>OX101791.1:34161663-34361663 GCA_944452715.1 Ophion slaviceki
TAATTATATCCATATACAGGGTGATTCAGTTCAGGTCGTGCATCCGGCAACTACCGATGCTGGACGATGTTCGGAACAAAGCTACTTAGCCGAATTTTTTAATTCGCAATAGCTTTTAAATGGAAAGCAATAGAATTCTGGAATTCTAGGCCAATCAGAATCGCCGTTACGTACGCGTTGGGCGACGCCTCAGTGTCGGGTTATCAAGGCACCGATTCTAAACATTTGAAAAAGTGGCAGAGTTCAGACGGAATTTCGTATCGCGAACGCGAAAGTTCTTTTGTTCGTACCGAAGTTTGCTGTCCTTCTCTATCAAATGATGAAGCAACGAGTGATCGGCGTTTGTCACATGTGCAATGAATTATGCTGTAACGTCCAGTTCTTTTATTAAAACAATATTTTTATCCAAACATACGTAGATTTTAGGTTCTCGGATAATTCGAATGGGATAAATAAGTCATATGATGTAACGCTCGGTCCCGGCGATATATTTGATGAACTGCCACCGCCGATTAAACCTTTGTGAACAATTTAAAAAAAAAACGCATCTAGAAATGTAGAGTGCGCATTGCTCAGCTTTAAATGTTTCAGAGAGTTGAAAATAATTACTCGACAAAATAGGAGAGAAAGGTTTTGCCTAAAAAAATACACAGAAAAAAGTTGGCTACTAACGGATAATGGGAAAAAAGGAATTGAAAAAGACTCGGAAGTTAAATGGAATACCCTCTGCAATCATAGATCATTGCGCAAAACATTGGCTTCATTTCGTTACGTAGCCGAGTGCAATGGTAGCTGTTCGGAAGAGCTCTTTTGAGCTTTGAGCCGACCACTGTAAATATGATTCCAATAAACAAACGTGAAACATTATTTGAACGAATGGTCTTGCATATTGGATTCGTCTCGACACTGGAAAAAAATTATTGTATGCGTATTTATCATACTTAAAGAAAAATTAAAGTCGTATCTCATGGAAATCTCCGTTTGGATCAATATTTTTTACAGTTGGGAATGAATACAAGTGCGAATGCAAGTGGTCTCGTTGTGGAACAATCTCTACAATCAAAAAACATTGAGCAAGACATTGGTTTCATTTCTTTTCATAGTCCACTGCAGCAGTAGTAGTTCTGAAACGATATTCTCGATATCGAGGGAGGTAGAATTTTAGAATCATGCATAGGAAACGAATCCAAACAATGAGAACCTTTTGAGGTTGATGATGCGGCTCGAGCCGATAAAAAAACGGTTGAAACAGGCGTATTAATCAACGTTAAATCTCATGTGAATTTATCGTCGAATCGACGACTTTCAATCAGGAAACGGATCCGAGTCTGCATGCAAGTGGTTCTGTTGTGGAATAATCCCTACAAACTGAGAACGTCGCGGCGAGCATCGGATTCGTTCACGTTCATAGTCCACGGCAGCAGTAGCAGTCCTCAACGGCTATTTTCGTGGCGAGAGTGAAACATTTAAAAAAATCACCCACTGGGAACGAGTCCGAAAAGTCTCAAGGTTATTTCGATAATGAAACACAAAACAGAATTTGAATGGACCGTTTTACATGTTGGATTCGTCTCGATTCGATCAAAAACAAACGGTCGAAACAGGCGTATTTATCAACGTCGAATCTCATGTGAATTTTCGTCCGAATCGACGACTTTTAAATCGGGAAACGAATCCGAGTCTGCATGCACGTGTTTCTGTTGTCGAATAATCACGACAAACTGAGAACGCCGCGCCGAGAATCGGATTCGGTCACGATCATAGTCCACAGCAGAAGTAGTAGTCCTCAACCGTTATTTTCGTGCCGAGGGTGAAACATTTTTAAAAATCACCTTCTGGGAACGAATCCGAACAGTGTCAAGGCTATTTCGATAATGAAACACAAAACAGAATTTGAATGGACCGTTTTACATATTGGATGTGTCTCGAATCGATAAAAAACAAACGGTTGAAACAGGCGAATTTATCAACGTCGAATCTCATGTGAATTTTCGTTCGAACTGATGACTTTTAAATCGGGAAACGAATCCGAGTCTGCATGCAAGAGTTTCTGTTGTGGAATAATCCCTACAAACTGTGAACGCCGCGCCGAGCATCGGATTCGTTCACTTTCCTAGTCCACAGCAGCAGTAGTAGTCCTCAACGGCTTTGATCGTGCCGAGGGTGAAACATTTTAAAAAATTACCCACTGGTAACGATTCCGAAAAGTCTCAAGGTTATTTCGATAATGAAACACAAAATAGATTCGTCTCGATCGGATAAAAAACATACAGTTGAAACAGGCGTATTTATCAACGTCGAATCTCGTTGGAATTTTCGTTCGAATCGACGACTTTTAGATCGGGAAACGAATCCAAGTCTGCATGCATGTGTTTTTGTTGTGGAATAAACCCTACAAACTGGGAACGCCGCGCCAAGCATCGGATTCGTTCACGTTCATAGTCCACAGCAGCAGTAGTAGTCCTCAACGGCTATTTTCGTGCCGAGGGTGATACATTTTAGAAAATTACTCACTGGGAACGATTCCGAGCAGTCTCAAGGTCATTTCGATAGATAAACACAAAACAGAATTTGAATGGACCGTTTTACATATTGGATTTGTCTCGATTCGATAAAAAAAAACGGTTGGAACAGGCGTATTTATCAACGTCGAATCTCATGTGAATTTTCGTTCGAATCGATGACTTTTAAATCGGGAAACGAATCCGAGTCTGCATGCAAGTGTTTCTGTTGTGGAATAATTCGTACAAACTGTGAAAGCCGCGCCAAGCATCGGGTTCGTTCACGTTCATAGTCCACAGCAGCAGTAGTAGTCCTCAACGGCTAGTTTCATGCCGAGGGTGATACATTTTTAAAAATTACCCACTGGGAACGATTCCGAACAGACTCAAGGTTCTTTCGATAATGAAACAAAACAGAATTTGAATAGACCGTTATCATTTTGAATCCATCTCGGTCCGATAAAAAAAAGCGGTTGAAACATGCGTATTTATCAACGTCGAATCTCATGTTAATTTCTGTTCGAATCAACGACTTTTAAATCGGGAAACGAATCCGAGTATGCATGCAAGTGTTTTTGTTGTGAAATAATCCCTACAAACTGAAAACGCCGCGTCGAGCATCGGATTCGTTCACGTTCATAGTCCACAGCAGCAGTAGTAGTCCTCAACGGCGATTTTCGTGCCGAGGGTGTTACATTTTAAAAAATCACCTTCTGGAAACGAATCCGAACAGTCTCAAGGTTATTTCGATAATGAAACACAAAACAGAATTTGAATGGATCGGTTTTCATATTGGATTCGTCTCGATCTGATTAAAAAAACCGGTTGAAACAGGCGTATTTATCAACGTCGAATCTCATGTGAATTTCTGTTCGAATCGACGACTTTTAAATCGGGAAACGAATCCGAGTCTGCATGAATGTGTTTCTGTTGTGGAATAATCCCTACATACTGGGAACGCCGCGCCAGGCATCGGATTCGTTCACGTTCATAGTCCACAGCAGCAGTAGTAGTCCTCAACGGCTATTTTCATGCCGAGTGTGATACATTTTAAAAAATTACCCACTGGGAACGATTCCGAACAGTCTCAAGGTTATTTCGATAATGAAACAAAACAGAATTTGAATAAACCGTTTTCATTTTGGATTCATCTCGGTCCGATAAAAAAAGCGGTTGAAACAGGCGTATTTATTAACGTCAAATCTCATGTAAATTTCTGTTCGAATCGACGACTTTTAAATCGGGAAACGAATCCGAGTATGCATGCAAGTGTTTTTGTTGTGGAATAATCCATACAAACTGAGAACGCCGCATCGAGCATCGGATTCGTTCACGTTCATAGTCCACAGGAGCGGTAGTAGTCCTCAACGGCTAGTTTCGTGCCGAGGGTGTTACATTTTTAAAAATCACCTTCTGAAAACGAATCCGAACAGTCTCAAGGTTATTTCGATAATGAAACACAAAAGAGAATTTGAATGGATCGGTTTTCATATTGGATTCGTCTCGGTCCGATAAAAAAAGCGGTTGAAATATTTATCGGCGTATTTATCAACGTCGAATATCATGTGAATTTCTGTTCGAATCGACGACTTTTAAATCGGGAAGCGAATCCGAGTATGCATGCAAGTGTTTTTGTTGAGGAATAATCCCTACAAACTGACAATGCCGCGCCGAGCATCGGATTCGTTCACGTTCATAGTCCACAGCAGCAGTAGTAGTCCTCAACGGCTTTTTTCGTGCCGAGGGTGAAACATTTTTTAAAATCACCTTCTGTGGACGAATTCGAACAGTCTCAAGGTTATTTCCATAATGAAACACAAAACAGAATTTGAATGGACCGGTTTTCATATTGGATTCGTCTCGATCCGATAAAAAACATACAGTTGAAACAGGCGTATTTATCAACGTCGAATCTCGTTGGAATTTTCGTTCGAATCGACGACTTTTAAATCGGGAAACGAATCCGAGTCTCCATGCAAGTGTTTCTGTTGTGCAATAATCCCTACAAACTGAGAACCCCGCGCCGAGGATCGGATTCGTTCACGTTCATAGTCCACAGCAGGAGTAGTAGTCCGCAATGGCTATTTTCGTGCCGAGGTGATACATTTTTAAAAAATCACCTTCTGGGAACGAATCCGAACAGTCTCAAGGTTATTTCGATAATGAAATACAAAACATAATTTGAATGGACCATTTTTCGTATTGGATTCGTCTCGATCCGATAAAAAAAACCGGTTGAAACAGGCGTATTTATCAACGTCGAATCTCATGTGAATTTCTGTTCGAATCGACGACTTTTAAATCGGGAAACGAATCTGAGTCTGCATGCATGTGTTTCTGTCGTGGAATAATCGCTACAAATTGAGAACGCCGCGCCAGGCATCGGATTCGTTCACGTTCATAGTCCACAGCAGCAGTAGTAGTCCTCAACGGCTATTTTCGTGCCGAGGGTGATACATTTTTAAAAATTACCCACTGGGAACGATTCCGAACCGTCTCAAGGTCATTTCGTTATTTAAACACAAAACAGAATCTGAATGGACCGTTTTACTATTGAATTTGTCTCGATTCGATAAAAAACAAACGGTTGAAACAGGCGTATTTATCAACGCTGAATCTCATGTGAATTTCTGTTCGAATCGACGACTTTTAAATCGGGAAACGAATCCGAGTCTGCATGCATGTGTTTCTGTTGTGGAATAATCCCTACAAACTGAGAATGCCGCGCCGAGCATCGGATTCGTTCACGTTCATAGTCCACAGCAGCAGTAGTAGTCCTCAACGGCTATTTTCGTGCCGAGGGTGATACATTTTTAAAAATTACCCACTGGGAACGATTCCGAACCGTCTCAAGGTCATTTCGATATTTAAACACAAAACAGAATCTGAATGGACCGTTTTACTATTGAATTTGTCTCGATTCGATAAAAAACAAACGGTTGAAACAGGCGTATTTATCAACGCTGAATCTCATGTGAATTTTCGTTCGAATCGATGACTTTTAAATCGGGAAACGAATCCGAGTATGCATGCAAGTGTTTTTGTTATGGAATAATCCCTACAAACTGAGAATGCCGCGCCGAGCATCGGATTCGTTCACGTTCATAGTCCACACCAGCAGTAGTAGTCCTCAACGGCTATTTTCGTGCCGAGAGTGAAACATTTTAAAAAATCACTCACTGGGAACGAGTCCGAAGCATCTCAAGGTTATTTCGATAATTAAACACAAAACAGAATTTGAATGGACCGTTTTACATATTGGATTCGTCTCGATTCGATAAAAAACAAACGGTTGAAACAGGCGTATTTATCAATGTCGAATCTCATGTGAATTTATTTTCGAATCGACGACTTTTAAATCGGGAAACGAATCCGAGTCTGCATGCAAGTGTTTCTGTTAAGGAATAATCCCTACAAACTGAGAACGCCGCGCCGAGCATCGGATTCGTTCACGTTCATAGTCCACAGCAGCAGTAGTAGTCCTCAACGGCTTTTTTCGTGCCGAGTGTGAAACATTTTTTAAAATCACCTTCTGTGGACGAATTCGAACAGTCTCAAGGTTATTTCCATAATGAATCAAAACAGAATTTGAATAAACCGGTTTCATTTTGGATTCATCTCGGTCCGATAAAAAAAGCGGTTGAAACAGGCGTATTTATCAACGTAAAATCTCATATGAATTTCTGTTCGAATCGACAACTTTTAAATCGGGAAACGAATCCGAGTATGCATGCAAGTGTTTTTGTTGTGGAATAATCCATACAAACTGAGAACGCCGCGTCGAGCATCGGATTCGTTCACGTTCATAGTCGACAGCAGCGGTAGTAGTCCTCAACGGCTAGTTTCGTGCCGAGGGTGTTACATTTAAAAAAATCACCTTCTGGAAACGAATCCGAACAGTCTCAAGGTTATTTCGATAGTGAAACACAAAACAGAATTTGAAATGATCGGTTTTCATATTGGATTCGTCTCGGTCCGATTAAAAAAGCGGTTGAAATATTTATCGGCGTATTTATCAACGTCGAATATCATGTGAATTTCAGTTCGAATCGACGACTTTTAAATCGGGAAGCGAATCCGAGTATGCATGCAAGTGTTTTTGTTGAGGTTCCCTACAAACTGACAATGCCGCGTCGAGCATCGGATTCGTTCACGTTCATAGTCCACGGCAGCAGTAGTAGTCCTCAACGGCTATGAACGTGAATGAATCCGATGCTCGGCGCGGCATTCTCAGTTTGTAGGGATTATTCCATAACAAAAACACTTGCATGCATACTCGGATTCGTTTCCCGATTTAAAAGTCATCGATTCGAATAAAAATTCACATGAGATTCGGCGTTGATAACTACGCCTGTTTCAACCGTTTGTTTTTTATAGAATCGAGACAAATTCAATAGTAAAACGGTCCATTCAGATTCTGTTTTGTGTTCAATTATCGAAATAACCTTGAGACTGTTCGGAATCGTTCCCAGTGGGTAATTTTTAAAAATGTATCACCCTCGGCACGAAAATAGCCGTTGAGGACTACTACAGCTACTGTGGACTATAAACGTGAACGAATCCGATGCTTGGCTCGGCGTTCCCAGTTTGTAGGGATTATTCCACAACAGAAACACATGCAGGCAGACTCGGATTCGTTTCCCGATTTAAAAGTCGTCGATTCGAACGAAAATTCCAACGAGATTCGACGTTGATAAATACGCCTGATTCAACTGTATGTTTTTCATCGGATCGAGACGAATCTATTTTGTGTTTCATCATCGAAATAACCTTGAGACTTTTCGGACTGGTTCCCAGTGGGCGATTTTTTAAAATGTTTCACCCTCGGCACGATCAAAGCCGTTGAGGACTACAATTGCTGCCGTGGCCTATGAACGTGAACGAATCCGATGCTCGACGCGGCGTTCTCGGTTTGTAGGGATTATTCCACAACAGAAACACTTGCATGCAGACTCGGATTCGTTACCCGATTTAATAGTCGTCGATTCCAACGAAAATTCACATGAGATTCGACGTTGATAAATACGCCTGTTTCAACCGTTTTTTCAAAATCGGACCGAGACGAATCCAATACGAAAAACGGTTCATTCAAATTCTGTTTTGTATTTCATTATCGAAATAACCTTAAGACTGTTCGGATTCGTCCCCAGAAGGTGATTTTAAAAAAGGTTTCGGCCTCGGCACGAAAAAAGCCGTTGACTACTACTGCTACTACTGCTGCTGTGGACTATGAATGTGAACGAATCCGATGCTCGGCGCGTCGTTCTCAGTTTGTAGGGACTATTCCTTAACAGAAACACTTGCATGCAAACTCGGATTCGTTTCCCGGTTTAAAAGTCGTCGATTCGAAAATAAATTCACATGAGATTCGACGTTGATAAATACTCCTGTTTCAACCGTTTGTTTTTTATCGAATCGAGACGAATCCAATATGTAAAACGGTCCATTCAAATTCTGTTTTGTGTTTAATTATCGAAATAACCTTGAGACTGTTCGGACTCGTTCCCAGTGAGTGATTTTTTTAAATGTTTAACTCTCGGCACGAAAATAGCCGTTGAGGACTACTACTGCTTGTGTGGACTATGAACGTGAACGAATCCGATGCTCGGCGCGGCATTCTCAGTTTGTAGGGATTATCCCATAACAAAAACACTTGCATGCATACTCGGATTCGTTTCCCGATTTAAAAGTCGTCGATTCGAACAGAAATTCACATGAGATTCGACGTTGATAAATACGCCTGTTTCAACCGGTTTTTTTTTAAATCGGATTGAGACGAATCCAATATGAAAAGCGGTCCATTCAAATTATGTTTTGTATTTCATTATCGAAATAACCATGAGACTGTTCGGATTCGTTCTCAGAAGGTGATTTTTTAAAAATGTATCACCTCGGCACGAAAATAGCTATTGAGGACTACTACTGCTACTGTGGACTATGAACGTGAACGAATCCGATCCTCGGCGCGGCGTTCTCAGTTTGTAGGGATTATTGCACAACAGAAACACTTGCATGGAGACTCGGATTCGTTTCCTGATTTAAAAGTCGTCGATTCGAACAAAAATTCACATGAGATTCGACGTTGATAAATACGCCTGTTTCAATTGTATGTTTTTTTATCGGATCGAGACGAATCCAATATGAAAATCGGTCGATTCAAATTCAGTTTTGGGTTTCATTATCGAAATAACCCTGAGAGTGTTCGGATTCGTCCACAGAAGGTGATTTTAAAAATTGTTTCACTCTCGGCACGAAAAAAGCCGTTGAGGACTACTACTGCTGGTGTGGACTATGAACGTAAACGAATCCGATGCTCGGCGCGGCATTCTCAGTTTGTAGGGATTATTCCATAACAAAAACACTTGCATGCATACTCGGATTCGTTTCCCGATTTAAAAGTCGTCGATTCGAACCGAAATTCACATGAGATTCGACGTTGATAAATACGCCTGTTTCCACCGGTTTTTTTTTATCGGATCGAGACGAATCCAATACGAAAAACGGTCCATTCAAATTATGTTTTGTATTTCATTATCGAAATAACCTTGAGACTGTTCAGATTCGTTCCCAGAAGGTGATTTTTTAAAAATGTATCACCTCGGAACGAAAATAGCCATTGAGGACTACTACTGCTGCTGTGGACTATGAACGTGAACGAATCCGATGCTCGACGCGGCGTTCTCAGTTTGTAGGGGTTATTTCACAACAAAAACACTTGCATGCATACTCGGATTCGTTTCGTGATTTAAAAGTCGTCGATTCGAACGAAAATTCACTTGAGATTCGACGTTGATAAATACGCCTGTTTCAACCGCTTTTTTTTTTATCGGACCGAGACGAATCCAATATGAAAACCGATCCATTCAAATTCTGTTTTGTGTTTCATTATCGAAATAACCTTGAGACTGTTCGGATTCGTTTCCAGAAGGTGATTTTTTAAAATGTAACATCCTCGGCACGAAAATCGCCGTTGACGACAACTACTGCTGCTGTGGACTATGAACGTGAACGAATCCGATGCTCGACGCGGCGTTCTCAGTTTGTAGGAATTATTTCACAACAAAAACACGCATGCATACTCGGATTCGTTTCCCGATTTAAAAGTCGTCGATTCGAACAGAAATTCACATGAGATTCGACGTTGATAAATACGCCTGTTTCAACCGCTTTTTTTTATCGGACCGAGATGGATCCAAAATGAAAACGGTCTATTCAAATTCTGTTTTGTTTCATTATCGAAATAACCTTGAGACTGTTCGGAATCGTTCCCAGTGGGTAATTTTTAAAAATGTATCACCCTCGGCATGAAAATAGCCGTTGAGGACTACTACTGCTGCTGTGGACTATGAACGTGAACTAATCCGATGCTCGGCGCGGCGTTCACAGTTTGTATGAATTATTCCTCAACAGAAACACTTGCATGCAGACTCGGATTCGTTTCCCCATTTAAAAGTCATCGATTCGAACGACAATTCACATGAGATTCGACGTTGATAAATACGCCTGTTCCAACTGTTTTTTTTTATCGAATCGAGACAATTCCAATATGTAAAACGGTCTATTCAAATTCTGTTTTGTTTTTAATTATCGAAATGACCTTGAGATGGTTCGGAATCGTTCCCAGTGAGTAATTTTCTAAAATTCATCACCCTCGGCACGAAAATAGCCGTTGAGGATTACTACTGCTGCTGTGGACTATGTACGTGAACGAATCCGATGCTTGGCGCGGCGTTCCCAGTTTGTAGGGATTATTCCACAACAGAAACACATGCATGCAGACTCGGATTCGTTTCCCGATTTAAAAGTCGTCGATTCGAACGAAAATTCCAACGACATTCGACGATGATAAATACGCCTGTTTCAACTGTATGTTTTTTATCGGATCGAGACGAATCTATTTTGTGTTTCATTATCGAAATAACCTTGAGACTTTTCGGATTCATTCCCAGTGGCTGATTTTTTAAAATGTTTCACCCTCGGCACGATCAAAGCCGTTGCGGACTACTACTGCTGCCGTGGACTATGAACGTGAACGAATCCGATGCTCGACGCGGCGTTGTCAGTTTGTAGGGATTATTCCTGAACAAAAACACTTCCATGCATACTCGGATTCGCTTCCCGATTAAAAAGTCGTCGATTCGAACAGAAATTCACATGAGATTCGACGTTGATCAATACGCCTGTTTCAACCGCTTTTTTTATCGGACCGAGATGAATCCAAAATGAAAACGGTCTATTCAAATGCTGTTTTGTGTTATTATCGAAATAACCTTGAGACTGTTCGAAATCGTTCCCAGTGGGTAATTTAAAAAAATGTATCACCTCGGCACGAAAATAGCCATTGAGGACTACTACTGCTGCTGTGGACTATGAACGTGAACGAATCCGATCATCGGCGCTGCGTTCTCAGTTTGTAGGGATTATTGCACAACAGAAACACTTGCATGGAGACTCGGATTCGTTTCCCGATTTAAAAGTCGTCGATTCGAACAAAAATTCACATAAGATTCGACGTTGATAAATACGCCTGTTTCAGATGTATGTTTTTTATCGGACCGAGATGAATCCAAAATGAAAACGGTCTATTCAAATTCTGTTTTGTTTTATTATCGAAATAACCTTGAGACTTTTCGGATTCGTTCTCAGAAGGTGATTTTAAATAATGTTTCACCCTCGGCACGAAAAAAGCCGTTGAGGACTACTACTGCTGCTGTGGACTATGAACGTGAACGAATCCGATGCTCGGCGCGGAGTTCTCAGTTTGTAGGGATTATTCCTTAACAGAAACACTTGCATGCAGACTCGGATTCGTTTCCGGATTTAAAAGTTGTCTATTCGAAAGGAAATTCACATGACATGCGACGTTGATAAATACACCTGTTTCAACCGTTTGTTTTTTATCGAATCGAGACGAATCCAATGTGTAAAACGGTCCATTCGAATTCTGTTTTGTGTCTGATTATCGCAATAACCTTCAGACTGTTCGGACTCGTTCCCAGTGGGTGATTTTTTAAAATGTTTCACTCTTGGCACGAAAATAGCCGTTGAGGACTACTACTGCTGCTGTGGACTATGAACGTGAACGAATTCGATGCTCGGCGCGGCATTCTCAGTTTGTAGGGATTATTCCACAACAAAAGCACTTGCATGCATACTGGGATTCGTTTCCCGATATAAAAGTCGTCGATTCGAACCGAAATTCACATGAGATTCGACGTTGACAAATACGCCTGTTTCATCCGTTTTTTTTATCGAATCGAGACGAATACACTACGAAAAACGGTCCATTCAAATTCTGTTTTGTGTTTCATTATCGAAATAACCTTGAGACTTTTCGGATTCGTTCCCAGTGGGTGATTTTTAAAAAATGTATCACCCTCGGCACGAAAATAGCCATTGAGGACCACTACTGCTGCCGTGGACTATGAAAGTGAACGAATCCAATGCTCGGTGCGGCGTTCACAGTTTGTAGGGATTATTCCACAACAGAAACACTTGCATTCAGACTCGGATTCGTTTCCCGATTTAAAAGTCATCGATTCGAACGAAAATTCACATGAGATTCGACGTTGATAAATTCGCCTGTTTCAACCGTTTGTTTTTTATCGAATCGAGACAAATCCAATATGTAAAACGGTCCATTCAAATTCTGTTTTGTGTTTCGTTATCGAAATAACCTTGACACTGTTCGGATTTGTTCCCAGAAGGTGATTTTTAAAAATGTTTCACCCTCGGCACGAAAATAGCCGTTGAGGACTACTATTGCTGCTGTGGACTATGATCCTGAACGAATCCGATGCTCGGCGCGGCGTTCTCAGTTTGTCGGGATTTCTCCACAACAGAAACACGTGCATGCAGACTCGGATTCGTTTCCCGATTTAAAAGTCGTCGATTCGGACGAAAATTCACATGAGATTCAACGTTGATAAATACGCCTGTTTCAACCGTTTGTTTTTGATCGCATCGAGACGAATCCAACATGTAAAACGGTCCATTCAAATTCTGTTTTGTGTTTCATTATCGAAATAACCTTGAGACTTTTCGGACTCGTTCCCAGTGGGTGGTTTTTTTAAATGTTTCACTCTCGCCACGAAAATAGCCGTTGAGGACTGCTACTGCTGCCGTGGACTATGAACGTGAACGAATCCGATGCTCGCCGCGACGTTCTCAGTTTGTAGTCATTATTCCACAACAGAACCACTTGCATGCAGACTCGGATCCGGTTCCTGATTTGAAAGTCGTCGATTCGACGAGAAATTCACATGAGATTTAACGTTGATTAATACGCCTGTTTCAACCGTTTTTTTATCGGATCGAGATGCATCATCATCCTCAAAAGGTTCACATTGTTTGGATTCGTTTCCTATGCATGATTCTAAAATTTCACCTCCCTCGATATCGAGAATATCGTTTCAGAACTACTACTGCTGCAGTGGACTATGAAAAGAAATGAAACCAATGTCTTGCTCAATGTTTTCTGATTGTAGAGATTGTTCCACAACGAGACCACTTGCATTCGCACTTGTATTTATTCCCAACTGTAAAAAATATTGATCCAAACGGAGATTTCCATGAGATCCGACTTTAATTTTTCTTTAAGTTTGATAAATACGCATACAATAATTTTTTTCCAGTGTCGAGACGAATCCAATATGCAAGACCATTCGTTAAAATAATGTTTCACGTCTGTTTATGGGAATCATATTTACAGTGGTCGGCTCAAAGCTCAAAAGAGCGCTTCCGAACAGCTACCATTGCACTCGGCTACGTAACGAAATGAAGCCAATGTTTTGCGCAATGATCTATGATTGCAGAGGGTATTCCATTTAACTTCCGAGTCTTTTTCAATTCCTTTTTTCCCATTATCCGTTAGTAGTCAACTTTTTTCTGTGTATTTTTTCTGCATTTTTAATTTGCGTTGCGATCAGCAAAACCTTTCCCTCCTGTTTTGTCGAGTAATTATTTTCAACTCTCTGAAACATTTAAAGCTGAGCAATGCGCACTCTACATTTCTAGATGCGTTTTTTTTAAAATTGTTCACGAAGGTTTAATCGGCGGTGGCAGTTCATCAAATATATCGCCGGGACCGAGCGTTACATCATATGACTTATTTATCCCATTCGAATTATCCGAGAACCTAAAATCTACGTATGTTTGGATAAAAATATTGTTTTAATAAAAGAACTGGACGTTACAGCATAATTCATTGCACATGTGACAAACGCCGATCACTCGTTGCTTCATCATTTGATAGAGAAGGACAGCAAACTTCGGTTCGAACAAAAGAACTTTCGCGTTCGCGATACGAAATTCCGTCTGAACTCTGCCACTTTTTCAAATGTTTAGAATCGGTGCCTTGATAACCCGACACTGAGGCGTCGCCCAACGCGTACGTAACGGCGATTCTGATTGGCCTAGAATTCCAGAATTCTATTGCTTTCCATTTAAAAGCTATTGCGAATTAAAAAAATCGGCTAAGTAGCTTCGTTCCGAACATCGTCCAGCATCGGTAGTTGCCGGATGCACGACCTGAACTGAATCACCCTGTATACTCAATACTCTATTTATTTCCAGTTTTGAATATTTATATTCATTAATACTCGAAACAGCATTTTTTTGTGTTATGACAGATTTTTATTGGATGAGGGAAATGCAAGAGTATTTATGTATATAAAGTTCCTTTCATGGACCTTCCAAAAAATAAGCAAAATCAACGATTCGTTGAGAAAAGAAATTCATTTTTTTAAAACGGCGCGGTGCGCTGATAGTCAATATTATATAGATCCAAATGACAGCTACGAAGAACAGTGAAACGTTTCTTAGGATCCGAATCAGAGACCTACAGCTCAAATTTGCAGGATAATATTTTAGATGACGAAGACGATGAAGACATTCAAATTGGAAAAGAATTTTCGTTGCGTTGCAATAATGGGTCTAAAGTATCCTTTTTCCCTATATATATATATATATATATATATATATATATATATATATATATATATATATATATATATATATATATATATCACGTTTTGATAAATGCAAGGATATTTTTAAGAAGTTCTTTTCAAGGACCTTTCAAAAAGTGCCAAGATCAACGATTCGTGTAAAAAAATTCAGGGGCCGTTTTTAAAACAGCTCGACGTGCTGATAGAGCCAGCATTACATAGATATAAGTTTTTCAAAATATGATATTGAAGTTTGCCACATTGGAATGCAACGAAAATTCTTCTTGACCTTTCATTGCGTTATTTTTATTGTTATTTAACATCTTTGTTTTGCAGCTCTTGGTTATACATTTTTAATAAGGATTCTACAAAATGATTCAGTGACATTCGTAGCCTAGATGTGCCGAAAAAATCCGGGAATACGATATATATATATTTATATATAGATGTCGAGAAATCGTGAACATTCCTACACCATATGTCGGACCTTGCTTTTCAATTTGAGTTGCAACAAGCAACGAACCATTTTTTTTCAATTTTCACAGTAGCCCGACCCCTTACAAAAAATTCATGTGCTGATCACCAACATAACATAGATATAACGGCTTCAAAATATACGTTTTCCCTATGCACACACACCCGTACAGGGGATCGTGTAATTAATGGATAATCCTGCAACTGTCGATAGGTCAGATCATGTCCCACTATATGCTGGAATTTCAGTCAAGTACAAGTCCCACAGTTTTCGAGATAAAAATAATCTTCTTTTCCTTTTTCGCATGCTATTTCTACAAAAAAACAACTCATTTTGACTTGGTTTTTAAAAATAATACTCTTGGTTATTTGTTTCATCTAGAAAAGTATTTTTTTAACCTCAAATGTTAAGGAAGCTCAATGAAAAAAAGATCTTATGCAGAATTTTCATACAAACCAATTCGAACATCTGACTTTGATAGCCTGCGGTGTAATAAAAATGTACTACGCATATCGTGCCAATTACTTTAAAAACTTGCTTAGTTATTGTCGATTCATATCATTTGTGGAAATGGCATGCGAAAAGCCAAAAGCAGATGATATTTTAAAAAATAACGCAAAGCCCAAAATCTCGAAAAACGTGAGACTTTTACTAAACTAAAATTCCAGCATATACAGAGTGTTCCAAAACCGAATGCGTTCCCGAAATGGGGGTCGGGGGTGAAATTCTGAGTCGATTGATATAAGCATGTGTGGGTCTCAGACCAACCCCTGAATTATTATTAATTTTTAAAGGCGGGCCAATCTGGTGCGCCCGATGAGCCGGCGGTATCGCTCACGGACGTCCGCCGGCTCATCGGGGGCGCCTGATTGGCCCGCCTTTAAAAACGAATATCAATTCAGGGGTTCATCTGAGGCCCACACATGCTTATATCAATCGACTCAGAATTTCACCCCCTTCCCCCATTTCAGGGAACGCATTCGGTTCTGGGGTGCAGCATCAACCATTCATAACGGGCCACCCTGTATATATCTATACCCCTCCGTATACCTGTATTCCACATGTTCCCTCTCCGCAGACCCTTCGTCCGGTCCGTTTCCCTCTGTTCTCGTCTATTATCCAGTCCCGCAGATCTATACATTGCCTTTTGGCAAAATCACGTCCGATTGAAGTTTCGCGAGACGAGTACGTGAATAGAACTTGATTCGGCATACATAGCGGTGTCGCGAACAAATATATCGCGGTCCGAGATCTCGCTCGTTCGGTGTCTACCGCGCTCGGCGAGCGGGGCGCTTTGATGATATGCCACAGTATCGTATCACGCTCCGCATACGCGTGCACACGCTACGTTTTTTGTCCGTCGGCTAATACCAGCGTGCATTCCGCTTGTTTGCGCAGATAAATTGGAATACGCGAACGCGGACGGACAGGTAGATGTGTGAGAAGATTGACGCGAGGTGGAAGGTCGGTGGTCGATTTTGGCACTCGCTAGGAATTCACGGACGTATATTGCTTTGAGTGCGAAAGCTCTCCTGTTGAAGGGCCCCAATTATTATTTTTGGAGTTTCTTTGTGGATTGGGTCTCTGGCGGTAATTTGATAAAATACGCTGCAGGAGAGAGAGAGAGAGAGAGAGAGAGAGAGAGAGAGAGAGAGAGAGAGAGAGAGAGAGAGAGAGAGAGAGAGAGATGGTTGATCAATTCGATAAAACGACTCGAAGCTGCAATCGATCTTTCCACTGGAATGAAGCCAATCAATTTCCATTGCAATTGTTTCTCGTCAAACATTGTTTTATATTTTTTTTAAGGACTCCCGCATCGCCAAAACGTAAAATAAAAACACCGAGTGAGAAACAAGTCCCTCGAGGTCCTTTTTCATTCGTTTATCAATTTTTTCCCTCGCTCCGTGTTTTACTGCCGCGCGATTCGATCGTCCTGGTTGACAGACCTTGTATAAATGAACGTCAACGACCGGGCGTCCAGTTCATTTCGATTCATTGTCTTGTTTACGCTCTCGTCGGGACAAACAATGGAGGGAGGAGGGCAAAAAGGGACGAGAGAACGAGGGAGAGAGAGAGAGAGAGAGAGAGAGAGAGAGAGAGAAGGGTCCTGAATTCTGTTACGCATCGAATCGATGCCGATCGTACAATTAAATGGGATTTTCGCTTCGTCGAACGTCTCTCCACGTCGCTCCGACGGTATAGGGAGGTTTGTTCTCCTCACTCCGCCTACCTTACATTCTATGTTATTACAGCACGTACCGAGTGATGTACCGTTCTCCATATTGGATATATATATGCATGTGTGTGTGTGTGCGCGCAGAATCGATCTTTTTGCGCGATACAAACCATGCCGGGCGTCGCCATTCGCACGTGTTTTGTCTCCATTACTCTGGTCGCCCCCTATTCTCGCATCATCACAATGTACAGGGGGAGGCAACAACTATTAGCAGCAGAAATATTTTCTAACCTGTCAGACTTGGGAGAAAACTTTTCTGAAAAAAGTTCCATAATTCGAAGGAGGACGCTTTGGAGATTTCATGGTCACCTCCATTTGAGAATGGATCGTTATTTTTTTTAATTTCAATTGCAATGATAATTTTAATTTTTTTTAATTTGTAAACTTACTTCCGGATGAGCTAGTGGCTTGAAACTTTGAACGTGGCTAGGATCTGGATGACGGACAAATAAACAAACAGGCAAGTCTGTCAGAGAGAGAAAAAGAGAAAAAAATAAATAAAGAAATAAAAAATATAATTTGGTGAAAGAGATTTTTTTTAAATATAATAATATTAATAGTCAATAGTGCATTAGCGACAATTTCTACGATAGTCAAGGAGACAGCCCCCCAACGCCAGTGACCCCTAGAGAAGAAGAAGCAAAATTTCACACACACAAGACTAAAAAGCAGGAAATAAAGTCATTTAAATAAATAAATAAAAATTTTGAAAAAGATTTTGAAAAAATCGATTTTTTTATTGCATTTTTTTCAAGTATAAGTATCCGGGCCCATACTTCTGTATGGGCCCGGAATAGATGACTATGTAAGTTTACAAAAAAAAATATTTTCTTCGTGTAAACTGAAATTGAAACTTTAAACGCGTTTTTCTCAAAATGGCATTTCTGAAGTCGGTGACCAAGATTACTCGAACACTAATGAACCGATCTTCTTGAAATTTTGCAGGCTTATTTAATACATAAAAATGTAGTCTTTAATCGTTCGATTCTTTTTTCGAAAAAAATGGCCGTTTTATAGCCAAAAAACGGCCGTTTTTTTCGTTAAAATCGAACCATTAACTTTGACTGTCCGCCATTTTGTGAAAAATGAATATTTTTTAAAATCCTTCGATTAAAGACTAGTTTATACTTATATTTGACTAAATCCATCCGCATTTTTTTTTCAGATGATCCACTTCGCCGCAATGTTGGTCACCGCAAACCGTGTATATAAAAACATTATTTCATTGACGGCCATTTGCCACTAAACAATGTAATATTTTTCAATAAAAAAATTACTGAAAGTTCTTCAAGATGTGTTCTTTAAGATGGTATATTGATCGATTAAAAAAGTTTTGTAGTTTTCTTTTAAAAAATTCATGAAAAAGGCCTTTTTTGCGCTACAAGTGGGGGTAACGCCTTAAAGAAGAAAACGTGGGGCGCATGCAATAGATGGAGTGTAGGGCACAATAGTTCATATCATTTGCAGTGAAATAAAATTGTTAGTGACTTAGGTGAGCTATTCATGCACCAATTATCTGTTGCATGCGCCCCACGTTTTTCGTTTTAAATCTTACAAGTATTTTCATAGCTATCAAAAATTCACAATCACACATTTTCAGGACAATTTGTATTGGGCTTTAAGGGGTTAGGCCACAGTAACGGGTAAAAAACCATGTGCGAATTTAACAATTTTTTCGTATGAAAAAGTGATTCACTCATAAAATTAATTACACATCTATTTAGTATGAATATCAAGCTGTTAGAATTTTTTAATATTTTTTTCGATGTACAAATTGGCCGATCACTAATATTTGATTTTATCTTTTTTTAGGCGCTCCGCGGCGTGACATTTAGCATCCACAATTTTTTACCTAGAACAAAAAACAAAAATTCTCGTCAGTCTACATTATAATACCTAGAGAAGTACGTACGGAATTGAAAAAATATTGTTTTATCCAAAAGTTGTAGGTATTTGAACTTAAGAAATGAATTTTCAGTGAAAAATTTCGTTACAACTGCTCATAAACTGCTCATAAAATGAAGAGTTTTCGATTAATCAGAAATTCCGTACGTACTTCTCTGAGAAATGCAATTAGAAACATAACTTTTGAATTTAAAGTAAATCGAGTGAAAATTGTTGAAGTTATTTGTCACGCCAATTGGAAAAAAAGCTGTTTCGAGAAGTTTCGAGTAGTCTGCCATTTTGTACATAGAAGAAAAAAAATTCTAACAGCTTGATATTCATACTAAATAGATGTGTAATTAATTTTATGAGTGAATCACTTTTTTATACGAATTTTTTTTTTTTTAATTCGCACATAATGTTATATTCGTTACTGTGGCCTAACCCCTTAAATCTGTATGGGGCTAGGAGAAATTTACTTTTTAGTCCGTTTCAAAAACGTGGTTAAATATTTTTTATTTAAATAATTTTTTATAATGTTGTGTTTGGAGCCAATAAACCACGAGGATGGTCCTCGAAGTCAAGCCCCTTCAAAATGTCCTCTCCCCAAATTTATATCCGAGGTGACGCGAATTTGCGGTATAATTGAAGAAATCCGTTAATTGGATGTTCCGCGATACGATCCTGTTTCCCCTCCTCCCCGCATTTGCACCCTAACCTTTCCGCGTCCGCCCTCACGAAACATAATGGTGAATTGGATGCGTATACGCGGAAATCGTTTTGCGGTATTCCGACACCCGCGGCGTCACAAATATATATCCGATCGGTTCCATCGGTGAATTTTCCTCGCTCGCGCCCGATCACGCGCTTTTATCCAATATCAAAAGAGGATATGGAATTTGAATCTCAAATGCGATACGTCGCACGGCAGCTTCGCGGAAATGACATTTTTCGATAAAGCAAGACTACGAAATTAAAGGAGATGGTCGATAGCGGGTGGCACGTAAATTTCGAAGCGGATGGTATTAATAATCGTATATGAAATGCCATATGTGTACAGGCTGATTCACAAATATCAGGGTTCCCTTGGTGGTGGTCCAACGATGCTGAAGTTTGCATCGTTGAACTGCAACGAATTTAATTTCTTCTGGCAGATTTTGCCTACAAAAGTCCCTTAAGGTTGTTATGGGGTTTAGCCGTCAGGGGTGAAGTACGAGGGGAGCGCCCTGTGCTTATGCACGGAGCCGATTGAGTGTTACCAACTGTTAGCATTCAAATAATCGTCATATTAAACGTGCGTTTTAGAAATATTTTTCTACATCTGTTTATAAAAATTTGCATTTTCCAACATTCGGTGATTACATTAAGGGGCTATACCAGTGTGAACGCTGAAAATTTGGCTGATTTTGGGGAATTTTTTGAAAGAAAAGTACTCAATTAAATGTTTCGGAAAATTAAGAATATATTTGGCTATATTTGACCTATATTACATAATTTTTTCATAGAAAAATATTGAGATCCAAGCGACTTATGGGCTGCCTTCGGAGGCGCCAAAAAAAAGTCCCTCCACTGCTGACATGATTCCGGCCGATTCAGTAGCTGAAACCAAAAAAGGAAAACATGTCGTTAAACTGGAAGGTTTTTCCTGTACAATGACGTAGGATTTTCGAAAAATATCAAAATCTAACAAAATGGCGTAGTTATGAAAAAAAGTCTGTTTTCTTGCCTTTAAAATGGTCATTTTTTTCAATGCCAAATCGTCAATTTTCATCCAATCAAAAATATCCTACGTCATTGTAGAGTAAATATATTCAAGAGTACTCTGTTCAAATTTCAAGTCAATCGGATAATTGCTCTTTGAGTTACAATGTCAGCAAATTTGAAAAATCTCATTTCATATTCTTGAAAGTATAAAAATCAAATCTCATATTCTTGAAAGTATAAACTGTCGAAAGAGGCAAAAAGATCGATTTTTTTAAGTGTCACACTGGCATAGCCCCTTAAGTGTTCTCATTACTTTGTATAATTATTTTCTGTAACTTTTTCTCGCTCAATTAACGCGAAACGAATTGGCAACGTCGTAAATCGTGGTATATCATAATGCCCAGGTTGGCAGAAGTGTCGCGATGTTAGAGACATATGCGCCCCGTTCGTAACCTCAATATCGGCCCAAGGAGCTGTCAAAAATGAATATCGGTCCGCGTAAAAAAAATCCGCTGGAAAGACTAAAGACTCTTTACTAAAGACGTCTATAATCTCCAAGAAATCAAAAACTTTGATAATTTTCCGATATTATAAACAAAAAATGTATGTATGAAAAAAAAACCGCGTGATTTTGTCTTTGCCTAGACATGTCTAGAAATTTATCATTTCTGAAGATAGTTATCGAATTAATATTAAGTAATTATTACTAATTAAGAGAATAAGTACCAATAATATTCGTTGTTAATTATCCTGACCGAGTAGTTTGAGGTTCCTGGGCATAATTACCGAATACCGATAGGAAAGGTAGCATTTGTGTCGTCTACGACGTTGCCATGATTGCACAGTCTAATATTTTGTGTGCTTGATTTTCGCACAAATTCGCTATTAAAAACATTAATCATTTTTAAAGGGTACTGTGAATGCTCGTTTTCACGTGCTAACATTCACTTAGCAAATATTAATAATGTACTGAAAAATGATCGGAAGTTTTCCATAAACGTTGTGTAATTACTCCACGAAATATGTCGAATTGCCGATTTTTTTTTTTCAAAAAACGATACTGTGGATCGTATTCAAACAGCACAGGATGATCAGCAGAGAGGTTATAAAGGTCCAGAAAAAATTTCAGCTCGGTGGTAACATGTTGACTTAACCCCATAACAATCTTATCCATTTTAAAGATATTTACTTGGCGATCTACATTATAAATGTATAAAAAAGATGGGCTATAATAAAAATATGGAAAATCAAATGTAAAACGGACCTTTCGTTGCTTTCCAACATTGCAAACTTCAATACCATTGCACCGTTGGAAAGCAACGATTTTTCTTCTTTCAATTGCTTGAATTACTTTTTCCTGTTTTTTGCTATAAAAGTCCATCGACAATTTTTTACGATGCTTATTTGAAGGTCTACAATTGAAATTGGCGGAAAAGAATTTGATTCAATAAGAAAAATAAGAAAATAAAATTATAAAAAGATTTTCGTTGTATTCCAACGATGTAAACTTCAACACCACGTCATTGCTAACAGAACGCTTTGTTCTAGATGTCGTGCGACAAAAATTGGCCGAGATATTCGCGTCCAAAGTCCAACGCTTAGTGAACAATGGCGGAGTAGTTGCTCAGGAGGGTTTTTATTTTCTTCGAGTATTTTAATGATTTATCATGAACGAAGATTATTGAATCACGATTTGCAAAGCGAGTCGTCCGCGTTCATTATTTTATTCCGAAAAAACTAAAATGGTAGAAAAATATACACCTGCCTGAAGGTGGATTCGAAGCCGCGCTCGCCGTGCAGAAATTTGTTGGGGAGTCCTCAGATCCTACTACATCATGGTGTAGAATTTTTAATCGTTTGAATGCAACAAAAATTCTTTTTGATTTTTTCACTACTTAATTTTTATTATATGTCAAATTTTCTTTGCACCTTTTGGTTGTCATTTTTTTATGAGGATTTTCAAAATCTTTTGGAGACTTTAGTAGCCTAAATGTGTAAAAAAAACTCGAAAATACGAAAAAACAATATATATATTTTCGTTGCTTTCCGACGATGAAAACTTCAACATCATACTACGTCCCTATAAAGATTTGGTAAGGACGTCGCACGTAGGAAGTCTTCATTCGAATCCAATTGGATTCTGCACTGTTCCCCGATGAATGTCGTTTAAGAATTCTTGCCACGTCTCAATCGAAAATATGTGAAAAGTCACGAGCAAAAACTCGGCGTGTTGAAACATAACCTGTACGCTTCGCATGAGTGTACATGTGCGATGACATTATGTCAATGTGCAGTAAAATAAATAACAAACGCTAATGACAGTGGATTTCCAGTGATGTGATTCAAATTGATTTTTACGATATACTTTTTTAATCGATTTATACTTTTTTAACAGAGTTGGGCGTAATTCTATTTATAAATACGAATACGAATTTATTCACATCGTGATTTTAATGTGAATATAAATACAAATTTATTCATACTTTACTTATTTGCATTCACATGCATGCATACAAATACAATTGTATTCACAAATATCCTGAACATACAAATAAATTCACAGAAAAAATTGTGAATATTCACAAAAAATGTGAATATTTACAAAAAATCTTGGGAATTAAAAAAAATTCACATTAAAATCTGTGAATGCAAATGTATTCACAAAAAATTGTAAATACAAAAAAATCCACAAAATAAGTTGTGATTTTTTTTCGTATTTAAGACAAGTTAAAATCAAATTCACAATGATTAGATTTAAATTTACACCAAAAGTGAGTTCTTACGTATTTGTGAGTTTCAAATATTACATTATAAAAATGAAAAAAATCACAAAATGAGTTGTGAATTTCCTCAAGTTGAAGAAAATTAAAATCGAATTCACGACAATTATATTAAAATTTACACCACAAGTGAGTCCTTACGTATTTTGAGAGAAAACATTGTGTTGAACTCAACAAGTAAGAACCCACTTTTGGTGTAAATTTTAATCTAATCATTGTGAATTCGATTTTAATTTATCTTAAGTACGAAAAAATTCACAACTTATTTTATGAATTTTTTCGTTTTTACAATTGTCTGTGAATACATTTGCATTCACAGATTTTTATGTGAATTTTTTTTAATTCACAGGATTTTTTGTAAATATTCACAATTTTTTCTGTAAATTTATTTGTATGTTCAGAATATTTGTGAACACAATTGTATTTGTATGCATGCATGCGAATAAAAATTAATTCGTATTCACAATAAGTGAAGTATGAATAAATTTGTATTTATATTCACATGAAATTCCCAACGTGAACAAATTCGTATTCGTATTTATAAATAGAATAACGCCCAACTCTGTTTTTTAAGTTCCCCTCATTTCCTACATCAACATACTTCACTAAAAAATCCACCCTACAGAATCCGATAGGACCCACTAAGAATCTTATCCGATTCCGTTCGACAATGTCCGAACCCTCCAGGATTCAAATTGGATTCGTACATTCCATTGGGGGATCCCCATGAGAATCGACTGCCAAAGCGGGAAGTTTCCGCATGGGGATCCAATGCAATGTAAATTGGTTCCCTATCACAAAGCATGGACAAGTCTGTGAATCCAATTAGATCCCTACTCCAATTTCTATCGATCTAGCTTGCACGTTCCACTTGGAATTTGAACACATATAAATTTTTAGAAATCTCTCAATGACACCCCATATGCTTACGAAGGGAGCCTTCTTCTAATAGTTGTGAATCTTCCTGTAGCGCGAAACGACAAAAAAAAAGCCATTTTCGCCCTCGTTCAGACCTGTTTTTCCACGATCCAGCGATTGCTCTTTCTTTCTCACTTCCGGGCCCGACACGTTTTTCCTCCGGAATAGAGGTCACCCGCAACGTAGCTCGAGCACCATGAAGGCGTGCAGCAAGGGATGAAAGGGTTATTCGCGCGAAATGCACGGGGGAGTTGGGGCTGAAGACCACGGGCTCGTATATACATATACATACACATATATACACACATATACATATACGTATATATATATATATATATATATATATATATATATATATATATATATATATATATATATATACATATATATATATATATATACACACACACACACACACACACACACACACATATATATATATATATATATATATATATATATATATATATATATATATATATATCGGTAGCAAGAGGAGATACGTGACCTGGCGATGTGCCAAGAGATCGAAGTCTCATTTGGTCCTCCCTCTGTACATACGCTCCTTCTTATATCCCTCCAGTTTTTGTCCTCCTCATCCTCCTCTTTCTTCCCTCCTCGCTTCTCTACACGGCCACGCGCTCCTTCAACACGAATACTCGCTGCAGTCTTGTACATCCTCGCCCTCCGCCTCCATCTTTCCTCTCGACTTACCCCGGTGCTTTCGTTTTTCCGAATATTCCAATATCCATGTAGTTGGCGCGGCTGGTTTGCGAAAAGTCGACGGCCCGAATGCGGACCCTTGTTATTCCTGGCTCGATCCGAATCACGTCTCGGGCATGTTTTTACTCCTCATATCCATACGTATATTTGTTATTCCTACGGCCACCGCCGGCTAGGGCGGCGAATGCACTCTTGGATTTTTACGTCTTTTTTTCTTTCGCTCAAATTTTTTATTTTTATTGTCTATGGTAGTGGACGTGTCGTGGGAAAAATTATATTATACTTTATCGATTCCAGACGCGGTTTTTTGTTTATTCGATTTTGTTCGGCGGCTTGTGGGTTTTGAGGGAAATAACGAGTTTACGGAAGTTTGGGACACTCGGCGATAATTTAAACGCAGATAACTTCTTGTCTGAATAGATGGTGTTGGGAGAATTATTATTTTTTTTTTCGAAGAGTTCGGCGGAGTTTTTGAAATTCGTTTGGATTTTTGGACTAAGAGAAAAAAATTTAATGGTGACCGCTAGGAAAAAAAATTCCGCTCTATTTTTAGTGTGCAATTTTTTAAAAATAATAATAATAACAATTTAACAATGTTCATTGTAATGGCGATAGAGCTATGTACACAGAAGGTCCACACCAAATATGAAGTAAATCGGTTGAATAGAACTCGAGATTTTATGTGAACAAGTTTAAGGGGGAGGAGGGCGTGGAAAAAATTGCCTATTTTCACGATTTGTTTAGACCAAAGTCTACGGAAAGCCGACGCGCAACTCTCGCGGCAACCTGGCTGTAACACTCTGCCACAGCTCCGCCATTTTGATTGTAAATGAAATTCAAAAAATTGTTTTGTGTACTTAAGGCGTTACCCCCACTTGTAGCGCAAAAAAGGCCTTTTTCATGAATTTTTTTAAAGAAAACTATAAAAAAATTTTGATCGATCAATATACCATCTTAAAGAACACATCTTGAAGAACTTTCAGTAATTTTTTTATTGAAAAATATTACATTGTTTAGTGGCAAATGGCCGTCAATGAAATAATGTTTTTATATACACGGTTTGCGGTGACCAACATTGCGGCGAAGTGGATCATCTGAAAAAAAAAAATGCGGATGGATTTAGTCAAATATAAGTATAAACTAGTCTTTAATCGAAGGATTTTAAAAAATATTCATTTTTCACAAAATGGCGGACAGTCAAAGTTAATGGTTCGATTTTAACGAAAAAAAACGGCCGTTTTTTTGCTATAAAACGGCCATTTTTTTTCGAAAAAAAAAAATCGAACGATTAAAAACTGCATTTTTATGTATTAAATAAGCCTGCAAAATTTCAAGAAGATCGGTTCATTAGTGTTCGAGTAATCTTGGTCACCGACTTCAGAAATGCCATTTTGAGAAAAACGCGTTTAAAGTTTCAATTTCAGTTTACACGAAGAAAATATTTTTTTTGTAAACTTACATAGAGTCATCTATTCCGGGCCCATACAGAAGTATGGGCCCGGATACTTATACTTCAAAAAAATGCAATAAAAAAAAAAGATTTTTTCAAAATCGCAAGTGGGGGTAACCGCTTGAATATACTCTGAAAATATACCCAAAGTTTGATGAATGTAGAATAATGATTTCTTCGTTTAAAAAATCCCTCAAAATTGCTCAATTTTTCCCAAATGTATATGCCGCCTTAAGAAAATGACAAAGAAAATCGATTTTGCTCAAGTTTCTAGACTAGAACACTGCCTTAATGACAGATAGATGGAATACCGTCAAATTACCGGCTTTTATGTGATTGAAAAAAAAAGTACAAGACAAATATCGGAATTCCTTCGTGATGACGATTGATGATGTTTAATATCGTCGTTTTCCGTTTGTCGACAGAAGTCGAGGAGCGGTCAGGGGGAAAAGCGCGAGGTGGCAAGTTAGCCCGGCGCGCCCGTTCCTTCAAGGAGGACTTTTTGGAGAAACTGTCGCAGATGCGTTCCCCGGCGGCGATAGCGACGAGCGGCGGTGGAGGCGGGAGCGGTATCGCGACGCGTGTCGGTTCGCCCTCGTCGCCGCGAACACCGCGCGACAAGGCAACGATCGGCGGCGACTCCTTGGAAAAGAATCCCCTCAGGGATCTTCACATACACGTGAGGCAGGTCCAACTGGCCTTGCTTCATTTTCGCGATGTCGTGTCGAAGAAAAAGCTCGAAATGTTGCCCGGCAATGGTACCATCGTTTTGGACACTGTCACCACCATACACACCGTACTCAAGTCTTATTTGCTCTACGAGAACAGGTGAGGCATTCGCATTCCAATTTTATCGCGTTAAAATTTTTTATCCTTCAAATGCAATGAAAAGGATTCTTTTATCCGCCAATTTTTTTTCCCTTACTTCTAGGCCATGATATTCACCAATTTTTTTACTTTTTTTCATTTCATATCAGGCTCGGAAGAAAAATATTTTGGAAACTGATGAAAAGATAGAATTTTTTAAAATTTTCACTGCCCTCATCGTTATCTAATTTTTTAATAGTTATTTCGACATTTTTTTAATAACTCTTTTCACATTAAAAAAAACAATTATTCTTACTTTTTTTAATAATGGTTTTTCCATTTTTTCAGAATTATTTTTTATATTTCTTTCAAGGTTATTTTTAGTTTTTTTTTCATAATTTTTTAAAAGAAATTATATTAAATTATTATAATGGATTTTTTGTTAACTAGAAAAAAAATACAGATTATAAAAAACTCGATGAAAAGATCGAGCACGTCGTTATGATTATTTCCAGCAATGAATTAATGTCGACCGCTGGTTGTCTCGTTTCAGCTCGACCTTGGGCTCGGCGACGAACCAAGTGTATCAAGCACTGGCTCAATTGCTCAAGCTTTGCGACGACGTACTGTTGCACGGCGACAAGTCGTCGGCTCTCGACACCGAGAACGTAACCCACGTAATCGGCCTCGTCGAGGACGCCGTGAAGAATCTTGTGGCCCTCGCACACGAAAAAATCTCCAACAGACAGAAGCCTCCTCCGATCACCACCAATAACAGGTTTTTCATTCGTTCTTTCGTTTTTCTCTTTGTTCACGATTGATGCGAAACGATAATGGTATCGGTGAACGATAAATTCGAGTGACGAATGAAACGTGAACAATAAATAGTCAATTGTACATTATGAATAATAAGTAATAGATGATAACCAATAATAAAGGATAACAACTGGATAATTGAGAATAAATCACAGATAATTAACAATTATCTATGATTATCTATGATAATTATCTATGATCTAAAATATAAATAATTAATAATTATCTATAAATAACAATGAATGAAATATAAATAATAAACAATAACGAATAACAAATGGAAAAAATTAATAGAAAATAAATAAATGATAAATACGAAAATGTAAATAATTGATAAATAATATTCAGTAATTCCTGGCAAATTGTCGACAACAAATATATTATAAATCAAGAACAATGAACAATAAGTGGCAAAGAATAACAATAATAATGATAAGATAAATAAATAATCACGTTGAAATTATAGCTTGCAATCCTTAGGCTGCCTTTTTTAATTATTTTTTTTTTCAAGGCCTCATGCTTTCTTTTCTTAATGTTTTTCAATGATGAACGTTTCTTGCCGGGTTACACCTAGCTCCTGACCGAAAAAAGACGAATTTCCGTGAATTTTTCCTGGGAGAACATGTGCAAGATCCCAGTTTTTTAAATTAAAAAGTATGGTTTTAAGTATCGTTTACAATTTTTGTACTGAAAAATATCTATAATGTGGCAGATATAATATATAATATCTAAATATGTATCTAGATAATATAATATCTAAATGTGGTGGATATAATGATTTGTGCAGACGGCCGTTTGAAAAACGTCCTGTGTGGTGACCACTGCTACCCGAAAACAAATCATCCGAAATCAAATAATCAAACGCACTTAGTTTTTGCACGAAATTATATGAAATTAAATATTGATTTTCGAAAAAATGCCCGCAGTCCAAAGTGAAAGTATCGATTTTCGATGAAAAAAAAAACGCTCTATTTTCATTAATACTTAAAAAATGATGCATTGAAAAAAAAAATACTTCCGCCAAGCACTCATTCTTGATATGTGAAAGAAGCTCGTAAAATTTGAAGTTGATCCTCCAGTGATTTTTGAGGTAACGTGGTCACCGGATTTGAAAAAGTAATTTTGAGAAAAACGCGTTTAAAGATTTAACTATCGATTTTTGCAAGATAGAATCATATTGATATAAATGACATAAATGATAATGATATTCCTGAAAGTATAAACTGTCGAAAAAGGCAAAAGAAATCGATTTTTTTGAAAGTGGCACACTGGTATAGCCCCTTAATGGTCGGCGAGATCTGATCGGCGCGTTAAATGGTCGGCCAGTTAAACGGCAACCGACTTCGATAGCCTGCGGTGTAAAAATAAATGTCCTACGCATATCGTGCCAATTACTTTAAAAAGTTGCTCCGTTATTGTCGATTCATATCATTTGTCGAAATGGCGTGCGAAAAAACAAAAGCAGATTATTTTTTTCCATAAATAACATGAAGCCCGAAATCTCAAAAACCCGGGGACTATTACTAAACCAAATTCCAGCATATAGCAGGACATGATCTGACCTATCCAGAGTTGGGCGTAATTCTATTTATAAATACGAATACGAATTTATTCACATCGTGATTTTCATGTGAATATAAATACAATTTTATTCATACTTCACTTATTGTAAATACGAATACAAATAAACTCGTATTCACAAGTGTGAATACGAATTTATTTTTATTCACATGCATGCATACAAATACAATTGTATTCACAAATATTCCGAACATACAAATAAATTCACGGAAAAAATTGTGAATATTCACAAAAAATGCGAATATTTACAAAACATCCTGTGAATTAAAAAAAAGATCACGAAAAAATCTGCGAATGCAAATGTCCTCACAAACAATTGTAAATATGAAAAAATTCACAAAATAAGTTGTGAATTTTTTTGTATTTAAGACAAATTAAAATCAAATTCACAATGATTAGATTAAAATTTACGCCAAAAGTGAGTTCTTACTTGCTGAGTTCAACACAATGTTTTCTCTCAAAATACGTAAGGACTCACTTGTGGTGTAAATTTTAATATAATTTTCGTGAACTCGATTTTAATTTTCTTCAACTTGAGGAAATTCACACCTCATTTTATGAATTTTTTCATATTTGTAATGTAATATTTGAAACTCACAACTTTTTTGCTAAAATTTCTTTGCCTCGCCGCAACGTTTTCTCTCAAAATACGTAAGACCTCACTTTTGGTGTAAATTTTAATCTAATTATTGTGAATTTGATTTTAATTTGTCTTAACGCGGTCCTCTAGTTTCTCGGCTGTTTTTTTTACGGCTTTTTCAATAATTTTTTACGGGCAAAGCATCGAAATAATCAATCTCATTGTTTTTGCATAATCTTTATTAACATTTAAATAAGCTTTACAAATTTTTTGAAGTCAAAATATATAATAGAATAAACGTTATAGTGGCCGACAGGAAGACATCAAGTAAAAGAGGTGCTTGACGGTGACCAAGATTGCGGCTGTTATGCTTATCTGAAATCAAAAAACCAAACGGCATTTTAATCTTCATATTTAAGACTAGCGATTGAACTAGAGTGAATTCTAAATTACAAAAATTGACTTTTTTATACACTTTTGAAAATTACATTCTATTTTTTACTCATTTTTTCTTAAGTTTTTCGCTCGTACAAAAAAAAACTATCGAAGCAATCATGATAATCCTAGTTCAATCGCTGGCTTATAACATATTAAAGATGCTGTATAAATTTGAACAAGATCGGTGCAGTAGTTTCTGAAATATCGTGGTCACCGTTTCGAAAAATGGTGTTTCGAGAAAAACGCGTTTGAAAGTATACCTGCTCCGTATACCTGCTCCGTTCCAGGGCCGTAACTTGTGAACCACTTCGAATATCGAAAAATCCTTTGGCACACATTTTCTACACATATTGTAGATGTGATTTATGAGCAAAAAAAATCGATTTTTTCGACCCGAGAAACTAGCGGACTGCCTTAACCCTTCGAGTGCACACCTCCGCGGCCAACCTATAAGTGCATCTCCGGTCAATCTGACCCAAGGCGTTTTTCAAATCGTTGTATTCTGGTAAATACGCATTTTTAGTTTTTTTTTTGTAGAGACGTTTTTTGCAGTAAATTATCCATATTTTATGGCCCTAAATTTATTTTTTGACGAAAACGAAAATTAAAGGCGAAAATATTCGTCCAAAGTGGGGCATACTTTGAAAAATGCGTCGAAAAATACTAAATACGTACGGTCAAAACGACCCAGTGTGCACTTGAAGGGTTAAATACGAAAAAAAATCACAACTTATTTTGTGAATTTTTTCGTTGTTACAATTTTGTGTGAATACATTTGCATTCGCAGATTTTGATGTGATTTTTTTTTTAATTCCCAGGATTTTTTGTAAATATTCACATTTTTTGTGAATATTCAGAATTTTTTCTGTGAATTTATTTGTATGTTCAGGATATTTGTGAATACAATTGTATTTGTATTCGTATTTACACAAAGTAACGTATGAATAAATTTGTATTTATATTCACATTAAAATCACGATGTGAATAAATTCGTATTCGTATTTATAAATAGAATTAGATTATAAATAGATTATCCATTTATAATCGGACACCGTGAACATATAGTTGCATTCCACCGATGCAAACTTGAGCCCCATCTCGAAACGTCGTCAATAATAAAAGGCAATATTGTTTTCAGAACATCCGGTTACGGGAGCGAGCTTACGCCGCAGAGGAACTCTCTGCCGGACATTCCATTGACCCCACGTGAGAGGCAGATATTGGAGCAGACCGCAACGACCAGCAGTTTAGTCCGAAGCTCTCACAGTTCCGAGTCCATTTTGAGGGATTCCAGTCCACCGCCGAAGCCACCACTACCCGACAGGTGAATACGCAACCGGTATCTCGTCGAAGGAGCTACAAACTTCCGATCGAGTGCAGCCGCCCACCTGCCAGAGCCGAGCTTGACACACGACATTCCCGTTGACACGTATTTTCGCAGGACGGGCCCGTTCACGCTAGACGACAATAACAAATCGGGCACGCCGCCGCCCCTTCCGCCGAAGAGGCGAACGCGAGCTCAGCAGCTTCTGGACGAGTCAGACGGTGGTATACTGACCTCGAGTCTGGATCGTGTCTCGCTCAGAAGTCGTTCGCCGGAGGACTCGTCCTCGCTGCTGAGCGCGTCCGCCGGCAGCCTCGACTCGGCCTTGAATCATTCCCGCGACGAGGACGAGATACGGGCCATCATGGGCCCGAACGACGAGTCCCTCAACGACAGCATGGACCTCAGCCTCATCGCTACCATACACGGTAAAATTGCCGAACGTTGCCGCACTCCAACAATCTGTCGCGATGCACGTTGTCCGTTGGCTAACAAATGGGCAGCCCTGACGGAAAAAACGACGACGTTCCAAAGATCTGCTAGGAATTATTTACACTGAGAAAAGAAAAATCATTGGTCCGGTATCATTGGTGTTGTTGAATGAAATTTCGTTGATTCAATTGTAAAATTGTTGGTGTAAATAATCGGATTTATTAGTCGAAACAAAACGCTGTTTACGTTGAGGGAAGGGTAGGGGTTTCAGCGTGAAAAAAAAACACTTTTTGGGGATTTTTTTTCATCGATAAGGAGTACAACTTTGCAGTGACCGTTTTTTTTCAAAAGTTTAAGGCTTTATTATAAAAAAGTGGCTACATATTTTTTAATCAAAGTACTGCCCGTCGCTAGCTACGACCTCGGCCCATATTTCAGGTAGCATTCGAATCCCGCGTCGATAAAAGTCTTGGTCCTTGGAGGCAATCCAGGAATCGACCCAATTTTTGACTTCTTCGTAAGTACCGAAGTGCTGGTCAGCCAAATCGTGTGCCATTGACCGGAACAAGTGATAGTCGGAAGGGGCAATGTCTGGAGAGTACGGCGGGTGGGATAAAACCTCCCATTTCAGCGTTTCCAAGTACTTTTTCACGACATTTGCAACATGGGGTCGGGCATTGTCATGCTGCAGTATCACCTTGTCATGTCTTTCGTTGAATTGTGGCCGTTTCTCTTTGAGTGCCTTACTCAAGCGCATCAACTGACGTCGGTAGAGTTCCCCTGTGATGGTCTCGGATGGTTTGAGCAGCTCATAGTACACAACGCCCAGCTGTCAGCCCGTCTTCAAAAACTTTCTGCCTTCCGCCACCATGCTTGTTCTCGACCTCAAAATCTCCACTTTTGAAGCGTTGAAACCACCGCCGACACGTTTTCTCACTAATAGAATCCTCCCCGTAAGCATCTACAAGCAAACGGTGGGCCTCAACCGCAGATTTCTTGATGTTGAAGAAGTAAATCATAACCTCCCGCAAATGCTGAGAATTCGGTTCGTAGGTTGCCATGTTTGAGTGCCTATAACTTTATAATGCATACACGTATCCGTTAACTTTTTTAAATTGTTTACATTGGCAGAGCCTCTAGTTTAAAATGCCACTTTTTTTATTGAGCTAGGGCCACTACTTCGGCCGCAGTGGCTCTCTAAGTAAAACGGTCACTGCAAAGTTGTACTCCTAATATATGGATAGAGTAAATTTATTGAAATCTTTTGTACATTGTTAAGTGTCATTTCAAGAACATTCCGTGAAATTTGTACGCGAAAATATCCACAAACGAGCCGGTGACAAAGCTTTTCCAAGAACGCCTTTGGAAAAACGCGATTCGCGGTGTATCTCAGCTAGAAATTATCTGAAATCAAGTACCATTAAAATTTAGTCAAAGTATCATCAAATCCTGTCCCCAACGGACTTTGATAATTTTTTTTACATTTCTAAATTTTTGGTGGTCATGTAAAGTGAAAAGAATTTTTCACGAAAAATTCCGCAATTTAGGGGGTGGAAAACCGCCTCAATGCAAAAAAAATCTTAAACTAACCGTTGGGGGGAGGTATTTTATATGTAGAAAGTGTGTACCAAGTTTGAAATAAATCGGTCATGTAGTTTTCAAATGGCAGTGAACACGGACTTTGAAAAAGTGGTTTCGAGAAAAACGCGGCACCGGCTTGTTTGTGGATATTTTCGCGTTCAAATTTCACGGTATGTTCTTGAAATGACACTTAACAATGTACAAAAGGTTTCAATAAATTTACTCTATCCATATGGATGAAAAGAATTCGCAAAAAAGTGTTTTGTTTTCACGCTGAAACCCCTACCCTCCCCTTAATAACATGATAAAATTAAAAGATTTTTTTCATTCAAAAGATATGTTGTTAGCCGAGAACAATATATCATTGAAACTATGTAAAAAATTATCGCGAACAAATCATATAGTTTTGAATGCAATTTCTGCAACGAACGAAAAAAGCGTTTCAATTCATAACATGAATATTGTTGATTCGAGTACACGAGAAAAATTGAATTTCGCTCGTTTGATTCAAATAAAATTTCTATTGAGCAAATATGTTATTTTATTGTTTTCACCATATCCGATATTGATTTTAAGTACATTATTCGTTATTATATTAATATTTTATTTTGAATGAAAAATATTAAGCAAATGTCTGAATTGGTTGAAAAATTATGCGAAAGTAAAATTTGTTTCTTGAACATTTTGTTGAAAAAATTCAACCAAATCATGGCCGAGCGCCACCGAAATTATAGGTGTGAGGAAACCTGTAGTGCTCGGAGTAACCGCTAGAGGCCGCACGCGCGCTCGTTTCTCGTAAGCGTAGAGCGAACCGAAAATCTACTTAAACGCCGGAGAAACTCTAAAGAGTATCGCTTCTTGGCCTGTGGCTAAGATCAAAGTGTAGTATCCGTTCTTATCAGTTGAATATCTGATATTCTCTCTATGGATATTCCTTTGGATATCTGATATTCTCTCCACTATCATCATGGATGATCATTCTAATGCTCACTTTTTATTTAAGATTTAAAACAAATTGAAAAACTTACGTCCCATGGCATATTCGTTTCGATGTAGTAAAGAAATAATTAATTCTATTGATTATATTTTTATACGAAATAAAAAATGTTTGGAGCAACCGCTTAATTATTTCATCCAATACATCTACGGATTGTATATAGAATGATTTCGATAGAATATAATTTTATTTGAAGGATAATGTAGATATTCAGAGAACAGAAGAGCTTTTTCAAATGAAAATAATATGTCATTTTAATCAATCACATTTTCCAATATTTTATAGTATTGAAACAATCTCATATATCGGTGGCACTCCGCAGCAGCACATTTATTTGGATCAACCAATAAATTTTTTTGATTCAATTGGTTTTTTTTTCTCACTGTAGTACAGTCGTGCTGCATATTGGAATCGGACGAAATTAGAAGAAGGCTAGTTTTTTGAAAAGTGATTTTGGAGGTGCCGCGAGTGCTAAATCCAAGTTTGCCTAAAAATCGGGGTGTAGGGTTTTTTTAGGGGATGAAAGGGGATGGGGGTGGTTTAATGCCAAAGTACAACTCCCACGTTGGTTGGGGCCAGGAGACAAAATGTTCAGAAAAATCCGGCCTTTATTTTTGTCCATGTCGCCGAAGTCGTGGAAGTTCATTTTGGGGGTGAAAAAGTGGGGTGAAATTTTGAAAAATCAGTTTTGATTCGATAACTCTTTAGAAACAATGCATACCTTTTTTGTTCAAATGGGAACGTTGTAGCCTTTGAAAACACGCGTCGATCGAGTATTTGATCATCCCTCTCCAGGGATGTTCAGTCGCCTACAACCTAATCGTTTCAGATAAAAATCTTCAATAATAATCATCTGTTACTTTTTTTCAATATACTTTACATTTTGCATCAGAAATGCGATATAATATCAGGAAGAAATAATTTGAGTGACATTTTTTTTTGCTAAGCTTGCATGAAAAGGTACTTTTTTATGTTCGTTCGATGCTTACTGCCCTCTAGTAACGGCATGAAACACTAAAATATCATGTTTTGCTCTGGTGTGCGTTTGTCGACATAGTTTGTGTATTAGCGTTGGCAGCGCCACAACGGAGCACGGGCGTACTACGTTTTCGTCTCTAGTACCAGCTTTTAGCGAGCTCGACTTCCCTGGTTCAATTTTAGAAATATTTTAATGAAATTTTCACAAAATATTGCTAAAAAGTATTCGAAATATTGCTAATATTTCTAATGGAATATTGCTAAAAGGCTATCGATTTTTTCTTTTGAAAATGCAGTTTTTTACCCACCAGGTTTCAATCCATAGGATTTTTTTTTTTTTGAGTTTCGCTAAATATATTAATAATCGTCCCTGTAAAATTTCAGGGTCGGTTATCGTCCTAATTACAGAGAAAGAAAATATTAAAATTGCGTATTTTTGTGAAGGAATTCCGAGACGACATACAAAGACCCAATTTCCGGTGGCTGCAAAAGTGTATATAGTAGTGGGAATCTGTCAGATTCTTAAAAATTATCAGATTTACATACTTAACACTTGTAGTAATCCAATGCTCTTAGAAAAAATTACGCTTATTGACCTAATTTTTATGTAATACCAAGTTTAATTTGAACTTCCGGTATTCGATTAATTACCACTTGCTACGATAAAGAGACGTGACAGCAAGGCAACAGCTGACTGTAGTCCTAACCTCATCTCACTCATTCGAATTTCCACACATATTTCATTTTTAACCGACATATTCCGCCGGCACAAATTTTCCACGCTTTTTACCAGTCGTGGCCCGAATACAATGCTTTATATTTCCCGCACTTGACATTGTTTTGACAGATCGACGTTGAAAAGCATGGAGGTTAAACTCGCCTGGTTGAGTAAAAAGAGACGGAGATAGAACCAATGTTGCCAAATATCTAACCTATAAATACTGCGCGAATCGTTGGAATAATAATTTGTTCATTTTTCTCATTAAATGTAAACATTTATTCAACAGTTTACATATGGAAAATTTTAGTGAATACAAAGTATTTTTTTTTTTATATTTTAGAAATATAAATTGTACAAGTCTCAAGTATGATCAGTGGTATGACTAGTGTAAAGCGATAGGATTACCGAATGTTCCGCGCCCTTGCGGACTTTTAAGATGTGTACCGACCAATGTCGCTCCTGATCATTTACACTCGAATTTCACAAATATCTCACTCAACCAGGGTACCAATGAATCTCAACAATTCGAAGCGACGCAAGTGTCGAACAAAAAAATGGCTGACTTTTTTATCCCCAACGATCCTCGAGGTATTGGACTCGGGGGAATTGTTAATTGAGATAACAGTTCCGCCAGTCTTTGCAGACGAGAATCCAGCCGCGACAATAACACTCTGTATTCGGTCGGAATGACGCGTATCCGCGGTCTCATCGTCATCTGGTTTCTCTATACGTTGTCGGGACAGCCGCTCGTACATATTGTAAAGTTCGTTACGGGACAACCGCAAGCATTCTGGGAACGAGAATACCAGAGGAGATCGTGTGTAAAAAGTCGTTGCCATTATACGCGAGGGCCATATGAGGAATGAAACCCACGTATAGGGCCTCGTGGTTAGCGATTAGTCACGAGAGAACGGGAATGAGAGTAGAGAGAGAGAGAGAGAGACAGCTCGATACGTCGCTCGAGTTTTGCGTTGGTGGGTCGTCGGCGGACCAACGCTCCCGCAAACGTCCCCGTGACGCGTCAGTCGCGGACGCGGAGCACAGTACGCGGAACGCCGCGAGAGAGAAACGAGCGCATCGCTCTGTGCGCCGATTGACAATCGAACGGTATCGAAATTCGATTAAAATTTGACAAAAATCAAATTTTCGTGAAATTAAATGAAAATATCGAACAGTTTCGAAATTCAATTGAAAAATCGATAATGTCGAACGGCATCGAAATTCAATAAAAAATCGAAAATATCGAACGATATCGAAATTCAATAAAAAATCGAAAATATCGAAATTCAATAAAAAATCGAAAATAACGAATATCGAAATTCGATTAAAATTTGAAAAAAAAAATTACATTTTCGTGGCATTAAATTTAAAAAAGTTTAAACATCGAACGGTATCGGAATTAAACAAAAAAATCGAAAATATCGAATGATATCGGAATTTGATTGAAATATCGAAAAAATGGAATTTGTGTGAAATTAAATTGAAAAAAAGTTTAAATATCGAACGGTATCGAAATTCAATAAAACTTCGAAAATATCGAACGATATCGAAAGTGAATAAATATTCGAAAATATCGAAATCCGAATATCGAATATCGAAAAATCGAAAAACATCGAAATTAAATAAAAAATCGAAAATATCGAAATTCGATTAAAATTTGAAAAAAAAATGAAATTTTCGTGAAATTAAATTTAAAAGCTTAAATATCGAACTGTATCGAAATTCAATAAAAATTCGAAACTATCGAATGATATCGAAATTTGATTAAAATTTGGAAAAAATGGAATTGTGAAATTTCAATAAAAAAAAGTTGAAATATCGAACGGTATCGAAATTCAATAAAAATTCGAAAATATCAATCGGTAACGAAATTGAATACAATTTTTTAAACATCGAACGTCGTCCTCAAAGTGCAATCAAAATTCTGTCTTATTTGTTTGATTTTTTTATCTCAATAAGATTAATCAACAATATTGAGAGTTGAAATTAAAAGTACACGAGTATCGCTCGCGCCGAATATCGTTCGAGTCTCATCAATTTACCGTTCGCCGCGTGCGTGTGCGTAAGAAACTCCGCAGTGATTTTTCCAGTAATGGAAAGCTCGAAAAAATTCAACGATGCGAAAATCAAGCGCGATGAGACGTTCGAATCTATATTCCTGAATTTACGGAATATTTGTTTGGGTACGCAGCCTCCGGGCGATGATAAGTGGCGTTGCTTTTTAAATGAAAATACGAATGGGAAGAGAGAGCGAGAAATAGACAAATAAAATTAACGAGAAAAATTGATTGATAAAATGTTCATGCGGGCGTTTCAGACCTAAGCGACCAATAACGTGCACGATTTTATCAAATTTTATAGAATTTTAATGTTTTATTCTCGCCAATCTTGGCCATTTGTCATTTTTTAAATATTTTTTTCTGTATTATTTCCTTGATTATTTTTTTATCCCTATTCATATCAATAATTATATCAATCATATTTGTAATTCCTAATTATAAAAGTAAATTATATTTTTTATAAATAATTTTTCTAATGTTCTTATCTCTTTTCATTTTTCTCCCTGCTTATATTGATAGATATGCAAATTGTATATTAATTATATTTATCATTAATGATTTTTGGGTACTTCTTTTAGGGGAATAAAAACAACACATCAAAATCATCAACAATAAATATGATTAATATAATATTTGCATATCTATGAATATTAATAGGGATAAAAAATGAAGAGACATTATAGTTAACATTAATACGTATGATATTACTTAAAAAGTATAAATATAAATGTTGATTTATTATGATGCATTAATAGACAGATAGATTCATTCAGTCATTCTTGCCTCTCGGGCTTCAAGAGTATTACATCAATTTACAGCGATCACATAGTGCTCTCTTATTTTTTCCTCGCCTAAAGGTGTCTCCCCCCTCGTATATTAATACTTATTTATACGTATAATACTTAATACCATTATTTAAGGGGTCTTCTCACTTTAGACGCTAAAAAAGGCTATTTTCATGAATTTTTTGTATAGGTTTATTTTATACATTTATTGTTTTATTTTATTGATATAAAAGTTGCTATACTTTATAGATACACTTTCGAAATACATTTGAAATATTTTTTATTTATATAAGTCGGTATTTATAGACGAAAATGGTAGTTTAACAAACGTTCTAAAAATTTGTAGGTCTGCCCTGTTGATGAAGTCTCAGAGATGAATCATCCGAAACAAAAAAATCAAACGATTTTAGATTCAGTATGTTAATGGCTATAGCGCATATCATACGATTTTTTATATATGCAAAAATAACAAGATGGCGGGCTTTTTTCGAAAAAAACAAAGAAAAACGTGTTTTTTCACCGTTTTTTGCAAAAAAAATAGTCAGTATCAAAATTTGTTAAAATCCTTGACGTGCGTTATAGCTAGAGTTGTAAAGAATATGTGGCTAAAATTTCATAAGGATCGATCCAGTAGTTTCGAAGATTTTATCAACAAGCCGTCGAAAAACGTTGTTTCGAGAAAAACGCGTTTAAAGTTTGTTTGGGTTACAAATACGTTTACAAAAAAAATTGATGGATTTCGAAATTATTTCGAATACAATTCGAAATAATTTCCACTCTAAATCGATGGTCAACTTCACAAAAGATCAAAAATCAACTTATTCGAAGTAATTTCGACTCTAAGTCACTTGATCAACCTCATATGATTCGAAATAAATTCGACTCTGATACAAATGTATTGGAGTCATACGAATGTATTTGGTTCATTAAGTGTAACATTTATATCAAAATCGATAATATAAACCTATCAAAAAAAATCATGAAAATAGCCTTTTTTAGCGTCTAAAGTCAGAAGACCTCTCAATTAAATTTAACGGAGACTTTGTCCTTGGAGTGCCATATTTCAGGTGGTTACATTTTATTTTTTTTAAAGGAAGCGAGTAAAGCTTTTTGAGTGCGGTTTTTTTCTTGCTTTTATTCAGGATATACAGAACGTTAAAAAAAAATTTTTTTAAAAAAAAAAACCAAAATGTCGGCCGTTGCAGCTCCGCGAAAACAGGTCCTCAAATCGCGGGAGGTAAACGGCTGACATCACCGCCCCCTCTTTGTTGATCTGAAACACAAATTCAAAGCATATTATCAATCTGTGACCCTTTGGTCATGGAATGACGGATGGGTTTTTCGTTTAGTACAAATTTCGGAAAATGGCGGCAATTTAAAAAAAAAATCGAATTTTCGCGTTTTTTTTCGCACAAAAAGATAAATAATAAATGCAAAAATGTATCTATCGAAAAAACGATCCGTCATTCCGTGAAGACATATTTTCTGAGTATGCTCTCCAAATTTCAGGTCGATATGTTAATTACAGCGGTCAGGAGAATGTCAGCCATTTTTAAAAACGTGTTTTCGAGAAAAACGCGTTTAAAGTTTTGTAATGTGTTTACACAAATGTGTTTATAATTACCGCTAATCGGCAATGCCTGGTCCATAGAGGCATCCCTCCTCTTCTTCTAGCTGCTCATGTTGAGCTCAAATTGATTTTTTGAAAATTTCAAGGACAAAGTCTCCCTTAAGGCCTTAGGCCACAGTAACGGGTATAAAATCATGTGCGAATTTAACAATTTTTTTAACGAAAAAGTGATTGACTCATAAAATTAATTACACATCTATTTAGTATGGACATCACGCTGTTAGAAAAAATATATATATTTTTTTTCAATCTACAAAATAACCGACTACTAATATTTTCTTTTCCTATCTTTCTTTTCAGGCGTGACATTTAGCATTCACAATTTTTTACCTAGAACAAAAGACAAAAATTCCCGTCAATCTACATTAGAATACCCAGAGAACTACGTACGGAATTTAAAAAATATTCTTTTATTCAAAAGTTGCAGGTATTTGAACTTGAGAAATGAATTTTCAGTGAAAAATTTCGTTATAACTGCTCATAAACTGCTCATAAAATAAAAAGTTTTCGATTAATCAGAAATTTCGTACTCTGCGAAATGCAATTATGAACATAAGGCCTTAATACTGACATTCTCATTCGTCACATCCATCCCCACTTACCACAAATATTAGTTACGTTTATTATCGATCGGATCTTCCAGTTTTCCGTCTCACATATTTGCTTCGCGTCCTCAGGTATGCAAGTGAACGGGACGAACAACAGCGGTTGCTGGGACGGTTCCGAAACGAGTATACCAAGTACGATGTTGCTGGGCCAGCAATCGCCTCAAGATATTCTCAGCCCGTTCACCGGTGAGCGAAACAACTAAATTTCCAATCCGTTCCCCTTTCCGTTTACCTCCCCCCTTCGCTATTACTCGAGCCCAGCGGACAAATTCGACGATTCGATTGAACGAGGAAACCAAATCACCAGGTATCGAGGGAAAGATGGAGCGTTTATCGACGCAGACCCAGGAGTCTGGTTTCGTTTCGATGCACTCGCAGCGCAGCTCGTCCCAGAGTTACACAGCGACGGCGACGGCGAGCCTCACGTCGAACAAGAACAGCATCAGTTACAACTCCCAGACGTTCAGTTCGCAGCAGCAGCAGCAGCAGCACCAATCCTTCTTGCATCAGAAGATTTTGCCGGATAGCAACGGTTCGACGATAAGCCATCATCGCAGCAGCGCCACTACCACGACGACGAGCAGCAGCAGCAGCTCGAAAAGCACGCTCAGCTCGACGACCAACGTCGCTAGTACCGGCGGAGACCCGGCGTTGCTCGATAAACTGGTAAACGTGGGTGTTGCACGATCGTTTGCCACGCTTCGATTTTTGTCCCACCCCTTTTTCTGTCTCTTGGCGCGTTGACATTGAAAAAACGTGCGACTCGAGCTGACGAACAAAGGCGGCCGAGTGGGCGTGCGCCAATCCACTCGAGGACCAACTCCAGTGCCCCGAAAGACCGGTGCAACGTGAATCACTTTTTGCGCTAAAAAACTAACGCGAGAATCCATTCAAGAAACTACCCCCACTTGTAGCGCAAAAAAAGGCCTTTTTCATTAATTTTTTTAAAGAAAACTACAAAACTTTTTTAATCGATCAATATACCATCTTAAAGAACACATCTTGAAAAACTTTCAGTAATTTTTTTATTGAAAAATATTACATTGTTTAGTGGCAAATGGCCGTCAATGAAATAATGTTTTTATATACACGGTTTGCGGTGACCAACATTGCGGCGAAGTGGATCATCTGAAAAAAAAATGCGGATGGATTTAGTCAAATATAAGTATAAACTAGTCTTTAATCGAAGGATTTTAAAAAATATTCATTTTTCACAAAATGGCGGACAGTCAAAGTTAATGGTTCGATTTTAACGAAAAAAAACGGCCGTTTTTTGGCTATAAAACGGCCATTTTTTTCGAAAAGAAAAATCGAACGATTAAAGACTACATTTTTATGTATTAAATAAGCCTGCAAAATTTCAAGAAGATCGGTTCATTAGTGTTCGAGTAATCTTGGTCACCGACTTCAGAAATGCCATTTTGAGAAAAACGCGTTTAAAGTTTCAATTTCAGTTTACACGAAGAAAATATTTTTTTTTGTAAACTTAGATAGAGTCATCTATTCCGGGCCCATACAGAAGTTATTCTCAGATACTTATACTTCAAAAAAATGCAATAAAAAAAATCGATTTTTTCAAAATCGCAAGTGGGGGTAATCCCTTAATGAATTCGAAATTTCGGTCCTGAATATTAATCGATCGAATTTCCGACATCCACCAGTTGTTGCGACGTTATTTATCGTGTTAGAACGGAAAATCATTCCAAATATATCAATAGACTTTTACATTTTTTTCAACCATCTTGTGGAGCACCTCAAGCCGCATAAAAACATTAGGGGGTCAAAGTCGTTCAAGGTCATTCAAGGTCATCTATTAAAACGAAATACAAATCTGACTTGTACATTTCTTTCAACCGTCTTGTGGAGCACCTCAAGCCGCATAAAAAACATTAGGGGGTCAAAGTCGTTCAAGGTCATTCAAGGTCACCTATTAAAATGCAATACAAATCTAAATATCTCGGATCACTACCAAATATTTGCTAGTCATCCGAGATATTTAGATTTGTATCATCGATACTGACCTTAAATGACCTTGAACGACTTTGACCCCCAATGTTTTCTACGCGGCTTGAGGTGCTCCACAAGATGGTTGAAAAAAATCTACCATTCCATTTAAAAAAGTAAAGGTGACTTTCTCTGTGCGTCAGCGTCTCCACCGAAATAAAAAAAAATTGGTCGCATTTCATGGCACCCTTCACACCGTACAACTTTTGTCTGGAACATTTTTCCGTGACGTCGATAATAACCGTGTTATTTCGGGTGGCAGAGATAAGAGGGACACCCTGTATACACGGAGAGAATTTTAAAGTAATTTTTATCGTGAATTTCACGGTAAAAATTACCGTGATATATTTCAATGTGGTGACAAGTGAGAAAAACATAATAATTCGTATGCGACAAGTTTTTTTTTGTAATTATGCAGTATAAGGACTTTTCCGAAAACTTACGGGAATTTTTTTTTTTTCACCGTCAACTTGTTTATTCCATTATATTGAGTGATATTCCGTCGGGGGAGGTTGACATTTCCCATAAATTCCATAAGTTATGGGGTTTTGAAGTTCGCGGAAACACGCGATAAAATAGGGAATTTGTAAATATTTCGACGCCTATATTGGGGAGTTTGTTTGGGTTTATTTGGGTTGGCCATTAGGAAACACGTAGCTGCGACGACAAACAAGAGGCGTCGAAATATTACCTGTTAACGGAAACAGGACAGCTGCGGTCATGAAATCAAAACATATACATCGTTACCTTCATAATACACTATCTATAAGGAAACACGTAGCTGTTTAGCGAGGCGTCGAAATATTACATGTTTCTGGAAACATCAAAACCCCATAACGTATGGAATTAATGGGAAATGTCAGCCTCCCCCGACGAAATATCACTTACTATAATGGAACAAATAACATAATGGCGAAAAAAAAATTTCCCGTCGTTTTTCGGAAAAGTCCTCATACTGCATAATTAAGTTTTTTTCAACTCACGTTACAGAAAATTTCAAATACGTAGCTAAAATGTTACTATACAAGAAGGGTAAGCGCGCACGATAATTTTTACCGAGAGAACAATACATTTTCCTATAACACTCATTAAATTTTATAATAAATCTTAAAATAACTGTTATAAAGACGATACTTTTTTATAGACATTTTTGAAAGGCATAAAGTAATAAAATGCACAGTAAAATTTCGCTGATATTATATATTTTTCAAATTTAAGTTTTGCGTATTTTGTTACACATTAAAATTTACTAGAAAATCTGGTAAAACTTTCTATCTGAAGAAGAAATTTTATTTTCGTGAAAATCTGTGTTTTACTCACAAGGCACATCCCTCAGGTGACACCCTTCGATTTTGTTGCAATTTGGATATGTTATGAAGCACCGAAAAGTAAGCGATACATATTTTTTTCATCGGCGGAAAATCGGTTTTAAGAGGTGAAACCGCCCCTCGAAAAAAGGCATGTCTAGGGGTAATATAGCAGTTTTACACACAAGGAGTCCACCGATTTTAAGGCGTAACCCCCACTTGTAGCGCAAAAAAAGGGCCTTTTTCATGAATTTTTTTAAAGAAAACTACAAAACTTTTTTAATCGATCAATATACCATCTTAAAGAACACATCTTGAAGAACTTTCAGTAATTTTTTTATTGAAAAATATTACATTGTTTAGTGGCAAATGGCCGTCAATGAAATAATGTTTTTATATACACGGTTTGCGGTGACCAACATTGCGGCGAAGTGGATCATCTGAAAAAAAAAATGCGGATGGATTTAGTCAAATATAAGTATAAACTAGTCTTCAATCGAAGGATTTTAAAAAATATTCATTTTTCACAAAATGGCGGACAGTCAAAGTTAATGGTTCGATTTTAACGAAAAAAAACGGCCGTTTTTTGGCTATAAAACGGCCATTTTTTTTTCGAAAAAAAAAATCGAACGATTAAAGACTACATTTTTATGTATTAAATAAGCCTGCAAAATTTCAAGAAGATCGGTTCATTAGTGTTCGAGTAATCTTGGTCACCGACTTCAGAAATGCCATTTTGAGAAAAACGCGTTTAAAGTTTCAATTTCAGTTTACACGAAGAAAATATTTTTTTTTTGTAAACTTACATAGAGTCATCTATTCCGGGCCCATACAGAAGTATGGGCCCGGATACTTATACTTCAAAAAAATGTAATAAGAAAAAATCGATTTTTTCAAAAGCGCAAGTGGGCGTAACCCCTTAATGAAACAAAAAGGAAAATTCTTCTAATCCGAAGCAATGAAAAATGCACTATAGTGACATTGCAAAAAAAATTAAGGAGTGAACGACCCCTATATTTTTCGAGGGGTGGTTTCACCCCTTAAAACCGTTTTTCCGCCGATAAAAAAATACGTATCGCTTACTTTTCGGTGCTTTATAACATATCCAAATTTCAACAAAGTCGGAGGGTGTCACCCGAGGGATGTTCCTTGTCAGTAATAATAAGCGAAGTTTCAGGGTTGTCATCTTGTTACCGTTACTGCACGGTAATTTTTAACATTTGATTCTCTCCGTGTATGCATGCCTGTCACACGACTACTAGCGCCACAGTGCGGCAAGGACATTTCGCGAACATCATTTATCTGGCAGTGTCAGTGTAGAGCTTATTCGAAATAGCTTTAATGCGATGAAAACGATCCTCAGGAAATGGAGTCGACGACGGGGTTGGATATAAACGGGCTGCCACCGGCGTTGCCGGAAAAGCGCTCTAAGCGCCGGAAGGAGAGGCTCCCGTCGCAGTACGACAACGTGCCCGAGAACGAGCATCTCTCGACGTGCAGCCTTCACGGGAGCAGCGCGGGCGACAGTCCCGACGCCGGTAAACCGCCTCCTCTGCCTCTCAAAAAACGACACAGTAAGTTTCGACGAGGATTCGACGCGAGTTATCCAATTGGCGATGATACGGGACCGCGAACGAACGTTCCTGGGCCGGTGTCAGCGCCAGTTTATACCTTGTACAGAAGACGCGATTGAACTTTTCGTTAAACCTGTAGAACGGAGCCCACAGTGGACCGGAGCGGCGGACAATTTGAATACCAGATCGGGCCGTAAAATTGAAGTTTGGATCTACGATCGTCACTGTATCGCGTGACGCAATCGGGTGATCACGAAATTCGCGGCGTTGGAACGCAGTGGAGATTCTTTGAGGAGATTTGGGCGAGGAAGAAATTACTGATTTTCATTAATTTTTTTTCAAAGGAAAGATTTATTCGCTATTTTTGAGACTTAGGGTATGTTTTATTACTACTTTTGGCTGTTACATGGTATTTTTGCTTTTTATTGATCTTTCAAAATGGCTGAGGTATGGCACGGTCTTCTAAACGGGTTGCGGCGGATGTTGTCAGACGGCGTGACACGTAGCGTTGGCGGGATTAATTTGGGAAAAAAACCCACGAAGGTTTTTCTTTCGTTAACACTCATGCGCTGAATATGAACCAAGAAAAAGTGAGAAATGTTGAAAATCGTTGAAACGGTACGCTTTGAAACAAAACGATTGAATTTTCCGAATATCGATAGCTACATTTTGCAATAAAAAAAAATACTTTTTTTATTTTCAAAAACATTTAGGCTCATGCTTTCGACAATAAGGTTAATATGTACAGTAAGGTTAATATGCCAAATTTCAATAAGGTTAAAATGTACAATAAGGTTAATGTGCCAAATTTAATGAGAATCAGTCGATTAGCTTTTTTAGCTATACGTCACGCCAGTATCGGCATATAATTTTAACCCTCAATCCGCGAAAGTATTTGAGGCACCTTGAGGGGTCTTCTCACTTTAGACGCCAAGAAAAAAGGCGATTTTCATGCTTTTTTTTGATTGGTTTATATTATAGACATTGATATAAAAGTTGTTACACTTTCGAAATACATTTTTTTACAGTTATTTATTTAAGTCACTATTTATAGATGAAAATGGTAATTATAAAAATTTCCTAAAAAAGTTGTAGGTCTGTTGATGAAATCTCGGAGATGGATCAACCGAAACAGAAAAATCAAACGGGTTTAGATTCAGTATGTTAATGGCTATAGCGCATATCATACAATTTTTGATATATGCAAAAATAAAATGGCGGACATTTAAAAAAAAAACGTGTTTTTTTCACCGTTTTTGGCCAAAAAAAAATAGTAAATATCAAAATTTTAAAAAATCCTCGATATGCGCTATAGCTATAGTTGTAAAGAGTATGTGGTTAAAATTTCATAAGGATCGGTTCAGTAGTTTCGAAGATTTTATCAACAAGCCGTCGAAAAACGTTGTTTCGAGAAAAAACGAGTTTAAAGTTTGTTTGGGTTACACAAAGACATTGAATTTTTTAAAAATGTATTTGTTTATTCAAATACATGTACATTTTTATTTATTTGTGTATTCAAATACATTTTAAAAAAATGTTAATGTATTACGAAAGTGTGTTTATTAAGTGTCACAACTTTTATATCAATATTTATTATGTAAACCTATCAAAAAAATCATAAAAATAGCCCTTTAGCGTCTAAAGTGAGAAAACCCCTTAATCCCGCGAACCTGGGTCGTTTTCGTTTTTGCACTACCAACCCAACAATTGTCAATGAAAAAAATCTGCAAAAATTCATGGTCAATCTTTAGGCCGTACTTCTCAAGGGAAAATAGGGTTTTTTTCTTTCTCATTTTTAATATATATTTTTTTCATATGATATTAAGCAACCTGGGAAGAAAATGATTTTGGGCAGGACGAAAACGACCCAGGTTCACGGATTGAGGATTAAAAAAATACCATGTATCAGCCAACAATAGTGATAAAACATACTCTAAATCTAAAAAATTGTGAAGAAATCTTTCCTCTAAAAAAAATGAAAATCAGCAATTTTTTTCTTCGCCTGAATTAATCTCTCCCCTTCAATTACAATGCTCTTTTGCATGCCACGAGTCGAAGCCATTTGTTTTTTATGCTCGGACGCTCGTCAGTCGGCGCGCAAGCCGCGGCCGAGCGGTCACCCATCCGAGTATTGACCGAGGAGATCGCCATCGGCTTTTCCCTCTTCTATTTCTTTACTCGTAAATGTAAAATCCTTCGCTGCGGCATCAAGGCCGTTAACCTCTGATAAATTGCCGAAAAAACGTTCCGCCGAAATCGGGCTTTACGAAAAAAAAAAAAAAAAAAAAAAAAAAATGATTTTCATTGCCTTCCAACGATTCCAACTCCGTCGTATAAATCGAAGAACGGAAAAAAAATTGTCCGCCGCTCAAGGTTAACCTACTACGGCATTAGACATAGACTATAGACTTCATATTTTTATTTATTTTCTTTTTCTAGTCACGTTATAATGAAGTTTCCATTTATTTATGATTTTTTTTTGTACAAAAAAAAAGTAGTGAAACGAAGCGAAAAAACAAGTCCTTCTGTCTGAGAACGTTGAATAACTTTTGGGTAGGTTTTTTTCTTATTGAACTGACGCTGATATTTTGTATCCCCCAGTGTTCCAATCAGTGGCATATTCCGGTAAGTGGGATCCCGACCCACGTTAATACGCACTCACACACACAAAACTACACACACACACGTACACGCAGACACGAATCTCAACTTTTCATACTCCTCGGCAAATCGATCACTCGCTAATTAATACAAACCAAAAATCAGCATCATTTTAATTCTCAATATCGCCCATTCACGGCGCTTCTCTTTTTTTCCACCGATGAAACATTGATCCAGTCTTCACTCTGCGGCATGTCTGACTTCTTAGCCATCTGTGCAATAACGCGACATTCGTTTCACATTTCATTCATCGGCGTACTAAAAAAAACGGCGTTCCGCCGAACACGTCACGGGCTTTTGGATTTCTTTTTGGAACTTCCGGTTGTGAACCGAAACGTTGTTTTTTTTTTCACTCGTGCATAAAAATCCATACGGAAGTTGAAAATACGCGAGCGATGGCTGCTCAATCGCATAATCAAAAAAACAAAGACACAAACACACAATTGCGTTTGACGTTTAGCTTGAATTTTTTAATCCCCGTTTTACTTTTCATACTTATATCTGACGTTTGATACTTTCAAGCTTGCGAGCCGCTCACCGCCTGATCCTTTCATTTTTTAACTTGTGCATTAATGATTGTTCGGTCGGAGTAGAGAAACGCGCGGCTGACGAGGGGAAAAAAAAAAAACACGACAGCGATCCGTTTTTACGGTGTCCAGAGCAACGTCGGGATAGAGAGAATTTTTTTTTCATTTTTATAAATATGGGAAATAAAGCGCGAACTCGCCGTGCGGGAGACGAAAAGGCGACCAGATGGTTGTGATTTTTGCGAGAATATTCGCTGACACCCAACTTGGGGGGGGGGGAGCCTTTAAATTGTCGAGCCTTTAAATTTCGGTGATTTTCGCGAATTTTTTGGAAGAAAAGTACTCAAAAAAATGTTTCGGAAAATTAAGAATATATTTGGCTATATTTGACCTTTATTACATCATTTTTCAGAAAAATATTGAGATCCAAGCGACTCATGCGCTGCCTTCGGAGACGCCAAAAAAAAGTTCCTCCACTGCTGACATGATTCCGGCCGATTGAGTAGCTGAAACCGAAAAAGGAAAAAATGTCGTTAAACTGGAAGGTATTTCCTGTACAATGACGTAGGATTTTCGAAAAATATCAAAATCTAACAAAATGGCGTAGTTATGAAAAAAAGTCTGTTTTCTTGCCTATAAAATGGTCGTTTTTTCAATGCCAAATCGTCAATTTTCATCCAATCAAAAATATCCTACGTCATTGTAGAGTAAATATATTCAAGAGTACTCAGTTCAAATTTCAAGTCAATCGGATAATTGCTCTTTGAGTTGCAATGTCAGCAAATTTGAAAAATCTCATGTCGAAAAAAACGCGTTTAAAGATTCAACTATCGATTTTTGCAAGATAAAATGATATTGATATAAATGATAATGATATTCTTGAAAGTATAAACTGTCGAAAAAGGCAAAAACAATCGATTTTTTTTAAGTGTCACACTGGTATAGCCCCTTAAATGCCTCGAGCCTTTATATTGATGAACTTTAAAGGACCCCAATTCTTTAGGACGTAGATAAGTTTAAAAAAAGCTTAACTCCGAAATGTCGATAACTTTCTCTACGTCGTTTTGAAGATAAATATTCAAATCTAAGGAATTTGGCACAGTCTCTTATGAAAAATCGTGAATTTAACAGTCAATAAAATTCCAGTTCAATTCGCGACTTTCATGAAAAACTGTGTTAAGCGCTTAGGCCACTTTGGGGACGCGAACATAAGGGTTATTAAAAAAAAAGTTGTAGCAATCAATTTTAGAATTCATTTTATTAATGAAGATAAATTAATTTTGGATTAATTAATTAATTTTAATTTAATTTGAATTTTAATTAAAATTAATTTTGTAGGAAGGAAGATGATTGAAAAATCGTTTGGTCGTTTATTTGTATGTACATCAACAAAGTTCTGTACCAAATTACATTTAAAAATATTAACAATTGAAGAAGTTATAAACAATCTCGCGAAGGACCTTTAAACGTGAGGGGCTCAACGGTGTACTTGATTTTGGCCACCCGGTTGATCTGAAACAACAGAACGATTTTTTTTCTCAAAATAGATAATATTGGCTAAGACTTGACCGAGCGTTTTTTTCTTATCGTCTTTCTATCGTCGAAAAAAAAAATTGAATTTTTTCGATTTTTCAAGGAAAAATGACATTATTATTGTGAATAACTAATGAAACAAAAATGTTAAGAAGAAAAACGTCGGTCAAGACTAAACTACGATTACACAGAATAAGTGTACCAAATTTGAAGTCAATCCTTTCATTAGATGTCGAGAAATCGTGTACACCGTTTTGAAAAACATAATTTTGAGAAAAACGCGTTCAAAGCTTTACCAGCTGCAGGTGTAATAATAAATTTACCTTCGATCTGCGATTCCTGCACCACATGGTGAATCTCCTTTTTCAATCTGTGTTGCCTCAAGCGACGAACGATTTTTTAAATTTTTACTAATAAACGACCCCTTAAATAGTCTACAATTCAATTCTTTTTTTTTTTTCTCAAAAACCAAGTTGTCGAATTTACAGAAACTTCGGAAGTAGAATTTTTATCGGTATTTTCATGAAAATGCCCTCGACCCACAAGTTTTCCTTTTTCGCTCTCGTGTGTCTGCGCACCCTTAAGAGGGTTGACCTTTTTGCTAAAAAAGGTTTTCTACCTCACCTTCAGGCCGGCCCGTAGGCCTTTTCGCAATACCAATAAAATCTCAAACATCTGCAATTATCAATTGCCTGCAGATAAGAGTCTTTCAGGCAATTTTTCCTCCCGCTTTGAGAAATATTTTACGTCAAACTGAAATCCCGCGAAAAACAAGTATATTTCTCACTCTACATGATTTCTCAATATACACGAGATTCTGCAACAGGTTGCCCGCACGCGTCCGTTACGTCGCTCAATGAAACTCACAATTAAGATAGCGATAAAAAGTATTCGAATTACGTAATCGTCGCGTACTACCTCGTCTTCCAAGCATTATTGAAGCACGCCGTACAGCCAGTTATGGCTTAATGCTCGTCTGTGCCAGTGAGTTCGACACGTTTCGATAAATATTGCGTTTGAACTGACAAATCGTCAATTTGAGGAGAATTCGTCATGCGGTGCTGTAAATACATTTGTAATTAATATATATCTTTATATATATATATACAGACAAGAATGTACGTTCGTTGAGTGAGATTTGCTATATGCAAACGTGAGTGTGTGTGTGTGAGAGAATTATAAGGTGGTCGTGTGTTTTTCATGGCAAAGATATGGCGACTGAAAAAATTCAATGGTGTTTCAAGTTCACTTTGAAAAAAAATACTCCGTATTTTTGTGACATGTTGTATTTGCCGAAAAAAATACAGCAATCTGGAAAATAATAAAAATTCGGTTTAGAGTACAGTAGCATCACGATAATCAAGAGGTTAGGCTGATGTGACGATCGGAAAATCATAGTCGTTGAAAAAATAATTATTTTGAAGGAATAAGTAAAATGATTGGAAAATTGTTTGGACGTTTATTTGTACGTACATTAACAAAGTTGTGTAATAAATATCATAAAAATATTAGTAATTAAAGAAGTTATGAACAATCTCGTGAAGAACCTTCGAACGTGAGGGGCTCGACAGTACACTTGATTCTGGCCACCCGGTAGTTCTGAAACGAAAAAAAAACGAGTTTTTTTCTCAAAATATATAATATTGAGAGAACTGACCGAACTTTTTTTAGTCATCGTGCTTCAATCATCAAAAAACAATTTTTATGTTTTTTTTTCGATTTGTGGAGGAAAAATGAGATTACTGTTAATACCGAATGAAAAAAAAATTTGAGACGAAAAACGTCGGTCAGAACTAAACTACTATTACACTGAATAAGTGTATCAAATTTCAAGTCAATCCGTTCATTAGATATCGAGAAATCCTGTACACCGTTTTGAAAAACAAAGTTTCGAGAAAAACGCATTTAAAGTTCTACTAGCAGTTGTATCGTAATCATAAGTTTACCTTCAATTTGCGATTCCTGCACCATATGTTGAACCTCTCTTTTCAACTTAAGGCGTTATCCCCACTTGTAGCCCAAAAAAGGCCTTTTTCATGGATTTTTTTAAAGAAAACTACAAAACTTTTTTAATCGTTCAATATACCATCTTAAAGAACACATCTTGAAGAACTTTCAGTAATTTTTTTATTGAAAAATATTACATTGTTTAGTGGCAAATGGCCGTCAATGAAATAATGTTTTTATATACACGGTTTGCGGTGACCAACATTGCGGCGAAGTGGATCATCTGAAAAAAAAAATGCGGATGGATTTAGTCAAATATAAGTATAAACTAGTCTTTAATCGAAGGATTTTAAAAAATATTCATTTTTCACAAAATGGCGGACAGTCAAAGTTAATGGTTCGATTTTAACGAAAAAAAACGGCCGTTTTTTGGCTATAAAACGGCCATGTTTTTTCGAAAAAAAAATCGAACGAATAAAGACTACATTTTTATGTATTAAATAAGCCTGCTAAATTTCAAGAAGATCGGTTCATTAGTGTTCGAGTAACTTGGTCACCGACTTCAGAAATGCCATTTTGAGAAAAACGCGTTTAAAGTTTCAATTTCAGTTTACACGAAGAAAATATTTTTTTTTGTAAACTTACATAGAGTCATCTATTCCGGGCCCATACAGAAGTATGGGCCCGGATACTTATACTTCAAAAAAATGCAATAAAAAAAAATCGATTTTTTCAAAATCGCAAGTGGGGGTAACCCCTTAAGTTGCCTCAAGCGCCGAACAATTTTTTTTACATTCTCACAGTAGTCTAACCCCTTAAATCCGGAAATGCACCTGAAAAACGTTTTGCGTCTATTGCGTTATCGGGGAAAAAACTTATCAAAGATACAATTTAAAGTGGCCAAATTGAATTTAACTCCATAAAAACAAAAAAAAAAATAAAAGAGTGTTTCGTATTCGTAATTCAATTATCTTCATTCTGCTGTATTCAAAAAGGAATTTTGATTTTATTCCCAGAATGCTCAATTCTTTCTGGCAAATATTACTCCCCACAAAAATACGTTATATTTTCTTTCCAAGAGAGCTTGAAAACCCATTAAATATACTTTTCTCTGTCGCAAAATCTCCGCGCCAGCCTTTCAAAACTACGAAAGCATTTATTCTAATTAACACGTGTAAAGATGTGACTCTTGCGCCCACTTTAAGGTGCTATACCAGTTTGAACGCTGAAAATTTGGGTGACTTTCGGGAATTTTTTGGAAGAAAAGTACTCAATTAAATGTTTCGGAAAATTAAGAATATATTTGGCTATATTTGACCTATATTACATAATTTTTTAATAGAAAAATATTGAGATCCAAGCGACTTACGCGCTGCCTTCGGAGGCGCCAAAAAAAAAAGATCCTCCACTGCTGACATGATTCCGGTCGATTGAGTAGCTAAAACCGAAAAAGCAAAAAATGTCGTTAAACTGGAAGGTATTTCCTGTACAAGGACGTAGGATTTTCGAAAAATATCAAAATCCAACAAAATGTCGTAGTTATGAAAAAAAAAGTTTGTTTTCTTGCCTATAAAATGGTCGTTTTTTTCAATGCCAAATCGTCAATTTTCATCCAATCAAAAATATCCTACGTCATTGCAGAGTAAATATATTCAAGAGTACTCAGTTCAAATTTCAAGTCAATCGGATAATTGCTCTTTGAGTTGCAATGTCAGCAAATTTGAAAAATCTTATTTCGAGAAAAACGCGTTTAAAGATAAGCTATCGATTTTTGCAAGATAAAATGATATTTACCATAAAAACTGCTAATCAGTTATACCTGTCGCATACAATGGACCCTCCTCTTCCTCGTATAATGTCTGCTGAGAATCTGAAGCTTTTCACACTGGTATAGCCCCTTAATGAATTCCCAAATTATCATTAAGTCCCCGCTTAATTCGACGACGATCAAAAAAGTTTTTTTTTTCATCATTCGAAGATTCTCTCGTACATGTGTACATACGATAGAACGATCGTTATCTTCGCTCCCAGCATCTGTCGCTCTCTCAATCTTTCCGTTTTCCATTTTTATTCTCTTTCCTTTGTTTTTCTTCATTTTGGTTTTCAATCACACATATATATATATATATATATATATATATAAATCGCTATCATCCGCGCGATGTTACACACGGTGAGGTCAAAAAGAAAAGTTTTTCTTCACACATTGGACACATTGACGATTTTGCAGTAATGGCGTACATGGAGATGTTCGGAAATTGTTCGCACAGCAACAACGATTTTATATCGGGACTGGGGACGCGACACTCGGTGGCGGCGTACAACTCGATGCAGGCCGAGTGGCAGCAACACGAGATGGCACTCACCACAACGCAATCCTGTTCGTCGATGGTCCACACGATGACCAGCCTTCACGACGGCTCGAGGTTAGTGCGCGCGCGAACTCGCGCGGGATCGACGAGAGTCTGACAGCTGGCGAAGCGTGGCGGGCCTTCTGACGCAATTTCGTTTTTTTTACGTTTCACTGACGTTGAAGGACGTTGGTTTTTTTGGGACGAGGATACGTTCGTTTTTCTCAATTTTTTATTTGAGAAAATGAGTTTTCTCGATCGTTCATTGAACGCTGGACCGTCGTTAAGGCCTTAGGCCACTCTAGTAATTTTTTTTCAGAAAAACTACAAAATAAATCGAGATTACAAAAAACGGTGTTCATCATACACATCAGTGACTGTATACAATAATTTTTTTAAAGCGATTTATTTCAAAATGGCGGCTGTGCAGCGTTTATCTCAAAACTGCATTTTTTAAGTCGGCCGGAAACATAATTCAGACAATTTTCAACCGATTCACTTGAAATGTTGAATATATCTTGGAAAATAAATTGTCTATGGAAGTACGTAGGATTTTTTTTTTATATTGCATAGTTCATTTGTTATTAACAATTATCTGACGATTTTTTCGGCAAATTTTTGGAAAGTTTTCATTTCTTGAAATTTTTGGAAAGTGTTCATTTTTTTTTCGAGCCTTTAGTAAAAAAAATTGCCAACTTGTACGTCGATGTGAACAATGAGGCTTTGGACGTTTCAGCATATCCATCTCCATGAGCCCTACCATCAAAGAGATCTCGAACAACGCGGTGATCCAACTACCCCCGGCTCTGCCGCCGAAGAGATCGCGGTCGATAAAGTCGAGCACTACACCCCCGCCTGTATCGCCCAAACCGACGATAAGCATGCACAACATCAATAACGCGCCGGATCCGGTGATGACGGCGAGCCCCGTGAAAATCGAGGAAACTATCATCCCCGGCAACGAGAAGAAAACGTCGACCTCACCCGCTGTACTGACGCTGGTACGAAAGAAAACATTTCCATGCGCAGGAAATTCTTTGTGGAGATTTTTTCGGAGCAATTACCATAAGGAACAATTTTATGATATTGAAGTTTGCAACGACATTTTTCTTTTCCCATTGCACTATTTTTATCGACAGATCAAGGTTACGGCGAACTTTTTTCGAGGTCCTTATTGGAGACCTACGACCTAAGTCTATCGAGAAATACTTTGGATAACGATAAAAACGGAGAAAAAAAACATAGTTTCATTCCATGTAAACTTTAACGACATGCAATTTTTGAGTTTTGGCGATTAAATTTAATCGAGTTTATTAGTTACTGTGGGAAAGAAATGAGAAAAACGTTTTTCAATTTGATACGCACATTTACTAGCTGCCATATTTTTCGTACCCCTTTCGATCGAGTTTCTGCGATCCAATATTGATAATTATCGGTATCTCTAGCCCTAGAATGGCACACTGGGGTACATCCGTGCCCCACGAATTTGGTAAAAGTACTCAATTTTACCAATTTAAAATTTTCTTTTCCCCTCGGATCAAACATTGACACACTTTTCGAATTTTCTGAAATTTTTAAGTGGCACCATCGTCTTCCTCGTTAAAAAAAACGAAGAAAATGATGTGCTTCCAAAAATTTTATTCACTATTTATAACCCCGATAATCGGATCCAACGCGTGGGGCTATATTTGTGCTCCAGTGTGCCTTAAGAAGGCAAAACAATAAGTGTACCATTCTAGGGCTAGAATACTGATTGATTCGCAAACTGTTGAAAAGTCATTCAGTTTTAATTGGATATTAGGATCATGTTAAGGGGCTAGGCTACTGTGGCGACCCGAAAAACGAGGTTTTTTAAAAATAAAAATCGAATTCTAGACCAGAGTACCCAAGTACCAAATTCCATAAAAATATGAATAATTAAAGAAGTTATAAACAATCTCCTGAGGAACCTTTGAACATGAAGGGCTCAACGGTGTACTGGATTTTGGCCATCCGATTGATCCGAAACAAAAACGAGTTTTTTTTTCTTAAAATAGATTATATTGGCTAAGACTTGACCGACCTTTTTTTCGTTATCGTGTTTCGATCATCAAAAAACAAATGTTAACATTTCTTTTCGACTTTTCGAGGAAAAATGACGTCATTCCTGTGAATAACTAATGAAACAAAAATGTTGAGTAGAAAAACGTGGGTCAAGACGAAACGACTATTACACTGAATAAGTGTACCAAATTGCAAGTCTATCCGTTGATTAGATGTCGAGAAATCGTGTACACCGTTTTGAAAAACATAGTTACGAGAAAAAAAGCACGCGTTCAAAGATTTACTAGCATTTTTGTAATCATAAGTTCACCTTCAATCTACGATTCCTGCACCTATGGTGGCCTTCCTTTTCAATTTGAGTTTTCTCAAGCGACTATCGATTTTTTTACAGTTTCGCAGTAGCCTAACCCCTTAATCGACGACGTACGAAGAATCTTCCCTTGATCCGTCCCTCAGGCACTTGACAGTGTTTCTTCCGAATCGAGGCAATCTTATCGTCTCTCGAACGAAGTAGTAAATGTTTTCGCGACCGCGAGACACGAGTATACATTAAGGCCTTAAGCCACAGTAACGGGTATAAAATCACGTGCGAATTTAACAAATTTTTTTCGTATGAAAAAGTGATTCACTCGTAAAATTAATTACACATCTATTTAGTATGAATATCAAGCTGTTAGAAAATATATATATTTTTTTTTCGATGTACAAAATGGCCGATTACTAATATTCTCTTTTGTTGTCTTTTTTTAGGCGCTCCGCGACGTGACATTTAGCATCCACAATTTTTTACCTAGAACGAAAAACAAAAATTCTCGTCAATCTACATTAGAATACCTAGAAAAGTACGTACGGAATTTGAAAAATATTGTTTTATTCAAAAGTTGTAGGTATTTGAACGTAAGAAATGAATTTCCAGTGAAAAATTTCGTTACAACTGCTCATAAACTGCTCATAAAATGAAAAGTTTTCGATCAATCAGAAATTCTGTACGCACTTCTCTGCGAAATGCAATTAGGAACATAACTTTTAATTTTGAAGTAAATCGAGTGAAAATCGTTGAAGTTATTCGTCACGCCAATTGGAAAAAAGCTGTTTCGAGAAGTTTCGAGTAGTCGGCCATTTTGTACATCGAAAAAAATGTATTTTCTAACAGCTTGATATTCATACTAAATAGATGCGTAATTAATTTTATGAGTGAATCACTTTTTCATACGGAAAAAGATTGTTAAATTCGCATATGATTTTACACCCGTTACTGTGGCCTAAGGCCTTAAGGCGGGATATACATTTACAACGATCAAAAAATCGATTTCTTTTTTCTTTCTTCTTTAAACGATAGAATTATACATGTAGAATATTTTCCTAAAGTTTCAAAGCGAAATTCGAAGAACTTCAAACGTTCTAGCCCGTCAACGCTGTGCCTCACCGCTCGGATTCGTAGCGGACGTGAACTCCAAACGCGTTTTTCTCAAAACTGCATTATCGAAATTGGCGTGCAGTACTCAAAAACTATTTAGCCGATTGAGTTGAAACTTGGTAGAAATATCGATAATATTGGTACCTTCTACTTGACGAGATTTGTTTTTGAAAAATTGGAAAAAAAAACGACTTTTCTAATGCACATTTTACAGAAATGTTGCGTGAAATGTTAAACCGTCATTTTGACGATGAATTAATTAAAAAAAAAAATGTTTCGTATACTTAAATATACTATCAAAGTATACCTGAAGTTTGATAATTGTAGCATAATTATTTCTTAGTTTAAAAAATCCCTCAATATTGCTTATTTTATTCCTGTCTAAATGATTACCCCGCCTTGAGTAATGGAAAATAATAATTCTCGTCAGAATAACAACGTGGCACTGGACGTGTCCCATCCACCCTCGAGACCGTCGAGCAACACGAGGTCGTCGGCGTCCGTGGACGAGAACACGCTGGAGTTGCGTGACATCGAGCAGGACGACGGTATACTGGAGGAGCTGGACATAAGCAAGTACTTGGTTTTCAAGAAACCCGAGGAGGACGGACCGGACATCCGGGGTGGCAATCCTGACGCGTTGCTCATACACGCTACCAAAGCCAATAAGCACGGTAACACAATGTTCTTCGTATTTATCTTGAAAAAATATACAGGATGCCCCATTTGCATCGAACCTGAAAATACATTCTCGATGCACCAATCGTTCCCTGTTCCCCACACGATCATCATCGATTGGTGCATCAAATATTTGAGTCCACTAAAAGAAAGCTCGGCCGTCGTAAGTCCATACAGCAAAGAAAAAACGAGAACCATATTTTCACATCGACAACATTCACATCGTTTCAAAGACAGGTCGATTCAAATGGAAAACCCTGTATGTTCTCCTTTGATTCATCATGAATATCTTCACTCCTCAAACGTTGTTCATTGTAATTTCACCGCAAATAATGAACTCTCTTTTGTGCTGCGCAGACGAGAAAGAATCAGGTTCGTTCGGCAGTTGACACTAGCGATTTTCCCCGAGCCAAAGCGTATGAAGAGCATTAATATTTTAATGACAGGTCATTTTTGTACAGATTTCCTCTATCAGGAAGCCTTCTTAACGACCTACAGGACGTTCATGTCGCCTCTCGAGCTCATACAAAAATTGCACAGGCGACATCAGAGATTCTCGTGCTCACCGGACGTCGTCAAGCAACGCGCGGCCCGTGAGGCCTTCTCGTTGCTCGTCCGAGTCGTCAGTGATCTCACGTGAGTCGAGAAACCTTCATTGATCATCCGGATGGTAATCTGTACGATCGTATCATTGATGCTACTGATCCTGATCCAAATCAATATCGGGATACTTCGTGCGACAATTATTTACGATACACTGAGAAAAAAAATCATTGAGCCAATATCGTTGGTGTTATTGAATGAAATTTCGTTGATTCGATTGTAAAATTGTTGGTGTAAATAGTCGGATTTATTAGTCCAAACGAAACGCTATTGACTTTAATAACATGATAAAATCAAAAGATTTTTTTTATTCAAAGGATATATTGTTAGCCGAGAACAATATATTATTGAAACTATCTAAAAAATTATCGCGAACAAATTATACAGTTTTGAATGCATTTTCTGCAACGAACAAAAAAAGCGTTTCAATTCATAACATGAATATTGTTGGTTCGAGTACACAAGAAAAATTGAACTTCGCTCGTTTCATTCAGATAAAAATTCTATGAGTATGTTATTTTATTTTTTTTCACCATATCCGATATTGATTTCCAAGTACATTATTCGTTAAAATATTAATATTTTATTTCGATTGAAAAATATTAAGCAAATGTCTGAATTGTTTAAAAAATTATGCGAAAATAAAATTTGTTTCTTGCGCATTTGGTTGAAAAAATTCAACCAAATCATGGCCGAGCGCCACCGAAATTATAGGTGTGAGGAAACCCGTAGTTCTCGGAGTAACCGCTAGAAGCCGCACGCGCGCTCGTTTCTCGTAAGCGTAGAGCGAACCGAAAATCTACTACGCCGGAGAAACTCTAAAGAGTATCGCTTCTTGGCCTGTGGCTAAGATCAAAGTGTAGTATCCGTTCTTATCAGTTGAATATCTGATATTCTCTCTATGGATATTCCATTGGATATCTGATATTCTCTCCACTATCATCATGGATGATCATTCTAATGCTCACTTTTTATTTAAGATTTAAAACAAATTGAAAAACTTACGTCCCATGGCATATTCGTTTCGATGCAGCAAAGAAATAATTAATTCTGTTGATTATATTTTTGTACGAAATAAAAAATGTTGTAGCAACCGCTTAATTATTTCATCCATACTACGGATTGTATATAGAATGATTTCAATAGAATATCATTTTATTTGAAGGATAATGTAGATATTCAGAGAACAGAAGAGCTTTTTCAAATGAAAATAATATGTTATTCAAATCAATCACATTTTCCAATATTTTATAGTATTGTAACAATCTCATATATCGGTGGCACTCCGCAGCAGCACATTTATTCGGATCAACCAATATACTTTTTTGATTAAATTGATTTTTTTCTCAGTGTACCATCGACATTATTGCCACACTTGTTTGGGTTTGTCAACTCACGATGAATCGTCACCTGAAAACAAACTAAAACGTGTCTCCCGGTTGGAATTTTTGTCCGAAACAGAATGTCCGACCTGGACGACATTTTGCTCCAAACGCTGATGGAATTCGTGCAGCAGCTGGTGTGCAGCGGCGACCTCACGATGGCGAAAGCGTTGCGCGTCAAGATATTGGAGAAACACGCGACCAAGCAGTTGCAGGCGGCTCAGCCGATACTCTCGTCGCTCAGCGTGTCGACCAAGCAGGCATCCCTGTTGGACTTCAAGAGCGAACAAATCGCCGAACAAATGACCCTGCTCGACGCCGAGCTGTTCATGAAGATCGAGATACCGGAAGTGCTCATATGGGCCCAGGAGCAGAACGAGGAGAGAAGCCCAAATCTGACGCGATTCACGGAACACTTCAACAAGATGTCGTACTGGGCGAGATCGAGGATACTCGAGCATCGAATGGAGAACGAGGCGAAAGATCGGGAAAAGTACGTCGTCAAGTTCATCAAGATCATGAAACACCTGAGGAAGATAAACAACTTCAATAGTTATCTGGCGCTGCTCTCCGCACTGGACAGCGCCCCCATCAGGAGGCTCGAGTGGCAGAAACACATAACCGAAGGCCTCAAGGAGTACTGCGCGCTCATTGATAGCTCCAGCAGCTTCAGAGCGTACAGACAAGCACTCGCGGAAACTCAACCCCCTTGCATACCTTACATGTGAGTTTGTTTATAAATACGATCTCTCCACCACTGTCGCATGGCTCCAGAATATTCAATACGCAATTTAACGTTCGGTAAAATAGGGTAGAGTTTTTAAGGCGCTAGGCTACGATGAGCCGAATATCAGGGTTACTTAAAAAAAATTATTTCGAAAGAACAAGTAAGGTGGTTGAAAAAACGTTTGGTTCATCATGAAACAATTAATTTTGAAGGAACAAGTAAGATGGTTGAAAAAACGTGAAGTTCAATCATAAAACAATTTTAGAATGTTTTTTCGATTTTTAGAGGAAAAATTTTAGAATTTTTTTTGCGATTTTTCGAGAAAAATATTTAGTTTTTTTTCGATTTTACGAGAAAAAATTTAGATTTGGTTTCGATTTTACGAGAAAATTTTTTATAATTTTGTTTTGTTTTTTATTTTTCTTAATACACTATGGATCCTGACGATAGGACTATCTTGAAGGATTCGTCACCGGTTTATTTTCTCCATCCACAGCATGTTTGCAATGTAAAAAAATGGATTGTCTTGACCATAATCGTCGTTTATCGTTCACAGAGGCCTCGTCCTTCAAGACTTGACCTTCGTGCACATTGGAAATAGCGATCTATTGCCGGACGGTACGATCAACTTTTCCAAAAGATGGCAGCAGTTCAATATCGTCGAGAACATGAAGAGATTCAAGAAGGGGTGAGTCCCAGTACCAAACGATACGAATTTTTTTCTTCATCTCATCTCTGTTATCACCCCCAACATTTGAATGACAAAATTTTGCAAAAAAAAAGCGTAAAAATAATCTCGACACAATCGAGGGATTTTCGTTGCCCTCGTGAAAAAGCGATACTAATTTCCCTTGGTCTATTTTCAGCACTTACTCGTTCAAGAAGCACGAGCGAATAATAACGTTCTTCAACAACTTCAGCGATTTCTTGTGCGAGGACGCGATGTGGCAGATCTCGGAGAGCATCAAGCCGCGCGGTGGCAAAAAGCCCCAGCCGCAGAATTAACGCGACCCGTACCGATATTGGTAATCGGTGCCTCGAATGAGGTATGGACGAGAAAGAAAAACGTCAATAATGAAAGTACTGTGTAGTACTCTTCGACGTAATGCGACAGGCCTCTGTGAGGTTGACAAATCTGTTAGTTACATTATTTAAAAAAAAAGGACTGAGAGATCGTTCGCCGCGTTCGTGCAACCAAGAAAAAAATCTCTCTTTCGCGACGTTGGTGATTGGACGGCAAAAAAACGAACAATTACCCGGTTTCTTTGGAAATATAGACGCGCGATTTTTTAACGTACTCTGGGAAACCAAAAAATACAGGAGAAAAATCTTTGCATTATCGCCGAGACGAGCGGTATTAGAAGAAAGGAAATTAGTTAACAAAATATATATATATAAATATATATAGTTCTTTATATCGTAAAGTATCTGTGTAAAATTTTATTTATTCAAGTCGCTCGTGTATGCATTCTAATGCGCGAGCATACGTGTAAAAAAAAAGAGAGGCAAATCTTCACGTAGTCGAGAATCCCCGTACGATAATATTTTACAATTTTCTCCACTTGGCTGTCTATTTTTATTTGTTTTCGTTTTTCTCATGTATGGCACGAGATACATGTTTGTGTGCATACGTATGTATATATTAAGGTGTGTCGCAGAAATTAATTCATACCCCGTCGAATAATATTATCAAATATGAAACTGCCAATTTGTGGCTCTCTGGCTCAAATCTGAGTGGGAGGCGCTCGGGGATTTTTTCCCTATTTCAATTATGCGAACAATTCGTTCTTCGCGTTCTCAACAACTAAACGATGTTTGGTAAATTGGCTTAAAGATTCAAGCTGGCCTTTGCAACATGAAAAACGTATTATTTTTATTTCATTATAATGATTGTCACTCAAATTGCAGCAGTTAAAAATATTTTATTGTCAACACGAATATTACTTTTTAAACAGCTGTTTTCAGTGTAATATGTCGATATCGCGATTTTTAAAAGAGAATCTTTACTCACTTAAGATCTTTCATTTAAGTTTCATTTTCATTTTTATTCGACCTCTTCAATTTTCGTCCCACCTTCATTTTCACCGAGGACATTTTATGAAGAATCTTTCTTCACTTCAGAACCTTCAAACTGATTCGAGAAATGAAAATGAGTCGATAAGTTTTTAAAGTTTAAGGGAGGACACCACCGTGACGGGCCGAAAAAAGGTCGTTTTTCCGCATTTTCGTTATTGAGCATAAATTGAACTTATTTCGCGTAAATTTTTATTTAAAAATGAAAAATTAACAACGTTATTGAGGTATAGAGCGTCTGTATACAAAATGTGGTTCAACGGCCGGATCGATAACGTGACAATGGTTGGTCTGAAAAATAAGGATAAAAAAGTTTTATCATCTAGCCGTTTTTCGAAAGAAAATAAAATTCACAAAAAGGCGGGTATTGAAAAAAAAATATAATTTTGGCGGAAATTTTTACTTATATTGGGGGGGTTTAAAAAATACTAAATTTAATAAAACGGCTACGTACCACGATAGCTATTGCAATTACGGAAATTTCCGTTTTTAAAATTGAAAATCGGGACATTATAGCTAGAATTCGTTTTGCAAAAAACGCGATTAAAAGTTTTAGTGCACGTAAATCACTACGCTACCAACTCTCGCTAAATCGTCTGTAACTTGGACAATTTTCAATATTTTAACTTTAACATTTTTTCATATATACTTGAATACATATACTTCGAGAAAATGCAAAAAAAAATCGATTTTTTGGACGAGTCACAGTGGTGTCCCGCCTTAACCCCCTCGTTGGCATTGACGCAATAGTGCGTCAGGTAATTCCGTGCCCTGTGTGGCATTGACGCAATAGTGCGTCAACTTTTATTTGGCGGCGCCAATATGTGGGACAAAAATAAAAAACTTTACTCGATTTAGATGAAAATTAGTACTCCGGGATTTTCGAGGTCGCTTATTACGAATCTGAACTTTAAATTTGAAAATTCAAAATTGCGGCGCTAGAATGGCGGGCGAAAATTGAAAATTTTACTCGAATCTATCTGTATTATTTGTATTTTCGTTCGCCATATTTGTTCGTCATTGTGTCCTCAAAAATCGTCCTCAAAAATTCCAGAATACAAGTTTTCGGGATAAAAAAAGATTTCTGCCATTTTGGGCACTTTTCGTCGAATTCTCTCTGCCAACGAACGGGTTAAACGCGAAAAGCGAATTTTCCCTGTAAATTAACGATAAAAAAGCACCAAGTGTTATCATTGAGACTCAAGTTACAGCTCATATTTGGCATGAACTTTGCTACACTTGAAAATATTGTCCGAGGGGGTAAAAAATGATTTTCGCCACACCCACGTTGCATGCGCACACATGATTTCGTCGTAGACGTTAGGTATGTAGTTAGAAAAGAAAACGTTTTAATGGTCAACGGCGTTACTGTTGATAACCACAAGGGAGAACACCAATTACGTTGATTAAATGTAGAGCCATCGAGGGTGTCTTCGAGTCTCGTGGGTGGCGGGGCCATTGACTCCTGTGCGAGGCAGCATCGTCCTGCTCTGCGGGCGAGAAGACACGCGTGGCGAACGACTGAGACCAACTGTTATACATATACTATTGTATATGATTGTATAGGAAGAGAAGAGTCAATGTTTTTTTTCGTCTCTCGCTTTCTTCTCAAGCGTCAAAAATTTTTCCCTTTTTTCCAATAACAGCGCCGGACTCGTTGGTGGAAACGGACGATCCGCGCTCGCCGAGGCTTTGAGCCTCGAGCCATTATTGACCGAATTATCGCGTTGCGACGAAGGAGAAAGCGAGAAGAAAAAAAAACCGTATGCAGGCATCGAGAATTCGCGGGAATATCGAGGTAGAAGGAAAGTCTCAGGAATGAGGAGACCCTTGAGAAATTTCGCAGTCGACGAGATCGAAACAGTGTACAGAGGCCGCTTTTCCCAGTGATTCGAAAACTGTACTAGAAAATATCTTTTGCTCTCCTCTCACTCAACATTCCAGCTTGCGAAAGAATATTAGTAATAATAACGATAATGAAGTTTAATACGGAAACAGGCCGGAAGTCGATTATACTCATATCCGTTTATAGTCACTATTCTATATAATATGTCTCGTATAATTCGCAGGAACGAAGTCTTCGATATACATATATATATCTCGGCCAATCGCAATAGATTGTTTATTATTATTTTCGAAAATGTTTTGTTTGACATTCGCAAGGGAGCAAGCGATTGTGAGCATCGTTGGGTGCACTCGATGATTAGGATTGTATATATATATATATATATATATATATATATATATATATATATATATATTTATATATATATATATAATATATATATATATATATATATATATATATATAATATATATATATATATATATTATATATATATATATATATATATATATATATATATATATATATATATATATATATTAGGGTGTGTCGCAAAAATGGAACAATAATTTGATCTTCTACTCCTTGGAACAATATTGTTGGGGGTAGAAAAATTCATGCCAAATTCGAGTCTGATTGTAGCGTTGGATTATTATTCTCCCAGTTAAGGGGTTAGGCTACTGTGACGATTCGAAAATCAGGGTTGTGTCGAAAAATTAATTTTGAAGGCATAAGTGAGACGACTGAAACATCGATTGGACATTTATTTGTATGGACGTTAACAAAGTTGTGTACCAAATTTTATTGAAATATATGGTAATTCTCTATTATTAATATATTTGGTAATTCTTTAGATAAGTGACTTTTCCGAAAAATCAGTTTGTTTGGGATTGTTTGTGTTTGTTTCAACAAATCCAAACAACCTGATTTTTCGGAAATTCGTTTGGTAATCCTTTAGATAAGTGACTTCTTCGAAAAAATCCGTTTGTTCAGAATCAAAAACCCAAACAAACTGATTTTTCGGAAAAGTTCAACCCAAACAGACCCAAACAAACTGAAAGAAACTGAAATTTTTTGGAAAAGTCACTTATCTAAAGAATTACCAAATATATTAATAATTAAAGAAGTTACGAACAATCTCGCGAAGGAGCTTCCAACGTGAGAGGCTCAACGGTGTACTTGATTTTGGTCACTCGGTCGATCTGAAATTTAAAAAAACGAGTTTTTTCTCAAAATGGATAATATTGGCTAATATGACCGAGCTTTTTTGTTATCCTGTTTCAATAATTTAAAAAAAGATTATTCTTTCTTTTCGATTTCTTTTTTCGATTATTCGTTGAAAAATGGAATTATTGTTAATAACTAATGAAAAAGAATGTTAAGAAGAAAAACGTCGGTCAAGACCAAACTACTATTACCCTGAATAAGTGTACCAAACGTCAAGTCAATCCGTTAAGTAGACTCAGAGAAATCGTGTACACCGTTTTGAAAAACATCGTTCCAAGAAAAAAAGCCTTTAAAGTTAAATTAAAGTTAAATGAGCGTTCGTAATTTCCACAGTAGCCGAACCCCTTAATTGACACGGGAAATTCAATCTGTACGTTCGAACTTCATTAACTCGACCACCACTAAATATTTCTCAAGTCCTATCGACAGTTCGCAAATCTTTATGACTTTAAAAAAAATTCCTATCTACATTACTTTTCACCCAACTTCCAGCCGTTTGGATTTTTATACACTCACCCGAATATATGAGTATAATTCTAGCCTTCGTGCTTGACGAAAGTGGCGCGCGTGCAGTGCAAAAATCTGACTGTATTAATTTATATAATTATTAATTATTCGAGCTACGTCACGAAAGCCGTTACTGAGTGCACGAGGATTCGTATGAGTGTGTGCGATAAAAGAGCTAAGAGGGGGTAAGAAGGCAAAAAGAGATTGAGATTCGCGATGCCATGAATTCTACAAGATAAAAAAAAGGGCCTAAAATGAGTGTGCGCGAGCTCGTCTCGTCGAGCTTCTTTTTGTTTTCAAGCGTTTCAGCCGATAGAGCTACTCTAGAGTGTAAACAAAGTAGGAACTCTGCCTTGAATCAGTGTCGCGAGATACGTATATATATATATATATATATATATATATATATATATATATATATATATATATATACATATATATCTTTATCGCGTAACACCAACGGTCCCCGAAGCGCGAAGAGAGAAGGAAACGACGAGCACTCGTCGCGCGCGACATTGACCTTCTAATAAGTGTATCAAAGAATAGCAACACCAGTATAACAAGCTTTGTGAGAATTTATACAACTTCGTGATGACAAAATGCAGAATCTTATACATATATACGTTGTAATAGAATCGCTTCGGACGCATAGGAAATTTCGAACAGCAATACATTAATTATACGCGCGTTGAAACATTCGCACGTCTTTCCCGATAGGTGGCTCCACGATCAGTGGCTCGAGAGGAGACTCGAGACTCGCGAGGAGGTTGAACAAAACTCTTTGATTTTCGTAGCTAGCTCGTGTATGTAAAAAGAAATCATCTAAGAAGCTTTATGAATGTTGTAAATAATTTAATTGTACCGATGGTTTCGTACCTTACGATAATAACGTAGCCGTCGACTGTATCCTTTGTAAATGTACAACTCTCACGCACACCCACGGACACGAGACGTTTGGCAGACGTTTTCGCAGTGCCGGGCCCAACCTCGGCCACGTTAATCTTTAAGCCCCTTATTTTTTATCATCGCGATGCCATATTACGTTTTAGCGTTTATATATTCTGTATCTACCAAATTTGATACACGATTTTTATTTAATTGGACAATTAAATGTGAACGAAACGAAATGTGGTGCAAATTTTTTTTTATGATTTTCTTTGTGTTGATTTTTGCTCCGCTTGAGACGGCGAGAAGCTTTGTTTTATTTTGTTGCAGAGCAAACGACACGTGCGAGACAGGATTTGATTGTTTTCGTGCGCCCTTTTGTTCCTCGCGCGAATGCTGCACGTTTATTTGAAGAGGACCAAGCCTCTGGGCGATGAATGTAGAGGGCACTGCATTTTTTTTGGACACACGTCCGATGGAAATTCAACTTCGAAGTTTCGATGAACAATCATTGTGTTCGAGAGAAAAAAAACGTTTATATCTCGGGAATTCGACACGGTTTCTTGTGGAAAGTCCTTAAGGGGTTAGGCTGTTGTGACGACCCGAAAAACAGGGTTATTTGAAAAAATTAGTTTTGAAGGCATAAGTATGATGATTGATGATGAATAAGTTTCCTCAAGTAACGAACGATTCGGTTGAAAATTTCACAGTAACCCGACCCCTTAAGGGGCTTTACCGGTGTGAACGCTGAAAATTTGGGTGATTTTCGGGAATTTTTTGGAAGAAAAGTACTCAATTAAATGTTTCGGGGAATTGAAAATATATTTGGCTATATTTGACCTATATTACATAATTTTTTCATAGAAAAATATTGAGATCCAAGCGACTTATGCGCTGCCTTCGGAGGCGCAAAAAAAAAGTTCCTCCACTGCTGACATGATTCCGGCTGATTGAGTAGCTGAAACCGAAAAAGGAAAAAATGTCGTTAAACTGGAAAGTATTTTCTGTACAATGACGTAGGGTTTTCGAAAAATATCAAAATCTAACAAAATGGCGTAATTATGAAAAAAAGTCTGTTTTCTTGCCTATAAAATGGTCGTTTTTTTCAATGCCAAATCGTCAATTTTCATCCAATCAAAAATATCCTACGTCATTGTAGAGTAAATATATTCAAGAGTACTCAGTTCAAATTTCAAGTCAATCGGATAATTGCTCTTTGAGTTGCAATGTCAGCAAATTTGAAAAACCTCATTTCGAGAAAGACGCGTTTAAAGATTTAACTATCGATTTTTGCAAGATAAAATGATAGAGATACGGCCTTCAAATTAGTACAGGATATTCTTGAAAGTATAAAATCGATTTTTTGAAAGTGTCACACTGGTATAGCCCCTTAATTCGGCCGCGGTTAATATCTCTGAAATATTCACTACGCTACTTGACAATAAAATTCCTGCTCGATTTGCCATTCTTCATGAGAAACTGTGCTCGATCGTCTTGATTTAAGTTTTTTGCTCGAAAACAATCTTCCGAAACCGGAAGTCGAACTTTTCTCGATATCTGCGCCTAGAAAAAATCATCTTCAACTTTCATCGGTGGCTCGTCCTCCAAACGACTATTTTTATTTTCCGCAAACTCGAAATGAAATGAAATTTGGTTTTAATTAGCAGTGTCGCAACTAGAGACTCACAACGTTTCTTCTTCTTCCACTTCTGCTTTTGCTTCAGCTTGGCACACGTACCTACACATATCCGCCATCTCATTCCTCAGACGGGTACATCGCTTTTTATTCTTCACTCATCGTATTTCGTACGTTCGCGGCGACATATTACACCCAAACACATATGGGAGAAGAAAAAATGAATTTTCTCCGCCACACACGAGCTAAAGATACATGTTCTTCCGAAAAAGACACACTGGACGGAAGTGCGTTGGCGGCGCCACTTTACCGGCGCCGGAAGTCACACTTACTTTTCTACGTTTCCGTTAGGGGCTCGATGTTAGAATGTAAACAGACGAAAATCAAAAAAATCATCGTGACGAAGAACAAATACGAGTGAGATCGAAACGTTAACAAGCAACGAAAACAAAAATAAAACTAGACCACCGAGGATATCGATTAAAAGTTAGCAATACTGTAAGTCGATTTGAGAAAGTAACCAAAAAAAAAACAACCAGATACATGCCGATCGCGTTATCGACATTGACGAATGTATCGAGTACGAAGGTACACTTAAAAAATAATTCCCTATCTATATTCCGATGTTTTTATATTGCTCGCCGGTTGTTCTCGATGAGTCAAATTCAGGCGTTGTTTCCAGTTTCCTTTTTTTGTCTCGGTTTTCCCCCGAACCCACGGTGTTTTTCATATTTCGAAACGAAACCGGAAACAGCAACCTGAAGAGTGACTTCTAGTGAGAAAGAAATGCCAGAAGTTCGCGGGATCGCCGATCGCGGCGCTGGCGACGCTCGCACGTGACACTACGCACGGTTGCAAAAGAAAATTGTCAAGCTCCTCGTGAGGGAATCCTCAAGAGCCTTTGCTTTTCCTAAAAATGTTAACCATCTGTGAGAAAATACGATTCGAAAGTTTGTGAGGTTATGTTGACCGTGTACATGGACTCTTAACCGGATGCTTTAAGACTCTAGGGGCAGGAAGTCGTGTGCATTTTTGTCACGAGCGACGCTGACAGCTCGCGACGTCGATGAGAAACGAACGAAACGGAGAAATTCTCTAGTTGCGAATAAAAGCGCGGGCCATCGCTGGCAGAGGGCGAGGCTATCGCGGACGGAAGAAAACTGAAATATCAAACAATAAACTCTCGCCGAATGTCATACAGTGAACGAAGCAAAAGGAGAAAACAATACCAAACAAAAATATTCTGCGTGTGCCGTTACGAATAGTTAACGAGTAATTGTTACTCTTAGCGAAATATTAGGGGAAAAGAAACACACCGATCATGCAATTACTAATTCGTGTGCGTGTGAGTTTGAGAAAAAACAAAAGTCTCTCTCGCGGAAATAAAAAAAACCTATATGTGTAACTTTAACGAATATAGAGAAATATCAGTGGTAAGTATTTAGTATCTGCGCACATACATACGCACACATTGCACCAAATATATGCTCAATGCTCCGATGAAGAGTTCGAAGGATTTTCGCGTGTACAGCTCACGCCCGGACGTTTAAATCACGCGGAAATATTGCGCGATTCGTAAATCGGGATTGCGAAGGATACCGATTTTTTCCCCCAACAGTAAAAATATTGAAAACTGCGTAACTGGAGCTGGAGTTTTCTGCCAGCGATTCTTTTTACTCGATATCCTTTGATCTGCACCGATCAAAGGTCCAAGATAATTCCAAAAGATCGACCAATTCGGAAATAAGTGTCTTTTGAAAAATCGACAACTCCAACTCAAAAATGTTCGCCTACTTGACACAGAATCGCTAAAAACAAATAGCGTTACATCGCCATATCTCTTAAGCGACGTTCGAGAGGTACATCTCACGGAACATAACCTCTAACGATCCACCGTACACGCGAAAAATCCTCGACAAAGTGGAGAACCAACCGAAAGTTAAAAACGAGAAAACAATTCAGTCTAGAGGGAGCTTTGATCATCGCAGCAACAACAAACACATATCCTTAAGGCTCAGAATTATTCAAATTACGAAATAGATGTATAACGACAGAAGAGAAACCAAGAAGTAATTAACGGGTTGTAAACTGTAGAAACTGTATCCGTCAGAGCGAGTTTGTTTGCATCTTCATTCACACATACGTTCCGTTTTTTTGTTCATTCCGACAAAAGTTTTATCGAGGCGCCAATAAACGCGTCGCTTCACAACGAAGAAATCGACTCACGAATTTCGCGTGACGCAATTGCCATTTACGAGTGTCGTCCTCAGACAGAGGCGAACTTTTTGCAAAATCCAACAAAAAATCGTCAGGTCTTTTCGTAAGCGTGGATTACGGTAAAAGTGGGAGAGGAGAATTTTAAATGGAAATTTCCCGGAGACGAAAGAGACGCAGGTTCAATAGGTTCGCGGCACAAATACTTTTCCCAAAAACACAGGTGTCCCATGGTCTTAAAATTTGCATTGTTAGAATGCAACGAAAATTCTTTTTCATTTTTATTATTTTACAAAATATTTTTTTGCAGATTTAAATGGTAGACTTCTAAATAAGCGACGTAAAAAAATGAATGGTGGATTTTCGTAATGAAAAGTAGAAAAATACGAGCAATTGAAAAATAATCATTTTCGTTGCATTTCAACGATGCAAACTTTAATCTCGTGGTGTACGTATCAATTTTTGAAAAAACTTCCCACTCGCGCATACTTTATCGAGCATATCATTGGTAAGTGAGTGATATTAATATTACACCTTGAGGATCCCGCATATGAATGTAGAGGAATGGACACTTTGAACCCGTTATACCTATGTAATGTCACACCTGGCTGTTTCAAGGACGGTCCTTGAATTTTTTGTTAAACGAATCGGTGATTTTGGCGACAGGGCTTGAGATGACCTTTGTATGAATGTGCTTACGTTGGTCTAAAGTGATTTTGAAGACACTGTGATTGATATAACGTTGGATCTGGGGACACAGGGCCTCGAAGACCGTCTTGGAGTTAGCACCATTGAAACGCAACGGAAATCCTTTTTTTTAGTTTTCTTGTCACGCAAATCATGTTTTGCAGATTTAAGTTGCGAAACTTCGAAGAAATCGTAAAAAAATGTTTAAATGTAAAAGTCGTAAAAAAACGTCTAAAAGTGAGAAAAAATTGGGACGATAAGAAATTGATTATCCGAAAAAGTGTTTTATTAAAATGCCAACGAAAATTCTTACGATTTCATTTCGCTATTTTTATTATTATTTAAAACAATGTTTTTCAAACTCGGATTGCAGATCTCCAAATAATGAGATTGAAGCTTGCATCGTTAGAATGCAATGATTTTTTTCTCAAATTCCGTTCGTCAGAATTGAAAAACAAAAATGACAAAAATATTTTTAAGGATTTTTATTTGAAAACCTACAATCTTAAACTGCAAAACAAAACAATTTTCTGTAATAATAATAATCATTCTTGATTATTATTATTATTATTCGCATTATTATTAATGCGTTGCTCTTGAAATTAAAATCGTTGGACGGCAACGATTTTTTTTTAAATATTTTTATTCCTCCTTTTCATTCATTAAAAATTTTTTTTGCAAATTTAGATTATAGATCTCTAAATAAGCAAATTAAAAAATTGCCAAGGGATTTTCCAAGTTAGGATTTGCCAAAAGAAATTGGAGCGAATAAAAAATAATAATATTCGTTGCATTCCAACGCTGCAAACTTCAACATCGTGAAATGCAAATGTGAAGAAGAATTTTCGTTGCATTACAACGACCCAAACGTCCTTGTCGTTCCAAATAAGGATCCCATAAAAATGTTTCTCGGGCAATGAAAGGAAAAACGTAATTTCCATTGCACTTCAACGATGCAAACTTCAGCCTCGTAGGCTTCATCGTCCCCGAAGTCGAATGTCTTCAACGTCACCTTCATACGAATAACACAATTACAGGCACACGTATACAGTACACAGGCATAGGAGCAGACTGGCGACAAATGAGCGGAAATGAAAAATCGAGAACAATTAAAGGTCGACGCGCTGACGATGAAAAGTGTGGGTGGAATATTCGTTGGTTGACAAAACACAAGTCGTATGTCTTTCGTAGTTCCGTCGTAAAGCTGTAATCATATTTTTGTATACGTACGATATATTTTTTTCGTCAAGTCCCCTACATGCGCGTACTATTATACATTTCGCGGTGGATGGGAAGCGCGGACGAGGGGGTCGTCATGCGTAACGATGACGGAAAGATGATTGAGAGCGGAGTCTGCGAGACACGATTTTATACACGCACACACACATGCGTATACGTATATTTAACATGGTATATTGACTTCACAGACGGTCGTTATTGGAATACTGTGTATATTGCGTTTTTTGAGATTTTCTTAAGGGTGAACACCTAGTTGAAATTTCCGAAAATATCGATTTTTCGTTTTCGAGGAGAATTCAAAGTATAACGTTTCAAAAATATTCTTTGAAAATTTCAAGTCGATCAGATCACGATTGCGGGAGTTACGGGCGTTTATAAGGAGGTTGCGCAAACCAGCGAACTTTAAGGGGGACGATACCTTTGGGCGAGGAAAAAATTGCTGATTTTCGTGATTTTTTTTTTATGAAAGAGTTCTTCACCATTTTTGAGACTTTGGGTATGTTTTATCACTACTTTTGGCTGTTGCATAGTATTTTTTTTTATTACTCTTTAAAAATGGCAGAGGTATGGCACGGTCTTTTCAGGCGGCCTGACACGTAGCGTCGGCGGGATTAATCTGAAAAAAAAACCAACGGAGATTTTTCTTTCATTAACACTCATACGCAGAATATGAACCAAGAAAAATCGAGAAATCATGAAAATCGATTAAATGGTACGCTTTGAAATTAAAAGATTGCATTTTCTGCAAAAAATAGCTACACTTTGCGATAAAAAATACGTTTTTTTTTACAATTTTCGAAAATATTTAGGTTCACGTTTTAGAGAATAAGGTTAGAAAGATTTACATCGAATTTCATCAGAATCGATCGATTGGTTTTTTAGCTACACGTCACACCAGTTTTGAAAACGCAGTTTAGAAGACCGTGCCACACTACCGCAATTTTTAAAGATTAATCAATAATACCATGTGACAGCCAAAAGTAGTAATAACACATACCCTAAGTTTCAAAAATGGTAAACAAATCTTTCCTTTTAAAAAAATGATGAAAGTCAGCAAATTTTATCCTCGTAAAGTCCCTTGCCCCCCTTAAACGCGATTTTCTCAAAATGACTTTTTCAAAATCGGTGACCCCGATATCTCAAAAATCACTGCACCAATCAACTTCAAATTTTAAAAGTTCCTTTTACATATCCAAAAGCATTGCTTGAAGGAATTGTTTTTTTCGATGCATAGTTTTTTTCATCAACGAAAATAGAGCATTTTTTCACCGAAAATTGATACCTTCGCTTTGGACTGCGATCATTTTTTTAAAAATCAATATTTTATTAAATCCTACGTCCAAGGCCTAGCGATTCCATGCAAAAGCGATTTGTTTCCGAGCAGTCACCGCGAAAGACGTTTTTCAAATTGCGGTTTGCACAAACCATTGTATCTACCACATTTATAAATATTTTTCAATACGAAAATTGTAAAAGATACTCCGAACCATACTCTTTGATGTAAAAAAAAAATCGAAAATCTGAACACTTTTTTCGAAAAAAAATTACGAAAATTCACCTTTTTTCCGGCGACGAGCTAGGTGTAACCCGTTAACTCTGTGAAGCAACACCCACGTACACGTATATACACACGTACTCGATATTTGCATATGCGTACGATTTATATATATACATATACATATATACATATACATACATACACACACACACACACACACACACACACACACACACACACACACACACACACACACACACATATATATATATATATATATATATATATATATGATTCGAAACACGATCAAGTATTTCTCGCCTGTGTATGTAACGGACCGAGAATTTGTATGGAGAAGAATGAAATAAATAATGTGCGAAAAATCGATATGAAGAGTGTTTTTTTTCGGGTGGGGGTCAAAACTTCGAATGGCCAAATATAGAAAGACAAAGATTTCCAAATGACAGAATTTTAACCTCAAAATAACGAAGGTTAGATTATTCGAGATGTTATCCTTCGACCGATGAGGAAATCGAATAACTATTACACCAAAGGATTATTTATACGAGAGCTCGTTTATCCGAGAACATTTATTCAGATAGTCTGCAATTTGAGTCATACAAATACAGATTTGAACAATCTACAACATTCACATCTCCGAAATAGAAAAAAGTGAATATCTAATATTGGTAATACTATCTATAGCAAAAAGTCATATATCGAGAATACAAACTTCGTATGTGTAGATCTTAGATACGCAAATGATCGATGGTTCAAAATAGCGAATACCTGAATAGCGAACATGAGATGACTGCCTTACCCGACTGACCACCAGCGCCGTCTGCCAGCTTCATTCTGAAGCGCAAGTAACGTATTGCTCGATCATAAGTTTTCGCTATCCGGACCCTTCGGATTTCGGCCTATCGCAATTTTAACTGATCGACTTTTTGGCCCTTCTCTTTTATGAATTCGAAATTGTAAACCATCATAATACTTACGAATCGATGATTTGTCGTTCCGAATTGTTCTGTGTATTTATACCGGAAAATCGATATTATATTTCCCATTATTTTGTTAAATCCTATATTTATTTTCACTATAAATGAATTTCGAGATATTTGTATTCACAATTTTTATTAACTATTTTACAGACTATCATAAGATTGATCTATCTATATTGGAACGTTCGTCATTAAGGGGTTACGTGGGTTTGAAAGTTTTTAAAAATCCAATTTTTTATATTTTATTATCTAATAATCGCAGCTACAGGAATCAACGATTCCATGTAAGTTTACAAAAAATTCTTCGCTTTATTTCTACTTAAAACTTTAATCGCTTTTCTCAAGCCACTATTTTCGAAGTCGGCGGACACGATTTCTCAAAAACTAATGCACCGATCTCATTGAAATTTTGCACACTTCTTCAAAATAACATTAACTAGTGATTGAAAAAAGGTTTTTTTTTTCGATTACAACTAATTTAACAAAGCGTAGTGCAATGTTTAGTACAAATAATTTTCAAATAGTTCAATTTTTCTTTTTAAATAGTTCAAGTTTTCAAATAGTTTTCAAATAGTTCAATTTTTGGTACAATTTATTGTACCAAAATTTGAACTATTTTGCATGCAACTCTGCCAAAAATTCAAATTTCAATTTTTAAAAATCCTTCGTTCAAACACGAGCTATAGTTATCTACTAACAGAAAAAAATTGGGTTTTTAATTTCAGATAAAGCGATCATGAGTCATCCTGACCACCGCAAGGACACTTTTTCAGGGGTTTCCGCAAACCAGGTCCCGGCTGAATTTCCCAAATTTGGGGATGAATTTTTTTTATCTTGTTGAATTGTCGCTCTTTTATGTGCTTACATTTAGAATAAAATAATTTGTATATTACATTTTTTTTAATAGAGAAAATATGCTTTTTTTGGGTTCGAAACCCACGTAACCCCTTAATGAATTCGAAATTTCGATCTTTCTGAATAATGATCTATCGAATTACCGACACCCACCCTTTTTTCGGTATTCGAAAAATCGCCCGTGAATTGGATCTGAGTTATATGGGATTCATTTTAAGACAGTAGTTGGCGCGGTCGGCGTCGGTAGCGGGGGCCGGTACTCGGATGGCTGACCGCTCAGCGGCTTGCGCGACTACCGAGCGGGACGAAGGAAGATTCACCGAGTTTCCAATTAGTACTTGTTGCATATAATTATGTAGAATGAAAATTATGTGCAATTATGTATGAATATCAAGAGACAGCGTCTAGACGTCAAGTAATACAAAGGAAAATTGTTATATAGTAAGATGGGCTTTTACTCGTTTTTGAACTTTGCATCGACGTCGCGTGTCTACGAATCGAAAATCTGATGACATTGTACCAATATAATATGAGATTTAAATCACAAAATCGTTCAAATGTTTCTACCTATCCTTTTTAGAAATCTATATATATATATATATATATATATATATATATCGCGATCCCAACAATGCAAATTTCAACATCATAAGAAAATTAAAAAAGAGAAAAGTATCGCATTCCCACGATGCAAACTTCAGTTAATGCATCGTAGGAATGCATTTAATTTTTTGTTTTCAATTGCTTTAATTTTTTTATTATGTTGAAATTTGCATTGTTGGAATCGCGATAAATATTTATTTTCTTTATTTTTATCATTACCCTAAGCCTTTTTTGCGAATTGCGGTCGTACATTTCCAAAAAGCATAGGTAGAAACGTTTTAACGATGTTCTTAGCCTTAATCGGCCACAAAATTGAGTACTTAAGGAGTCTTCTCACTTTAGACGCTAAGAAAGGCTATTATCATGAATTTTTTTAAAGGTTAATATTATAGATATTGATATAAAAGTTGTTACACTTAATAAATACACTTTCCAAATATATTAAAAATGTTTTTAAATTTATTTATGTAACTCAAACAAACTTTAAACGCGTTTTTCTCAAAACAACGTTTTTCGACGGCTTGTTGATAAAATCTTCGAAAATACTAAACCCATGCTTGTGAAATTTATATTCTTTACAACTATAGCTATAGCGCATATCAAGGATTTTTTAAAAATGTTATATTTACTGATTTTTTGCCAAAAACGGTGAAAAAAACGTTTTTTTTTTTCGAAAAATGTCCGCCATTTGGTTATTTTTGCATATATCAAAAATCGTATGATGTGCGCCTTAGCCATGAACATACTGAATCTAAAACTGTTTGATTTTTTTTGTCGGGATGATCCATCTCCGAGATTTAATCAAAAGCGCAGACCTACAATTTTTAGGACATTTTCTCGCCTACCATTTTCGTCTATAAATAGTGACTTCAATGAATACATTTTTTAAAATTGTATTTCGAAAGTATTTATTAAGTGTAACAATTAAAATAATGTTGATGTTACAAGTGTAACATCAAAAAAATTCATGCAAATAGCCTTTTTTTAGCGTCTAAAGTGAGAAGACCCCTTAAAAGCGGACACCACTGTGACGGGCGGAAAAAGGTCTTTTTCGCTAAGTTTTCGTTACTGGAAATTCGAATTGGAAAAAACGGTATCTTATTACATACCTTTTTTTCCAAATCCTAAATAAATAATCTCGTAAATTTGGCTTGAAGCTTAAGGCGTTACCCCCACTTGTAGCGCATAAAAAGGCCTTTTTCATGAATTTTTTTAAAGAAAACTACAAAACTTTTTTAATCGATCAATATACCATCTTAAAGAACACATCTTAAAGAACTTTCAGTAATTTTTTTATTGAAAAATATTACATTGTTTAGTGGCAAATGGCCGTCAATGAAATAATGTTTTTATATACACGGTTTGCGGTGACCAACATTGGGGCGAAGTGGATCATCTGAAAAAAAATGCGGATGGATTTAGTCAAATATAAGTATAAACTAGTCTTTAATCGAAGGATTTTAAAAAATATTCATTTTTCACAAAATGGCGGACAGTCAAAGTTAATGGTTCGATTTTAACGAAAAAAATCGAACGATTAAAAACTACATTTTTATGTATTAAATAAGCCTGCAAAATTTCAAGAAGATCGGTTCATTAGTGTTCGAGTAATCTTGGTCCCCGACTTCAGAAATGCCATTTTGAGAAAAACGCGTTTAAAGTTTCAATTTCAGTTTACACGAAGAAAATATTTTTTTTTGTAAACTTACATAGAGTCATCTATTCCGGGCCCATTCAGAAGTATGGGCCCGGATACTTATACTTCAAAAAAATGCAATAAAAAAATCGAATTTTTCAAAATCGCAAGTGGGGGTAACCCCTTAATAAAGCATACATCAAACTTATTTCCTGTAAATTTTTTATTTGAAAAAATTAAATATTTACAACGTTATTGAGGCATCATCGAGCCTCTGTATGAAAAATGTGGTCCAACGGCCAGCTCGATAACTTGACAATGGTTGGTCTGAATAATAAAAATAAAAAAGTTTTATTATCTAGTATATATAATTGTAGTTCTCGTTGTATGGAAACGTTTTGCCAAAAATAAAAGTTCACTAAATGGCGGATATTTAAAAAAAGTGTCATTTTGGCGAAATTTCTTACTTATATTCGGGGGCTTGAAAAATACTAAATTAAAAAAAACGTCTACGTACAAAGACAGCTACTGCAATTACGAAAATTTTGGTTTTTTTTTTACATTGAAAATCAAACAATTTTGTAGCTAGAGTTTGAAAGATTTTATTTATTGATTTATTTTAAGTTTGAATGATTTAGAAAATCAGAGAATTTGAATGATTTTTGTACTATAAAAAGTTTGACTATTCGTAAATCGTTGTGCTACCTGCTCTCACTAAATCGTCTGTAACTTGGTCAATTTTCAACATTGTAGCTTAAACATTTTTTTCACATTCTTGAATATGTATTCTTCGAGAAAATTTATTAAAAAATCCATTTTTTTACGCGTCACAATGGTGCCCCGCCTTCGGAAAAATTAATTTTCATTCCATTCCAACGAAGCAAATTTCGACGTCATATTTCTTTCCTTGTTCTTAGCTATGAAGATCCCTCAACGATTTTTTTACGTTGCTTCTTCGAGCATCTCCAATTGAAATCGGCGAACAAATATATACGATATAATAACAAAAGTAAGGAAATGAAAATATAAAAAAGATTTTACATTGCATTGCAACGATACCAACTTCAACACCATTTTATTGATTTTTTTCCTATCAATTTTTATTTCGATTATTTTTCGTCCTCTCAGTCTCGAAAACTCATCACCCGCACGAATTTTCCGAGCAAGTTCGCTCTCAGGAATCACATCACACACACTTGCAACTATTTTTATTCAATTCCTAAATGATCGTTTCACTGTATCCCGGAGATTCATCATACCGGTCATTTCGCAAGATCGCCTCATCGCCCGTGCCTCGCAAACCGCAAAATTTATTCTCTCCTTCCCAATTTTTTCTCCTACGAGCCGAGACCTTCGCGATTTTTTTCCACGTATGAAATTGCATTTTTTTTCATATCTCGACAGGAAAGTGTAAATTCGTTACGTCACGCACGGTGGTTGGCCTTTCTAGCTCAAGGACGAAAGCATAAAATTGTATTAAGAAAAAGAAAAAAAGAAATATCAGTCTCGGAGACAAAAACAGGTGGCACGGGCTTTCCTCCCGTCGAATATGTGCCATCTTTGTTTATCGCATCGTCGCTGTTACGCGCGTCTCGTCGTTAATGAGCTGAAGCGATGATAAAGGCGCCGATTAAAGAACCGAGATATTTCACAATTGTATTTCGACGGGAACGAATATTCGTAATTGTGCCAATTAAGGGTACAGAGACCCAACAAAGAAAAACAGTTTTCAACATATTTTATATATTAATAAACATTATTATTACACCAGGCACTGTATTATTATAATAATTAATGTTATTACACTACGAATACTACAATTATCATAGCAATATTTTTAACAGATATCCTATTTTTGTACGGTGAAACTATTATTATAAATAAACTAATATAACAATTTCATTATTATGCCAATAATTGAGTAAAGTTTATTTTAATAATCGGTAAAAGCAATTACAATTCATTATATTGATCATTTTACGCCTAAGGGAAGACGTGGGAGGAATTATCAATAGTAACCCATCAAAATGGGGAAAGGAAATGAAAAAAAGCAATGGAAAGCGTAGGTGAGTTTCTTTGGGTTAGGTTTGATAAGGGGGCTGGAAAGAAAAACAGAGAGGCATACAAAAATGTATTGAACGAGAAATTCAATGCGATTGGAGCAAAATCGATGCATCAACATACTGCAAGGAATATAAACAAACGAAAACACGTATACACATGGGAAAATATTGGGAGGACAAGATGATTAGCGGAGAATTAAGGGGTCAGTCCACTTTGGAGCCACGAAAAAAAGGCCATCTTCGCGATTTTTTTTGACGATTGTATAAAAGATATGAATATAAAAGTTGTTGGGCTTGATAAATAAAGTCTTAAAATACATTTAAAAAAAATTGTGATTCATTTTTATTCATTTTTAGGTACAAAAACTATAGTTTAACGTAACGCCTCAAAAATAGGTGGGTTTGTTTGGGTTTGTTTGGGTTAAAAATAAAAAAATAAAAAAATATTAAAAATAAAAAAATGGCAGATGAAAAACGAAAAAAGTAAAAAAACGCGTTTTTTCGCACTTTTTCGCAAAAAAAAGAGTAAAAATAAAATTTTTAAAACCATCGAGGGTCATCTTGTTGCGAATCATGTTTACAATATGTGGTTCAAATTTCAAGAGAATCGGTTTATCAGTTTTCGAGATACGATGGAGCTAGATTTTGAAAACGTTGTTTCGAGAAAAACGCGTTTGAAGGTTATACTATGAAAAACTCTTACCTAAACTCAATCGGCAATTCCTGCACCGTACAAAATTCCTTCTGATTGCTCATCATCGTCGATTTCTTCAAGCCTTGCTTGCTTTCGATTTTTTGAAATTTTCAAAGTGTACTGGCCCATTAAAAGAAACGTGGACGAGGATAAGATGTGAAAATGACGAAAAAAAAGGGATGTGGACGCTAAATGCAGAATATGCAAGCATGCAATTGAGCTTTTGAGACATATTTGCGAGTGTAGTAATAGAAGCGCGACTGAAAATGCAATTACAATCAGAAAATCGCATCAGACAATTTGAGAAAATATCAGCTAGGATAGACATAACAAAAGCAATGTAAAATAATTCATGTAAATGAGAAGGGAAGGAACACCCTTTATGCGAACACCCTTAAAAACGGTATACGAGAAATGAAAAACTATTACAAATATATTGATCATTTTATTAATAAATAAAATGATCAACGCAATAAATAATTGTCATTGTTTCCTAACTATAAATATGAACTTTATTCAACTATTAGCATATTATTGAAACTTTCACAAATTCGGGTGCAAATTATGTCAATAATGAAAACAATAATAATGCTAGTAGTAATAACAATGTTATTGTAATATTGTAGTTGTAACAAAGTTGTAATTGTAACAAATAATAGCAATGCGAAAGGCCCGATCCTGGAAAAGACCCGAAACTATTATTTGTTACAACTACAACTTTGTTGCAATTACAATATTACAATAACATTGTTATTATTACTAGTATATTGCCATTGTTAGTTATTATTTTTATTGTCGACATAATTTGCACCCGAATTTGTGAGTTTCATTAAGGGGTTACCCCCACTTGCGATTTTGAAAAAATTGATTTTTTTATTGCATTTTTTTGAAGTGCAATTTGAAGTGCAGTTTTTTTTTGATGCCCGGAATAGTTGACTCTATGTAAGTTTACAAAAAAAAATATTTTCTTCGTGTAAACTGAAATTGAAACTTTAAACGCGTTTTTCTCAAAATGGCATTTCTGAAATCGGTGACCAAGATTACTCGAACACTAATGAACTGATCTTCTTGAAATTTTGCAGGCTTATTTAATACATAATAATGTAGTCTTTAATCGTTCGATTTGTTTTTTCGAAAAAAATGGCCGTTTTATAGCCAAAAAACGGCCGTTTTTTTCGTTAAAATCGTACCATTAACTTTGACTGTCCGCCATTTTGTGAATGATGAATATTTTTTAAAATCCTTCGATTAAAGACTAGTTTATACTTATATTTGACTAAATCCATCCTCATTTTTTTTCAGATGATCCACTTCGCCGCAATGTTGGTCACCGCAAACCGTGTATATAAAAACATTATTTCATTGACGGCCATTTGCCACTAAACAATGTAATATTTTTCAATAAAAAAATTACTGAAAGTTCTTCAAGATGTGTTCTTTAAGATGGTATATTGATCGATTAAAAAAGTTTTGTAGTTTTCTTTAAAAAAAATCATGAAAAAGGCCTTTTTTTGCGCTACAAGTGGGGGTAACGCCTTAATATGCTAATAGTTGAATAAAGTTCATTTTTGTCGTCACGAACAATGACAATATATTATTACGTTGACCATTTTATTTGTTAATAAAATGATCAATATACTTGTAGTAGTTTTTCATTTCTAGTATACCTTTTTTGAGGGTGTAGTTTTTAGTGGCTACGAATCCCACACGCCCCGGAAGTGCGGACCTATGCGGGCGGCTTTTCGGAGATTTTCCACAATCCCCGTAAAGAAATAAAAACGTAAGAATAACATTTACATTTAATGTAAGAATAACAATAACGTACAACTTATCATAGTAAGATGTATATTCTTAACATTATTAAATATTATCTCTCGAAGACTGTTATTATTATTATCATTATTAATATTTTATTATTGCGATGGTTACCATTAGTGTTATTGTTGTCAACCTAATTTGTACACAAATTTCTATAAACTACGAACGGAACTAGTGAAATTCAGATTTTCGCACGTCCGTCATCGAAATTTGCGGCGTCGTGTACTTTGTCACGTAAGCGAGAAAACACCCCAAGGGTTGTTGTCCAGGACGTTCTTCGAATTTCCGCACGTTGTGGAAAAGTTTCTTTCGACGTGCATTTTGTCACGTGAGTCAAAAATGGGGAGAAGCGGTTGTGGAGTGTTCGAGTGCGGCTCCGAACGACGAGCCATAGATCATCGTTGTACAAGAGACAGCAGGCCGTGGGTAAAAATTACGGGCCTGTACTCAGGCCCGTTGGGTCCCCGAGACAGGGCTTTGAGCCGCACCTCCGAGACTTTTATCGCTGACAAAATATTCGGGACACTATTACCGAGCCTGCGGGAAGAAGGCTAACGAGAGAAAAAAAAAGGTTGAGAAAATCGTTGAGAATACTTTGGAAAATCGCTGCATTTAGATCGGATAATGATTATTGATGTAGGAGCCGAGAAAATCTCTTGGGATAGGACTACCCAGGACGAGACCTTCGGATTCGAATTTTCAAAGTACTCCGTGGAACGGTGAAAAAAAAACTCGGAGAACCTGATTATCCTCACAGAGACCCGATAATCAACATTTTTCAAGATATCACCCACTAAAAAAACTGCCATAACACGAAAAATGCTGTGTTGAGAAAAAAACGCTTAAAAAAAATTACATTCTCGTGGCCACTGTGACGTCAATATTTATCTGAATTAGCCTGCGATGATTTTATTTATCATGAAATTTATTAACGTTTTTAACCTCTTTTTATTTTACGGCACACTTATCTCAAAACAGCATTTTCTGTTACGACAGTTATTTAGTGAACAAGCGATACATCACTTATATTATTATTATTTTAACAATTCTTTTATTTATAATATTATACAGATATATATTATGTTAGTTACATTATGATATTAATCAGTTTATACCGACATTAATCAAGTGACAAAACTATCATTGCGCTTTCGTGCTTTTGTTTATAATTTTATCAATTTATATTATTTGATTGTTGCTTGGTAGAATTATGACGGCTACTTTTATGTTACTAATTTTTCAACATATATTAATAGTACTATACTTACTACATTACTGATATTATTGTTATATAAATCACGCTGTACAAAGGTAATTTTTATTATGAGGAAAAACTGTTATTGTCATTATTATTGTTATTATTTTTGTTACAAATTTTATTGCTCAAGGTAACTTGCCCAGTTTGCACTGAGATTATTATCATTGTTATTATCATCATCGTCATTATATTAATACAATTATTCTGATTATATTGATCACTTTATCAATAGATATTAGTTATTTATTCATTGGAAAAGTTATTATCGTACTAGCACTATCATTGTTATTGTGTTAAAAATTTGTTAAAGCAATATCTTTCTTATACGGTAAATTATTATTATCATTACTATTTATTATTATTATTATTCGTATTCTTCTTATTTATTATTATTATTATTATCATTCTTATTATTAATTATTACTATTAATTATTATTATTATTGCTGTTTTTATTTTCAACAACCTTTACGGTTCCATCGTACAGGGCCTTCCACTTTTACGTGCCCGCCTTATTCCATTTTTTTCCCACCTCGAGACTTATTATCATTATTACTATTTATTATTATCATTCTTATTATTATTTTTTTCTATTCATTATTATCATTGTTATTGGTTATAATGATTATTGTTGTTGTTTTTATATTCAACAACCTTCATAGTTCCATCGTACAGGGCCTTCCCCTTTTACGTGATCGCCTTATTCCATTTTGTCCCCATCTTGAGACTCATTATCATTATTAATATTTATATTTACTATTATCATCATCATTGTGGTGTCTACCTTAGTTCGTTAATGATACCGTAGCAACTTAAAGAAATACAGCAACGTAAAAGAAATATAATAAGAGCATTCGCTCCTCACGCATGCACTTGTATTTCGAAAATTCGAAGAAGTCGAACAAGTGGTTTTTTCACGTTTTTTTTAATGTGAGCCTGGTCACAAGTCGAGTGGATTTTGCTGCGACTGCATAGAGTCGTGAGGGGTACACAATGTTGCATCGAGCGCAGCAGCACCACCAGCAGCAACATGAGAACCCATGCCTGTGTAAATCTTGGCCTGTGAAATGCCAAAGAGGGGGGCGTCCCGCGCGCCGACGTAAAAGAAGACTTTAGGACTCTTGGAGCCAAACCAGAAAAACCGGCCTGCTATATTATACGTCTTTCTCTCTTTCTCTTTCTTACGCCTGCCTTCCTTCTCTCTGCCCCCTATCGAGCTCTCTCGTCGTTCCCTGGTCTCGACTCGCGACTACTCGTGGCGGCCTCTCACCTCTCTCTTTCACCGTGAAAAGTCCGTGTTCTCGAAGGCGCGCGGCGGCGGAGCTATTGCAGCCATTTACGGGCAGCGTCAATTCACCGCATGAATTTTCTCGACACGATCGAGAGAGAGAGAGAGCGAGGGGGGAAGAACAATCGTTCCAACGAGTCTCCAAATTTTACGCTAGTGTATTGTAAAACTCTTTTTTTTTCGTTCCTCGGGACAATGTGTCGATCTGTCGACGTGCGAGGAGCGTCGAAGAGACGCGAAGTTTTTCATTTGTATTTGTATAGATGCGAGCGGGCTTGTTGATTTTTATAGAGTATTTTCATTCGTCGATTGCTCGAACGCGCGGGACTCGTGTACCGGCTGAATTATTCATGCTGTGACAACGGACTCTAATGTAAATTTCATTATGAAAATATTCACGGCGATCGCTTGGACGATGAATTTTGAAAAATATTTACGAATGCAAGAGAGTAAAAACGTTTCAGTCGAATAAACAATTGTGATCGTTTATACTAATGATATCGAGAGTCAAGAATAAAACGTTATTTTTTATTCCGCATCCGAATGTCGAGGCGCAATCGTTAAAAGTAGGATGAAATCCCTAAAATCCCAACGGTTGATTTACTTCCCATTAAAATCAAACAAGCCGTCCGACGGCTAATTGCGAAGAAACTGATGAGACCGATTAATTTGAGCAGCGGACTTTTTTTATAGCCGCGGGAGGTACAGTAACGATGAAAAGTTTCGAGCTATACGACTCGCGTGTTCTCCGCTGACTGTGGAGACCGCCGTATTGAAAAATTCATCGGGAATATCTGATTTATAAACTATGCGTTTGAGATAAAAACGGCTACGGACTTTTCTCCTCGGAATCTTCCCATCTTTTCACTATGCAAAGATCCCGCCCGACTTTTGGGACACCCCGTATACGCGTTTTCATCGTACATAGATGGGCTGGGAGCGCGTGGGGTATACGTCAAGTGCATCACGTCGGAGGCTCGCCGCGCCGCCGCCAGAGGCGCCGGAGCACTGGCCACCGTAAGCCGGGAGCACTCGCGAGAAGCAAAAGAAAAAGAAGTCACGGACAGGCTGTCTAGGATAGAGTTCCCAAGCCATCGGCGTATTTTTACTTCTTAACAAAAAACATGGTTTTAAAGAACACTCGGAGCAGTAATCCGTGACGGTTATTATTTTCCGATAATATGATCGTTGTAAGGCCTTAGGCCACAGTAACGGGTATAAAATCATGCGCGAATTTAACCATTTTTTCGTATGAAAAAGTGATTCACTCATAAAATTAATTACACATCGATTTAGTATGAATATCAAGCTGTTAGAAAAAATATATATTTTATTTCGATGTACAAAATGGCCGACTACTAATATTTTCTTTCGTTATCGTTTTTTTACGCGCTCCGCGGCGTGACATTTAGCATCCACAATTTTTTACCTAGAACAAAAAACAAAAATTCTCGTCAATCTACATTAGAATACTTAGAGAAGTACGTACGGAATTTAAAAAATATTGTTTTATTCAAAAGTTGTAGGTATTTGAACTTAAGAAATGAATTTTCAGTGAAAAATTTCGTTATAACTGCTCATAAACCGCTCATAAAATAAAAAGTTTTCGATTAATCAGAAATTCCGTACGTACTTCTCTGCGAAATGCAATTAGGACCATAACTTTTAAATTTGAAGTAAATCGAGTGAAAATTGTTGAAGTTATTTGTCACGCCAATTGGAAAAAGGCTGTTTCGAGAAGTTTCGCGTAGTCGGCCATTTTGTACATTAAAAAAATTCCAACAGCTTGATATTCATACTAAATAGATGTGCAATCAATTTTATGACTGAATCACTTTTTCATACGAAAAAAAATTTGTCGAATTCGCACATGATTTTATACCCGTTACTGTGGCCTAAGGCCTTAAATGCGTTGAGAAGCTTTAAGGAGGTTGGAGCGTTAGCCGCAAACCAAGATTTTTTAAAATGTTATTGTCGAGACTTTAGTCAGTCTTTACGAATTTTTTGAAATTTTTTTTACCACCAAACCCTAGAAATAAGAAATAGTTTAATGTATGTAATTTTATGTGCGGTTAGGTGAACAAGATCGTGCTAAGAAGGTGATGTAATTTTGTTGGCTATTTAGCACCAAGATTACGAATCTTGGCCGGCGATTGAAGAGCATTGCTGCCAACCTCAATATCTGCTAAGTTGCCGTATTTCGGCAACACTTGATATTAATGAATGGTAATAATAAATAATCTCGTGACATAAATATAAATAGGCATAATAATAGATGACTAAAAATTCCATTCTGTGTTGTATAAAACATTCGCTGACGCAGTTTTTTCATAATAATCATCGATAATGTTATACTTTTTCAAGTTGCTAGTATCACAAAAGTTTTTCTTATTTACATAATAAAAATATATAAATGCATAATTTTATCCTTAAATTATACATTTTATGAACATTTAGCATCTACAGAATGAATCTATACCTCGAAAGCATTTTTTTAGGTTCATTGAAAAAAAAAACATTCATAAACCGTCATTCTACTTAACTGGACCGCTCCAACCTCCTTAATTTTAAAACCGTTTTGCAGATTTTTTCGTTTCGTTCGTGACTTGTGATCTACAATGGTATGGACATATATATATACACACACACACACACGCACGCACGCACGCATATATATATATATATATATATATATATATATATATATATATATATATATGTATGTATATGTACACACACACACACGCGCGCGCGCGCGCACACACACACACACACACACACACACACACACACACACACACACACACACACACACACACACACACATATACATATATACGATCGCACGAACGAGACTTTCTTCTCGTTTTTCGTTGCCGTGCGCGCGCACGATCTTCGCACGAGTCTCTCGAAAGGTATGTTACATATACGTATGGAGACGTACGGTTGGGCTGGTCCGAGTAGGCCCAACGGGTTAATTCGTTTGACCCAGCTTGTGCGTTACGAGCTCCGTCTCTCGAGGCTCCACACACTCGACGGCCTCTCAATTATTCTTCGGCGACAAACTCGACCGCTATTCGGCCATGCCGCGCTTTCGCGCGCCGTCTCGAAACTCATCGGTGTGCAAGGTTGTCATGTTGACTCTTGGCCGCGCTCTATACCGAAGGAGCATGGAGCTCTGTCGAGCTGAATTGCGAGGAAATTTATTTCGTGAGAAAGGCATCCGGCGGTTCAATTTTTACCGCAATGTCGTTTTATTCTGACGAATAAAATGTTGTATGAAAAAGCGGATAAGGCGATGGTCGATTTTTGCGTCCGATGTGGTAACCGGAAGATCTATTTTTCGCCTCGCTGCTTGACAAATACGCTTTGAGCAGCGTTTAGGCACGGTTATTAGACTTTAGGACATTATTGGAACTAATCCGGTAAGCCGAATTTATTTCCCAACGATATTCATCCTCGGAGTGTCCAGTGAAGATTTTGGTATTTTCGTGACAGAGTGTAAGGCGCGAGTAACTGGTCGCGCGGGCGTTCTCAGCCCCGAGCTTTGTCCCCCCCGTCCGGCCACTCGAGTTCGCTCCGCATACCTGAGACGCCGCGCAGCGCTACACATTCTTTTTTCACGGTAGACCGGCCATTGAAAGAGCAAGGATCGTCCTGCACCTCGACGAAGCAAAAACGAGAGAAAAAAAAATTCATCGATCCTGCCAGGATTCGAACCTGGAATCTTCTGATCCGTAGTCAGACGCGTTATCCGTTGCGCCACAGGACCTCACGTGTTTCCAAAGCTTATTCGCCGCCTCAAGAGGCAACTCCCGAAAATCATATCCGTCGAAACATGATCCCGATCCGCGTGTCACTTGACTTTGTTCTACAAGATACTCGCACAATTGTTCGTCGGTAACAGCGAACGCTGACTTACCGACACTCAATTTTTCTCTCTCTGGCACAATGTTCGCACAATCGTATTCTCGATATGAAAAATCTCGAACTGCTTTTCGAAAAGAAAAAAATTGATTTAACACATAAACCATGAATCTCGCGATCTTTCACCTCACAGAACGAATCCACGCGCTCCCGCGGTACGTGATTCATTTTTTTAACTAACCGAGATGGCGCCACCGGTGTTTTGCCATATAATCGCGTACAGCTTCACGCTTTCATTATCTAAATATCACCGACGCGAGATAAACGCAAGTGGATCCGTATCGCTCGATCTTGTAGAGTCTAAAAGCGTGCAACGTCCCATGGATCGTGAATTATCGCGTCGTAAACTCAACGCGTTGTATATTCTCGCTATGCAAGATGTGTGATGCAATCGTACGGTGAGGAAGAGCGAGGAACAGAAAAACCGTAAAACTAAGATTTATGAATATATATATATATATATATATATATATATATATATATATATATATATATATATATATATATATATATATATATATATATATATATACACACAAACGAGATACTTATGACGTGCTTAATTCCTAAAAGTTTGCGCAACGTGACGTGAATACGCATGCTTTCTCGTTGTTGCGGGAACCTTTAGCGAGAATACAGGTTGACCGTATTCATTATCGATGATCAACGCGAAAATTAGTCAGACATTGGTGCCCGGGTCTTTCTTCTTCTTGTCCTGTGCCGTCTCTCCGCGGGCATTGAAACTTCACAGCTTCATACACAATAGTGGCATTTTTGCTATGCCGTGTATTTACAGATATATCGCGTGTGTGAAGCTCGAGCAGCCTTTGTAAACACTCGAGTACAATAATCGTTGGCGGATGGCGCTCTTCATCCTTCTTCGGGACAAGTACTGTAACGTATGGGCAAACAAAGGTGCGGTAAACACAATGTACGATTTGAGGAAAGAAGAAAGCGGTCAAGTGCGAGTCCAACTGTCGAGAGTAAAGCGCGCGCGTTGATTTATTATTTGATTTTTTTTCACTTGTTTGTAAATACAGTTTGCAATATTTTTACCATTTTTACGGCATAATGGGAACAGATAGCTCGTCGCAAGGGGGGGGGTCTCATGAATTGGTTACATAAAGTAATATAAAACGCTGTGAAGAAAGGGCACTAGCGGCCTTGATCGAATGGGTAACACGATTCCACCGTCAATTGAGTAAACTGTGTCGGCGTGACTGCAACGAGCGAGCTTGGTCCAGGCGCGTACGAGATGACACGAAGCTTTTTTTCTTGCACGACTTGGCGAAAACAATCACCGTCGTGGGCTTTTTTTCCTTTGGGTAGTATGCCAATTGGCCATTTAAGGGGCTACATCTACCTAGAGGAAGGAAAAAAATGGCTAAATTCCGATTTTTTTCCTGGGATACGGTTCGTGAAAAAGGAACGCATTTTTTTACACAATGGTACATATATTGAGTCTTTAAAAAAAATCACCAAAAAATACAGAAAAACATGGCCGCCGGCAGATGATGAAATTTTTCCGCGACGTTTGGCGGTGGACACTCTCCAACTTAAACGGTTCATTTGAAATCTGAAAACCAAACGGGTTATTCAAGTTAACGATAAATACGAGTCGTTGACGATCGTCGATTTTGAAAATAATTTTTTTTAGCAACTTAGCGACGAAGTGAAACTCGAGCATACAAAATCTACGAAAAAAAGTCGTCATTTTTACGTGACTATTAAAAAATGAAGATCGACTTGATAAAGTGAGATCGTCAACGACCTGTGAATGTTTCCCGTCGTACCTCCTGTGAATTTCGAAACAATCCAGTAAATGGTTCTCGAGATATCCTGTCCACCGACTTTGAAAACAGTGTTTCGAGAAAAAAAACGTGTTTAAGGGGTTACGTGGGTTTCGAAGCAAAAAAGCATATTTTCTCTAGTCTTAAAGAAATATAATATATAGATTATTTTATTCAAAATGTTAAGCACATAAAAGAGCAACATTTCAAAAATATTTTTTTAAAAATTCATCCAAAAATTTGGGAAATTCAGGCGGTGGGACCTGGTTTCCGGAGACCCCTAAAAAAAGTGTCCTCGTGGTGGTCAGGATAAAATGACCACCACACAATAAGAGAATATTCTAGGCATATTGTACTATTAGATAATAAAATATAAAAAAGGGATTTTTCGAAATTTTCAAACCCACGTAACCCCTTAAAGTTTGTAGTATGGTGCTGCTATCGCTCGCTATATTAATAATCGTCTCTGTAAAATATCAGGGTCGGTTATCGACCTAATTACAGAGGAAAAAAATATTAAGATTTTTTGTGAAGGAATTCTGAGACGACATACAAAAATCGAATTTCCGGTCGCTACTAAAGTGTATATAATCGTGGAAATCCGTCAGATTCTTAAAAATAATCAGATTTACATACTTAACACTTGTGGTAATCCAATGCTCTGAGAAAAAATTACGTTTATTGACCTCATTTTTATGTAATATCAAGTTTAATTTGAACTTCCGGTATTGGATTTATTACCACTTGCTACGATAAAGAGACGTGACAGCAAGGCAACAGCTGACTGTAGTCCTAACCTCATCTCACTCATTCAAATTTCCACACATATTTCATTTTTAACCGACATATTTCGCCGACACAAATTTTCCACGCTTTTTACCAGTCGTGGCCCGAATACAATGCTTTATATTTCCCGCACCTGACGTTGTTTTGACAGAACGACGTTGAAAAGCATGGAGGTTAAACTCGCCTGGTTGAGTAAAAAGAGACGGAGATAGAACCAATGTTGCCAAATATGAAACATAGAAATACTGCGCGAATCGTTGAAATAACCTTTTGTCATTTTTCTAATTAAATGTGAACATTCATTCAACAGTTTAGACATGGAAAATTTTAGTTATTACAATTTTTTTTCGCATAGGTTAAAAATATAAATTGTACAAGTCTCAAGTATGATCAGTGGTATTACTAGAAGCGATAGGATTACCTTAAATTATCCAATTCAGAGTTCAGGAAGGTCGTACTTAAATGGTACCTAAATGGTTTCTAAATGGTAACGCCTCCTGAGAATCCCACAATCACCACGAAATCGCTTCGAACTTATCGCTAAAATCATATCGTTTTCATTCGTAATTTATTATTCCAATGAAGAAGTCTTTTTGCAATAAAAAAAGAGATGATTTTTTGCAGTCAATGAAATGAATTAATAAAATTGAGTTATTTTTAGTAGTGTCAGTAAATTTCTCGTTGAACGAGTGGGTGATATCGCCGATGAACAATGCCGTGGTGAATCACGACTGACGAGGTTAGTCCGTAGATAGTTCCGATCGAATAAAAATCCATGTTGTTCTTTCCCCTTCTGGGAGCCACGATGATCGAGCCACGATGACCGCGACGACGATGACGACTCGCCGCGATAAGTCAGATTTTTTTGCCAAAGTCCACTCGAAAAATGCAGACCACTCGGAGCGAGCGCGCGATCGTGCGAAGCGCACTGGTTGCGGACTCGTTAATCCCAGATGGTAGTGATTATAACTGGGGGCAATTTTTCAAATTTGTCACACGCGACTACTATACAGGACGAAAGTGAACTGGAGCAAAAAACAATCGCCGGTTCTTGCTCTAAGCGATAACAAATAAAGAAAACAAATTGTACGGCCTCGAAATGAACCGGAAGTCCAAAATTTAATGGGACAGTCGCCTATTGAATATTCGTGATTTGAAAAAACAGGTTTAAAAAATGCTGGAAAATGTGAAAAATCACAGCTCCAAATTAAATCGAATTTTTCAACTCTCTGAATTCAATTTACATCGAATTTATCAGATTTTCAAAATCCAAATAAAGAAGCCGCATTTCTTTTTAACGTATACAAAAGTACGAGCATACTCCGAATTTTCGGACCGGATGGAAAAGAGTGCCAAAAAATGTTCGAGCTAGTATTCAACAGAAGAAAAAAAAACAAGTCACATCTTACCATTATTTTCATTCCCTACTGATTTTTTTACTCCCTAGGGAAACTCGAACGTGATTCTTCCTTTTTGCGATTTCCCTACTTTCACGAAAACGCGTGTGACTTTTTAAGAAATAGTTTTAAGAATAGTTTTTTCACACCCACCCAAAAGAGACTAGATTTACGTCCAAGCCACCTCTGCAAAAATATTAGGTGAAGAAAAAAGTTCGTGGCGTTAGATTTTCGTGGCATTCGTATAAGTTCGTGGCGTTATATAAGTCATTGGCAACTCATATTTTTGAGTTTTTTTTTAAATATTATTTAGCGTTTCGGACACAGATGCATTTTCGTAAAATTGCGCTATAACTCGAGACCTATGGGTTGCGAAGTCAAATATCTAGAGGCAAAAAAGATCGAAAAAGAAAAACCACATCAAGGGCTTAGGCTAGTGTGAAAATGACGACCACTCGTTCGCTGCTGAAGGCAACTCAAATTGAATAGAAACGTCCAACGCATGGTGCACGAATCGTAGATTAAAGGTAGACTTATTATTACAACAAAAGAACTGCTAGTGAAACTTTAAACGCGTTTTTCTCGAAACTATGCTTTTCAAAATGGTGTACACGATTTCTCGACATCCAATGAACGAATTGACTTGCCATTTGGTACACTTATTCAGTGCAATTATAGTTTAGTCTTGACAGACGTTTTTCTCCGTACAATTTTTGTTTCATTAGTTATTAACAATAATGATGTAATTTTTCCTCAAAGAATCGAAAAATAAATTCCAGATTTTTTTTTCGCTGACCACAACACAATAACAAAAAGAAGCTCCGTCAAGTCTTAGCCAATATTATCTATTTTAAGAAAGAACTCGTTTTTTTCGCTTCAGATCAACCGGGTGGCCAAAATCAAGTACACCGTTGAGCCCCTCACGTTCAAAGGTCCTTCACGAGATTGTTTATAACTTCTTTAATCATTAATATTGTTTGATGAAATGTAGCATACATTTTTGTTAATGTACATACAAATAAATATCCAAACGATTTTTCAAACATTTTACTTATATCTTTATAATTATTTTTTTCAAATAACCTTCATTTTTGAATCGTCACAGTAACCTAACCTTTAGAGTCTGCAAAAATATATGTATTTCACAAATGTAAAATTTCAAAATTGTGCCCGAATTTCTATTAGACACTTCCGAACCTCCTTTGAAAAAGTTCAAAAAATATTCCACTGAAAGCCTGCCCAAGACAGTTGTTCGAAAAAAGGGAAAATTAACATCGCGGCTTTACCCGAGGCAACGGGAATTTGTGTATTCAATTACACCGAGTCGGCCAAGTCGTATGGTCATAATTATGATCTCAAAACCGCAGAAGGCTTGCGCCCATACCAAATGCTACAATCCAGTGTCTCTCTCTCTCTCTCTCTCCAAGCACACGCACACACACACACACACACACAGCAGAACGCAAAGACGTGCGCGGGAGACAGGACAGGACGCGGATCCGCTGTCCGACGCCAATGCGGTACGTGTGCACAGTCCCGTGTGGTGCGTGCGGTTGCGCCGAGCGATGACGTTGCGCCCCGCGTTCGGTGCTCCCTTCGCGGTACGGGGATGACCGCAGGAACATTGCCGGATGGCGATTCGTGAAATCTGAGTAAGAAGCTACGCGCGTTCGAGGCGAAGGTCTCCGCGCCGAGGCGAAGGAACGCTCTCCTCGGCGCCTCTATATCGAGGAAACCTGCTGTATTCGTATATCGAGACCCATGGAAGAGCGCGGAGAACAAAGAGGAGAGAAGAAAAAGGACGAAGGACCGAGAAAGGCTTGAGAGGATCGTATCGGGACCGGGTCGTCTCGACTTCGGGACTGATATATACATACATGTGTATGGATATATACATGCATGGCTGAACACAATATACATCGTACAGGTCCCGAAATATTTTTCCTTTTTGCCTAACCTCGCAAGTGCGGGGCGAAAGGCTCCTGGACGATCTCTACATACGTGTGTATGTGTATATATATATATATATATATATATATATATATATATATATATATATATATATATATATATATATATATATATATATATATATGTATATACATATACACAGGGTGTCCCTTTTATCTCTGCCACGCGAAATAACTCGGTAATTATCAACGTTACAAAAAATTGTTCCAGACAAAAGTTGTACGGTGTGAAGGGGTCAATCAAATGCGAGCAATTTTTTTTATTTCGGTGGAGGCGCTGACGCACAGTGAAGGTCACCTCCACTTTTTTAAATGGAATGGTACATTTTTTTCATTCATCTTGTGGAGCACCTCAAGCCGCATAAAAAATATTAGGGGGTCAAAGTCGTTCAATGTCATTCAAGGTCAGTATTGATGATACAAACCTAAATATATCGGGGGTCAATATTATATTTGACCCCTTAATATATATATATATATATATATATATATATATATATGCGCGCGCATATATATCACATTTTTCTCAAAACACTATTTTTGAAGTCGATGGACACGATTGCTCAAAAACTAATGCACCGATCTGATTGAAATTTTGCACACTTTTTCAAAATAGCATTGACTAGTGATTGAACGCAGGTTTTTTTTCTATTACAACTAATTTTACAAGGCCATACGTAAATTGTACCAAAAATTGAACTATTTTGAGTACAACTATGCCAAAAATTCAAACTTCAATTTGTTTGAAAAACCTTCGTTCAATCACGAGCTATACGTATCTGCTGACAGAAAAAAATTAGTTTTTCCATCTCAGATAAAGCGATCATGAGTTATCCTGACCAGCACGAGGACACTTTTTAGGGGTCTCCGAAAACCAGGTCTCGCCTGCTGAATTTCCCAAATTTTTGGAAGAATCTTTTTTTAATATTAGGTTGTAGTAAAAAGAAATTCATCATTTTGCCTTCAATTTTATACAAAAATAATAGATTTCTTTTTACTACACCTAATATTATTTAAATGTTCCTCTTTTCTGTGCTCAACATTTTGAATAATATAATTTATACATTATATTTTTTTTTAATAGAGAAAAAAATGCTTTTTTGGCTTCAACACAATTCTACGTGTTCCTTAACCTTTTAACGACGGGAAAATTTCCATTGAAGTCGACTTTTTTTACATGAAAGATATCAATAAAATCGATGAATTTCTCAATTGGAGTCCCAAGCCTAACTGCTGGTCGATATATTGACCAGCCCCGTCCGCAACGAAAAGTCCAATTCTAAAAATCTATTTTAAAAAGTTTGAAAGCGTATTCCCATGTAATTCGATGCGCTGAATACGGGGAAAATAATGAAAAAAATCCTGGTGGCATCCTTGACCTTGAAAATCGCCATTTCAAGGTCAAATTTTTTTCTCTGTGAGTTTAGCCTCAAAATTTATATACTCACATTGTGGATGCACTGAGTACAACATGTCATCCTAAAGAATATTTCAAGAACGCCAGTTATTATAGAACAAGCTTCGTCAGTAAATATACTCACTGCCAAAAGTATGTCATAAGTAGACTGCAGAAAAATCGTGCATTATTTTTAGAAATACTCCAACTTTCGCTCTTAGCGTGACCCAGGATCAACAACGTGGATGTGGCGACAATGTGATCCCTTTGGGGTGCTTGATTTTCGTTAGTCCCCTTGCGTAAATATTATGTGCCCCCTGGCCGGTCGATATATCGACCACTCTGGTCCTTAAAAGGTTGATAAACCATTTCAGGAGCACATTTCGTTAAGGACCCCCATGGAAATTTATGTATGTAAAATATATGCGACCGATATATATATATATATATATATATATATATATATATATATATATATCGGTCGCATATATAGTGACGAAAAATAGAATAATACGTATATATTCAGTATATATGCACCAAATATATGACGCATATATTTTCGATATATTTTCAATCTATTTTTTTGTCAGAAAAATATATCAAAAATGTATGCGTCATATATGACTCATATATGTGTCATTTATGGGTCATATATGACGCATAAATCTTTGATACATATTCCTGACAAGAAATATATGCTCTGTATAAACACTATTACAGTTAAACTTAACGGAGACTTTGTCCTTGGAGTGCCATATTTCAGGTGTTTACATTTTATTTTTTTTTAAAGGAACGAGTAAAGCTTTTTGAGTGCGGTTTTTTTCTTGCTTTTATTCATGATATGCAGAACGTTAAAAAAATTTTTTTTTGAAAAAAAAACCAAAATGGCGGCCGTTGCAGCTCCGCGAAAACAGGTCCTCAAATCGCGGGAGTCAAACGGCTGACATCACTGCCCCTCTCTTTGTTGATCTGAAACACAAATTCAAAGCATATTATCAATCTGTGACCCTTTGGTCATGGAATGACGGATGGGTTTTTCGTTTAGTACAAATTTCGGACAAAGACGGCAATTTAAAAAAAAATCGAATTTTCGCGTTTTTTTCGCATAAAAAGATAAATAATAAATGCAAAAATGTATCTATCGAAAAAACGATCCGTCATTCCGTGAAGACATATTTTCTGAGTAAGCTCTCCAAATTTCAGGTCGATATGTTAATTACAGCGGTCAGGAGAATGTCAGCCATTTTTAAAAACGTGTTTTCGAGAAAAACGCGTTTAAAGTTTTGTAATGTGTTTACACAAATGTGTTTAAAATTATCGCTAATCGGCAATGCCTGGTCCATAGAGGCATCCCTCCTCTTCTTCTAGCTGCTCATGTTGAGCTCAAATTGATTTTTTGAAAATTTCAAGGACAAAGTCTCCCTTGATGAAACTTAAAACTTAAACTTGAAAAAAAAAAATTTAACTTACCGTTAAAGTACACTATTACATATAAACACTATATACAGATATGCTACGCGTATCTGTATATATGTGGTATGTATGCAGTGTGTGTGCAACATATACGCTAAATATATGTGGTATATATGCAGGGTAAATGCTACATATATCATTGATATGTGATACATTGATATACAGTAATACCACGCATATACATCTCACGTATGAAAACTTTACGAAAATTAGAATTTGGCACATATACCAGGTGTGTAAGTATGAAACCGGAATTTGCCCATAGGTGGCGCTAGATGTCGATACAGTTACCGACACATCACGTCAGCGGTGTCTTGTTATTGTATTGATATCCGACAAAGATTTCCAACTCACAATAACACGAGTATCATTCAGTAGCATTAGTTTATTAGAGATAAACATGTCGAGTTTTGTGCCAACAAATTACGATTTGCGGACAGCACTACTTTTCTGTTTTCATCTGAAGAAAACCGCAGCCGAATCGCATCGAATGCTTGTGGAGGCGTTTGGTGAGCATGCTCTCGGTAAAACACAGTGTTTCGAGTGGTTCAAACGGTTCAAAAGTGGCGATTTTGACGTGAGGAACGAAGAACGTGGAAGACCACCGAAAAAGTTTGAAGACGCTGACCTGCAAGCCTTGTTGGACGAAGACGACCCTCAAACACAACAACAACTGGCGGATCAGTTAAAGGTGACCCGAGAAGCCATCTCCAGTTATTTGTATCATATCATTACAATAAACGTGTTTTTTCTGTACAAAAATTCCGGATTCATACTTACACACCTGGTATGCAACGTATATTTTCAATATATGGCATACATTTCACATATATTACAATTATTAATAAAATAAATTTGCAGTATATTTTGGCGTATATAAATTTCCATGGGGAGCATTCAACGCAAGTCTACGCGAGCGAAGCCGCGGCTGGAAAGCTAGTAAAACATACCCCAAGTCTAAAAAATGGTGAACCAATCTTTCCTCTTGAAAAAAAATCATGAAAATCCGCTAATTTTTTCCTCTCCTAAAGTTATCTCCCCCTCAATCCAATCCAACCCCTCCCCCCTCTCGCCATTATTATTCAATCTTAGCTACAGTGACGGAAAAAACAGTACTCGCAAAAATAACCATTTGGATCATTTTTTTTCTCGACTGTTGCATTCCCGTACAAACGTACCTATCGAAAGATACGAACGAAGCTTTGCTTATTTTTTACTATAGAATTTTCCTGACCGTACGAAAACAGAAATTTAGTTGCAAACAGTCTTTATTGTTCGAATTGCTCGGCGGATCCTCGCGACAGCCGTGGCGCAAACTTGAACCGTCCGCTCGGTCTGGAGCGTCCCATAGCCAATCGCGAAGTTATTTCGAGGCTGGCGGAGGTTCGCGGGTGGGTCTCGTTCGCGTATGGCTAAGCGGGGGCTCCGTGAGCAGCTGCAGGGCCCCGAAGGTAGCCCGAAGGTAAGCCCGCGGAATTTACCCGTGCGTTACCGTCGTGGGACCGTACGAAGCATCGAGGAATTCTTCGCGATCGAGTGACGGAAGGCCCTATCCCGTCTACGCACACGTATACATCGCTTATATTTATATCCACGTAGGTACGTCTGTGTTTACGTACGGATACGAGCTTGTAGCACAATCGCCTCCTCGTTATCATCACGTGCTAATGAACTTGATTCACGGATCTGTTTACGATAGAGTAATATCTAATTAAAGATTCGAATTGAGCCGTATCGGATGTCGCGACGCGGGTGAGCAGTTCCGAGAGAGCGTGCTGCGACAATGGTCGCGCGCTGTGTCAAGGCAAAATCAGTCCACGGTATTGTGTGCTCTGATGAGCTATTTTTTTTTAACGGGCTACATCCACCCAGGTGGGTCGAAAAAGTGCATTTTTCAAAAATATTTTTTTGTTCGATGGTGTCACCTTTCAGCTACTTCCCCGAAAATTTGAAATATTTCTAAAATTGAATGAGCTAGCGCTTCTAACAGTCGGCAAGCAGTAGCAGCTCCATACTTTAAACTTTAAGGGGTTACGTGGGCTTGAAAATTTCAAAAAATCCATTTTTTTTTAAATTTTATTACTTATTTACTTAGAATATGATAGAATTTAGAATTTATTATGTTTAGAATATTCTTCCAAAGTTTTAAGGGGTTAGATCACAGTAACGAGTATAAAATCATGTGCGAATTTAAGATTTTTTTCGTATGAAAAAGTGATTCACTCATAAAATTAATTACACATCTATTTAGTATGTCAAGCTGTTAGAAGAAATATATATATATATATTTTCGATATACAAAATGGCCGACTACTAATATTTTCTTTTATCTTTTTTTAGGCGCTCCGCGGCGTGACATTTAGCATCCACAATTTTTTACCTCGAACGAGAAACAAAATTTCTCGTCAATCTACATTAGAATACCTAGAGAAGAACGTACGGGATTAAAAAAATATTGTTTTACTCGAAAGTTGTAGGTATTTGAACTTGAGATATACACCTAAGAGCCGGAAAAAAGGTCATTTTTGTGAATTTTTTCAAGGAAAGCTATTTGAAATTTCGGATTGGGGTTTTAATTATCTAAAAGTATATACATTCAAAAATATGTTTGATTTTCTTTATTTAAAAATGTCAAAAATATACAAGGATATTGTATGATCCTTGGAGCGTCGTAAAAAAATCTGCGTATACGGTACCCACTGGCGTTTCTTTAAAAATCATCTGAAAAGAAAAACCAAAAAGATTATTAAATTAGATACTATAATCTAGTACTTGTCATAGCCGATTTTGAAAATATTGATTTGTGACAAAATGGCGGACGTTTGAACATAAATAGTGATTTTTGGGCCAAAAATTAGTTATTATTTTGCCTATAAAACAAAAACGAAGTAACGGAAAAAAAATCCTATGACAAGTACTAGATAATGGTGTATAGAATAACCACAAAAAACCTCAAGGCAATCGGTTCATTGGTTATCGAGAAATTTTGGGTACCGATTTGAAAAACGTGGTTTTGAGAAAAACGCGTTTGAAAATTTGGGAATGAATAAATCATGAAATTTGTCAACTTACATGGAATCATCGATACCAGGCCCATAGTGTAGGTCTTCTACGGTCGACGGAATGTTCACAGCTTCTAAATCGATTTTTTCGACCATCTAGGTGCATTCTCCCCTTAAGAAATGAATTTTCAGTGAAAAATTTCGTTATAACTGCTCATACAATGAAAAGTTTTCGATTAATCAGAAATTCCGTACGTACTTCTCTGCGAAATGCAATTAGGAACATAACTTTTAAATTTGAAGTGAATCGAGTGAAAATGGTTGGAGTTATTTGTCACGCCATTTGGAAAAAGCTGTTTCGAGTAGTCGGCCATTTTGTACATCGAAAAAAAATGTATATTTTCTAACCGTTTGATATTCATACTAAATAGATGTGTAATTAATTTTATGAGTGAATCACTTTTTCATACGAAAAAAAATCGTCAAATTTGCACATGATTTTATACCCGTTACTGTGGCCTAACCCCTTAAGTCAATCGGAGTAAAAGTTTAGGAGAGAGAGCCTTTGTGAATTCCCCCCGTTGGGAAAGACGGGCCGGGAGCGACGCAGGTATATCGCATTTTTCTCAAAACACTATTTTTGAAGTCGGTGGACACGAATTCTCAAAAACTAATGCACTGATCTTATTGAAATTTTGCACACTTCTTCAAAATAGCATTGACTAGTGATTGAACGAAGGCTTGTTTTTTTTCGATTATAACTAATTTTACAAAATTTTACAAATTTTACAAATTTTACAAGGAAAATTTTCACAAAAAGTAGTGTAAATTGTACCAAAAATTGAACTATTTTGCATACATTTGCCAAAAATTCAAATTTCAATTTTTTTTTAAATCCCTTAGTTCAATCACGAGCTATACTTATCTGCTAACAGAAAAAAAATGTTTTTTTAATTTCAATAAAGCTATCATGAGTTATCCTAACCACCACGAGGACACTTTTTTAGGGGTCTCCGGAAACCAGGACCCACCGGGTGAAATTCCCAAATTTTTTAATGAAATTAAAAAAAAATATTGTTAAAATGTTGCTCTTTTGTGCCTAATATTTTGAATAAAATAATTTACATATAATATTTTTCTAAAAATAGAGAATATATGTTTTTTTTTTGCTTTGGAACCCACGTAACGCCTTAAACGCGTTTCTCCCGAAACACTTTTCAAAGTCGGTGGACACGATACCTCGAGAACCACTTGATGGATTTCTTCCAAATTTACCGGAGATATGACGAGAAACATTCAAAGGTCGTTGACGATCTCACTTTTTTCAAATCGATCTTCATTTTTTTTATAGTTACGTAAAAATGACGACTTTTGCCATAGATTTTGTATGCTCGAGTTTCAATTCGTCGCTACGTTGTTAAAAAAAAAAACATTTAAAAAATCGACGATCGTCAACGACTCGTATTTCTTGTCAACTTGAATAACCCGTTTGATTTTTAGATTTCGGATGGACCCTTTAAGCGGGAGAGCGTCCACCGCCAAACGTGGAAATTTCATCCGCCGGCGGCCATGTTTTTGTTGTTTTTCTGTACTTTTTGGTGATTTTTTGTAAGCTGTCAATATTGTGTGTTAAAAAAACACCTTTGTGTTAAAAAAACGCGTTTCTTTTTCACGAACCGGTTTCCAGAAAAGTATTTGGAATTTCGCCGTTTTTCGGGCCTCTAGGTTGATGTAGCCCCTCGATAATACTCTTATCATTGCCAAACTCTTGTTTACAAACAGACGCACAGGGTGGATTGAAGAGTTACGTCGTAAAGGAAAATCCCGATCCCTCGTATCGATACCTTGGGTATTTGTTTACTTACGTAAATGCTTTAGATATTGATCGAAAATTTGAAAAAAAGTTTGAGGATCAGTCACTAAAGTTGCGATGATAAAGAAAAATACTTATACTTGTATAAATGACTTCCAATTACTTTCGTCCTTTCTAGGACGAATGTACATACCTCAAACAAGAAAGTACATAAACCCAAACGAACCCAACCAAAAGAAACGAAAAATAAAAATTTCTGCCATAGGAAAACTAAAAAAAAAAAGAATTTTAAATGCTACTTCGCCAATGGCTTACACCTGGTTGATGTTTTTGAAAATATCTTTTTTGTTTTCCGACGGTTTCCCAAAATATAACACTACAAAAATATTCTCTGAAAATTTCAAGTCGTTCCGTTGAAAATTTAGGCAGTTTATAGGCAGTGGCCATGAACCGGCGAACTTTGAACGCGTTTTTCTCAAAATAACTTTTTCAACACCGATAAACTTCAAATTCTACAAGCTTCTCTCACATATCAAAAATCAATGCTTGAACGAAGGAATTTTTTTTGTCGATGTATAGTTTTTAATTTATCATCGAAAATAGAGCGTTTTTTTCACCGATAATCGATACTTTCACTTTGGACTGCGGCCATTTTAATCAATATTTTAGTAAATCCTTTGTCCAAGCCACATTATCTACCACATTTATAAATATTTTTCGATACGAAAATTGTAAAGGATACCCAAAACCATGCTCTTTAATGTAAAAAAAATGCAATTTAAAAACCTACACACGTTCCGGAAAAAAAAACTTTCCGGCCGTGAGCTGCGTGGAACCCGTTAGAGACATGTACAGGATCGACATAACCTCGCGAGCTTTTCACCAGCGTTTTCTCACACGGTTGAGTTTGACCGAAAACCGAATCATCAGGCTCTATAAATCTCCAACGCAGAACCGATTTTGACCCGAAATATTACTCATCTGAGAAATCTTCGCCCAAAACTTTCATCTCCCTCGTCCTCGTGGTACAGTTTTCCCTTCATTCCAAAGAAATCAATAAACACAAGCATCATGCAAACTTCGATCCTTTCACACGCTCGTCCAGAGGTCTCGGACGCTCATGAAAAAATATCGATTTCCGGTGAATAATCTCTACGATCAATCTCTCGCTCCAATTGCCCTCTGATGGCAGAAGCGACGAGTAGAGCCCTCGGGACGTAGATTATTCAATTAGCAAGAGTCGCCCGGGATTCCTTCTGGAATTGCCGGTAGGCTCCTTGTAAAACGCGTACAACACGAGAGATCCTCGAGATCCAGAAGCCCGAAGTTTTGCCCCACCTCGAGGCTCTCACCAAGCTTGTTGTCCCCCTCCTCGTGGCTACGTTGTCCCCTTCCGCGAGCGTCGGTTTCCATGGCAACAGATCGAGCGATCCGAGCGCGATCGAGCCATCGGCAGAGATCGTCGCTGCGCACGCGCATCGCTGCGAAGCCGCGCTCGCGACACTGGCGCTCGCTCGGGAGCCCCGAGAGGCTCTGAGCGCGCGCGCGCCGCAGTCGGCGGTGCCGTCGACCGTGCTCGACGGTGTGAGCGGGGGGGAGCCGCGATGAGTGGGGGTAGCGGCCCAGCCGCGTCCTGCAGTTCAGTGGCTCGAAGCGAGGAGAGAGAAAGAGCTTGTGCTCTCTCGCTTCGCCCCCAAGAGTGGGGGGGGACAAAACGAGCCTCGTAAGAGAGAGAAAATCGGCGCTTACAGGGGGTTAGCGTAGTGGGGGCAGAGGGGAGAGGGGTCCCCCGATCGCGGTACGCTCTCAGTCCCCAACGTCACGAAGAGACCGAGCGTAGAAGAGAAAGAGCCCAAAAGAGCAGGCTTTGCCGTAACGGCTGCGCGTCGATAGACTTATACAGAAAACAAACGCGAGCGCGCCTCCCGTGTACGCGCGTCTTCCGTGCCTCGTCGCAAACATTAGATTGTCCATCGAAACTAGAGACATTGCCACGTACATGTTCATATACACTTAGATATATATATATATATTTATATCTATACATGTATATATACAGATAAATTATTATCCATGTATAGTCGGCTCGTCCGTTCTATCAAACGATTCGTGCGTAAAAAAAGCCTCGTGGCCAACAGGTGTTCGTCGCTGAGAAAAGGGATCAACGACACGCGCGCAACGTGTGTTCATTGAGCCACGCTAGACAAAGAGTGCGACGAGATAGACGGCCCGTTGCATTACGATTCACATCGCGAGTATGCAAACGAGCCCGAACAAAGCCCGGTGTTTTCGCATACGTGAAAAAACTATACGCGAGTGAGAAATAGCGAAAAAAACACATCTTCGTATCTCGAGACAAAACAGCCGAAATCGGGACAAAAGAATCGGTGTAAAGTGTCGAAGATTCGCGAGCGTCCGTGGCGCGCGTCGCGTGGACATTGTTTCAAACTTTTACCGCGCTTGCGCAAAGAGGTATACCGCGATAAAGCGGAAGTGAATTTTTTTACGGAAACTCGATAGTTTCGCGGGTGAATTTCGTTTTAGTTCGGGGTGAATATAAAAGCAGGTCAGCCATGTTTGACGTGTTCGGTTCGGTGAAGGGGCTGCTGAAGCTCGACGCGGTGTGCATCGACAACAATGTTTTCCGCTTGCATTACAAGGCCACGGTGGTGCTGCTGATCGCGTTCTCGTTGCTCGTTACGTCGCGCCAATACATCGGGGATCCGATCGATTGTATCGTCGACGAGATACCGCCGGACGTCATGGACACGTACTGCTGGATATACTCGACTTTCACGATTCCCGATCGCGTCGGTGTGATCGGCCGAGATCTCGTGCAGCCGGGGGTGGCGGCGCACGTCGAGGGCGAGGACGAGATCAAGTATCACAAGTACTACCAGTGGGTATGCTTCACGCTGTTCTTCCAAGCGATACTCTTCTACGTGCCGCGCTACCTGTGGAAAACCTGGGAAGGCGGACGCATCAAGATGCTCGTACTCGATCTCAATTGTCCCGTCGTCAGTGAGGGCTGCAAATCCGATCGTCGCAAATTACTCGTCGAATACTTCTGCACGAATCTTCATACGCAAAACTTTTACGCCTTTCGTTTTTTCTTTTGTGAAATTTTGAACTTTATCAATGTCGTCGGGCAAATATACTTCATGGACTTTTTCCTCGACGGCGAGTTCACGACTTACGGCGCGGACGTCGTACGTTTCACCGAGATGGAACCCGAGGATCGCATCGATCCGATGTCCAAAGTATTCCCCAAAGTAACCAAATGCACATTCCACAAATATGGTGCTTCCGGTACCGTGCAGAAATTCGACGGCCTCTGCGTTCTTCCCCTTAACATCGTCAATGAGAAGATCTACGTTTTTCTCTGGTTTTGGTTCATCATACTCGCCATTCTCAGCGGTCTCAGCCTCGCTTACAGAGCCGCCGTCGTCGCCGGCTCGAAACTTCGCCTCGTTTTGCTCAGGGCGCGATCGCGCCTCTCCGCACCTTCGGACGTCGAAACTATCGCGGAAAATTGCCAAATTGGCGATTGGTTCGTACTTTATCAACTTGGGAAAAACATCGATCCGCTTATCTACAAGCAACTCGTCGCTGACATCGCCGCGTCGTTCACCGGCAAAGCTACCGCATAGAGGATCGTGACGCGCGTGCGCGCGCACACACACTTCCGGGATGCTGCTGCTTCGCGGCGAAATCGTCAGCGAGACCAAGGACGACGATTTCAAGGATAATGAAGAATTAACGAAACTTCTGCACTCGTAGGGACGGACAAAAATGTCCCAGGAGTGCGAGAATTGTCGGAAGAGAATGAAGCGACTGAAGAAAGCATCACTCGCGTCATCGTCGCGATACATAACCTTCGATTCGCCATCGAAGTCGCTTTTCCAAGCTAATAACGATTCTTTTTTTTTTTGTCTTTTTTGCCACTTTTCATTCTTTTGTACCTCGATTGTCATTTTGGTTGCGGACTTTCCTTTTTTAATTCAACTTTCGTTCTTGTCGATTCGGACTAAATGCGACATGCATATGTATGTGTGTGTATATATATATATATATATATATATATATATGGGATTGGAAATTTTCAATTCAAATTGAAAAAAAATATATACGATTTCGATACTAGGCTGACATGAGTCTAGTTATATGTACGGGATTGGAAATTTTCAATTCAAGCTGAAAAATAATACAATTTCCATATTAGGCTGGTATAAGTTTAGTTATATATATATATATATATATATATATATATATATATATATATATATATATTACTGGAAATTTTCAATTTAAATTGAAAAAAAAATACAATTTCAATACTAGGCTGAAATGAGTCTAGTTATATATATATATATGACTGAAAGTTTCCAATTTAAATTTCTCAAAAATGGAATTTGAACACTAGGCACTGTTTTAACACCCTGGATTTTCACCTCCGATGATTTATCGCTGCCAATAAGCACCAGATCCAATCAAGAGCCGCAAACGAAGATAACAGAGCTCACGATAATTTTACGTATGGATCTTTTCAGCGATATATAGGTATACACGTAACCGGAAGTTTCCGGTTTAGATAAAAAACTGAGATTTCAACGGTAGGCCAGTGTTTGAACCGAATGTTCATCTCGCGGCCCTCGACGAGCACCGAGCCCTCAAATTGATCATTTCGAAAAATATAATTCGCGATTGAATTTCCACGGATCATTTTTAACCATGATTTTCATCGATTTTCAAGTTTTAAGAGGTGTCGCCTGCACCCCATGAATTGGGTGCTCGGTGCTTGTTTCGGGAACGCGAAAATATCAACTTCGCAACGCCCGTCGTCTCCTGTTTTGTGACGAAACTGCCATTGTATCGAAAGTAGGAAAGCGTCTTCGATTATTAATGTTCTTTGATATAAATATACATGTACATTAGCGAATTTACATATGCGTATGCACACATATATATAGATATATATGTGTGTGTGCATGTAGATTGATTACGAAACATGAGAGAGCGGAGGCTTCGTAGACTCTAATTTTGTGATAAGCGGTGGACGGCGTGTACGCTAAATACAAACATTTTCATACATATAAATATATATATATATATATATATTTCCCTTCGTTTCTCTTTTTCTCCACATTATCTCACTCCGCGTCACTTTTGGCCTCCCGGCTCGTTCTTTATTATCCCAATTTTATACTGTATTTGCTCCTTTTATGCTCGTTTTATCATACCGCATTCGTATACCGAAACATACCCGAGTGGTGGATAATATTCGAGCCACAGGTAGGGACGCGGGGGCGACGCCATTTTTCGTCGTAAATTCTCGCAAACAGAACGAAACTCCGCCACAAGCTTCGCGATTCTTGATGCTAGGAATCGCGAAAGGAGTGAAAAAAGAAAATACCGAGACCGGAGAAAAAATACATTCGAAGTGTACGAATTAATTTCTTGTTGTTTGTAAATTTTACAATTCATTTATTAAATTACAGGGAAGATTGGGGTCGATAAAAATGTTCAAGCTGAGCGAAAATAACGGAGCCGATTTTATTGATTTATAACTTTCTTGTATCCTTGTAAATTTTGAACTCAACGAATAAGGGCGGGAAATTAATTTGCACTATATATGAGTTGCCTAAATTGAGTGGTCCATTAAAATTCATTTGTTAAATTACAAAAATGATTTTCATGGTTAAAATTTACGGAGACAATTTTCAAGCTCGTCGAAAATAATTGAGACGATTTTGTTGATTTAGAAATTTCTTGTACCCTTGTAAATGAATTTTGAAGTCAATGAACAAGGGCGGCAAATTAATTTGTACGATATATAAGTGGGTTGCCTAAACTGAGTGGTCAATTTCAATTCATTTATAAAATTACAAAAATGATTTTGATGGTTAAAATTTACGGAGACAATTTTCATGCTCATCGAAAATAATTGAGACGATTTTGTTCATTTACAATTTCTTGTACTCTCGTAAATGAATTTCCAATTGCGTGAAGCGGAAAATTAATTTGTAAAATATATAATTGAGTTTGATAAAAAATTGCGATTGAAAATGGCGCTCGGGCTTTTTGTTTTTGCGAAATTGCCAAGAACGATCGGGAGTCGAGAATTTTTCCTTTATTTTTGCATTTTCTTGGTCGTAAAGTATTTCGAGCTCACACATGTATAGACTATATATGTATACACAGATACGCCGTCTTCCCATAGTAGCCTTACTTCCCCATCGTTATTCCGCATAATTTCGTAATTATATATTTCTTTTCCTCATCTTTATCCCTTTTTCGTTTTCTCCTCAACTTGCAATTACGCGAAGCGACGACAAAAGACAATACTTCCCTAATCTCGATAGTTCGTAGGAAAAAAATCTAAACGAACAGAACGATATATAGATATATAAAAAAATATATATATATATACATACATATATGTATTACGATTATAGATAGAAATGTGTAGATACATATGCGTTTATTTCCGCCCTTAAGGAGCGCGAGAGATTCCATTCCAGGGATCGCGTCCGACAAAATAATTCCGTCCCTCGGCTGAATCCTCGAAATCGCGATCTTCCCTCCTTGAGGAGCCCAAGGCGCGCGCTTCCGGTCGCCAACGTAATGGACAATAATGGAAATTCGTGAAAAGAACAAAAATGAAAAAAAAAAGAAAAAAAAACTTGAACACTACGGATCATTTCGGGCCACGTGTCGCCTTTTTTTTATTCCCGACATCTGTGGTCGAAAATCATTTTTTTTTTCAATGAAATCTTACGAATGTATTACTATCGCCTTGTAGTTTTTTTTAAGCGTGATATGCGAGCGGCGTGTGTTTATATTTACGAGCGTAAAGAGCGTGTGTGGACGGGGCGTGTGTCGATCATCGTTCGCGACTTCCTTTCGTACACGTATTTCATTTTTCTGTTTCTTTTTTGTTTGTTTTTTTCCAACCCTTAGGCCTATACCATACTTATATCGCAAATCTCTATGCACGATAAGGAAAGGAACGAAAAACATAGAGAAAAGACAATAAACGAATATTAAAGATCAATTATTATTATTGTTGAATGTCATGGAAGGTGATGTGTTTTTTCGCGACTCTCTAATCGCCGAATCTTTTGTCGGTTCGATGTTGGCGCGTTTGTACGGTATATACAGCTGATGATTCGTCGACACGGATATCGGCGAATCGCATGACAATTCAACGAAAAAAAGGTATTTTATATATATATATATATATATATATATATATATATATATATATATATATATATATATATATATAGGCTCAATGCAAGCTTGTCAAGGATAATGACGCACATGCGCCAGCTCGGGTTCCCTCTTATCAAACAGTGCCGAAACGTCTTCCGGGTTTTCGATAAAAAAGGAAAACAAAGAAGAAAATTAACGGTGATTATTTCTGGGAATATTGATATAGGGGTCACATCTAACTCGGAGCTGAAAAAAAAAGAAATTTTCGTGACTTTTTCATGGGAAAATGTGTGCAGGTTTTCAATGTTTTTTTACATTAAAGAGTGTGGTTTTGAGTATTTTTTACAATTTTTGTATTGAAATTTATTTATATATGTAGTAGGTTTGGCACGAAATTATGTAGTGCTTGGACGAAGGATTTACTAAAATGGTGATTAAAAAAAAAATCGGTAAAAAAACTCTGCTTTCGTAGATAAGAAAAAACTGCATCGAAAAAAAATGCCTTCGTTTAAGGGGTTATATACAGTCGGAGGCCCAAAAAGATAGATTTTTCAAGAATTTTTCGAGAGAAGACCTTTAAACCTACTAACGTCGAAATTTGTACACATATTATGGTAACTTTTAACTGTATTTCAACATTTTTTATTTGTAAAAATAATTATTTTGCAAGCTGCTGATCTCCGGGAGGACCTCTAAAAAAAGACGTCTTGCGGTGAGCACGATATCTCTGGACTGGATAATCTAAAATAAAAAAATCAATAATATTTCGTTAATATAATGGATTATCTTGTAATCGATCGAAGGAATAAGCAAAACAATATTTGTTGACAAAATGGCGGCTTCTAAAGAAAAATCGATTTTTGACAAAAATGTAGGCCTTAAATTGTTTATACAATGGAAAATATTTATCGGTGAGAAAAAACCTTCGATTGATTATTAAAAAATGTACTTGAAAAGATTGTGTTAAAATTTGAGACTTATCGGTTCAGCCGTTTCGCGTGTAACTTCGAGAATATTTCGAAGTTACATTCGAACTTTTGTGTGTGCACTTAAATATATGTACATTACGAAAAAAAAACAATCGATTTTTCGAAAATTTTAACTGTATATAACCCTTTAAGCACTGCTTTTTGATATGTGAAAGAAGCTTGTCAAATTTGACGTCGAACGGGGCGGTGATTTTTGAGATACCGTGGTCGCCGATTTTGAAAAAGTCATTTTGAGAAAAACGCGTTTAAAGATTTTGTTCGGGTTCATATTTCCATAACGCCCTTAATTTTGAACGGATCGAGTGGTCATTATCAGAGAATATTCATTTGAAGTGGCAGCGAACAGGAAAATCTGGAGGCCTCGTATCAATACCTATCCAAATAACCCCCATGTATGTTCTACGATCTTTTCTCCTGTTCGCGAGAAAAGCATTTTTTTTTCCATTTTTCTCGTTTGTGCAGGTATGTACTTTCCTCGCGATTTTTTAAACTTGTGATATCGTTGTGAAGTGCACTACTGAGCAATAAATAAATGAATAATTAATTACCAAGTGACCACTAACGTTGGTGACTTAGATTTTCATCAAAAGTTAAAAAAAATACGTGTGACAAGATCAGTCACTGAAGTTTACATGATAAAAAATCCTTATATTGGTCTAAATATGCCTCCAAATTGATTTAAAAAATTTCGAAGTGGAAAATTTGCACACAAAAAAGAAAATAAATAAAATGTATGGTACAGAAAAAATCGGAAGAGAAAATAAAAAATGTTCTTTCTCGAAAAGTGAAAAAAAAACGTACAACCTTGATTCGGATCGGCATTCAAATTTTCCTTTTGGACGTCACTTTTCACTCATCCTCTTTTCACTCTATTCACACGCATATATATATATATATATATATATATATATATATATATATATATATATATATATATATATATATATATATATATGAAAAACCATTGATGCAAAAACTATGACATAGTTCATAGTCCTAGTTTTCGCGTTTTCAATGTCAGAAGAAATAAAAAGTATGGTACAGAAAAAATCGGAAGAGAAAATAAAAAATGTTCTTTCTCGAAAAGTGAAAAAAAAACGTACAACTTTGATTCGGATAGGCATGCAAATTTTTTTTTTGGACCTCACTTTTCACTCTATTCACACGCATATATATATATATAATTCATTTTAGCCAAGGTCATAGTTTTTGCGTTTTCAATATCATCAATGGTTTTTCATATATATATATATATATATATATATATATATATATATATATATATATATATATATATATATATATATATATATATATATAGTTTTTGCGTTTTCAATATCATCAATGGTTTTTCATATATATATATATATATATATATATATATATATATATATATATATATATATATATGAAAAACCATTGATGATATTGAAAACGCAAAAACTATGACCTTGGCTAAAATGAATTATATATATATATATGCGTGTGAATAGAGTGAAAAGTGAGGTCCAAAAAAAAAATTTGCATGCCTATCCGAATCAAAGTTGTACGTTTTTTTTTTCACTTTTCGAGAAAGAACATTTTTTATTTTCTCTTCCGATTTTTTCTGTACCATACTTTTTATTTCTTCTATATATATATATATATATATATATATATATATATATATATGAAAAACCATTGATGACATGAAAACGCAAAAACTATGACCTCGACAAAAATGAATTTTTCACCACTGTATCATCCCTTCGAAATCAATCGAATTACCTTCTGACATTTTTTTCGTCACTCTAAAGGCAACGAAGATATTTGGAGTGGTCACATTAAGGAGTTTCGGTACAAAAGTCAAAACGTTAAGAAATTGATCAAATTTGATGATAATGTTCTTAAACATCAAGTGCGAAAACACACATTTTTTCAAAATTTTCTTCTACTTAATTATCGAGTAATTAAGCATCAAAGCAGATTTCTTATGCCCGCAATGTATACCTACATATATGGAAACGCTATGCTTATACACGTGAACTTTAGTGTTAACTTATAACTGTGCAGAAGTCTGAAAAAATGTATATTGTCAAATTTGGCACTAGAATATGTTCACCAAATTTTATAAAATTCTGAACTTTTGGAAATTTTGTATGTTTTTAACATGGTTTAGCATGGCAACATTGTATCGCCCGTGCCGAACAACCTCAAATGGTCCACCCTGCATACAGCCCCGCAAACTGACACATAGACGACAGTACACAGCGCCACCTCATTTTGTCTAAGGTAACAAGAACCACACCCGCGGTTCTTGGAAACTCGGGTCCCAATTCATCATTGCACGGCACACAACGAAGACGTAATTCGAAAGATAATGACGAGCGTAAAAATAATACGCCCGGTGAATCGCGCCGCCAATCGAGAATTTTTTTCTCATGAATGAGAGCGCCAGCATTGATATGATATTTTTTTTCAAATGTCTCTTTGTTTACTGGCTGAGGGGAAAACGTGTTGAAAGATTGCTCATCGTTGGTATGGCAAAACGGAAATACCGTAATTGCTAAAGAGGCAGAGAGCGAGGAAACAAAGTGAGGAAAGAACGAGTAACGAATAAAATGTATGACGATTTGAAGGAGACGTTGATTCTGTAATTGGAATACCTGAGATCGTGGACTCTGACGCCCACACACTCGCGCCGTTTCCCAAGGCACGAAGATCTTTTCAGATAAGATCCAGACGCGATTACGAGACGCAAAGTTCTCGCGTTTCGTCGAGGAAAAAAAATAGAAAAATATATATTTCTGTGATAGCGCGAAAATTCTACATGTATTTTTTCTCTGCTTTTTTCGATATCTTTGTTCATTTTTTTGCTGATAAGAACACATGTCCATAGGACACAGAAAGAGAGAGAGAGAGAAGGTAATTTTCTTGACGACACCTCTCCCCTCCCTGGATCGTCCGCGACCTCGGATGAAAAATCGGATAAATCGATGAAAATCAAAGTCTCGTTGCAACGAGAAGGGATTACAAACACCACGATAAGCCGGCCCACTTACCAGCGAGATTTGCCGCAAGAAAAAGTGCGAAAAAGCTACTGTGATAAACAAACCGTGATCCCGTTTCTCGCGTTTTAAATGTCCAATAACGTCATATATATATTTTTTTTCGTTCCTACCTCGGACGATTTTCGCTCTTATGTTTCTTATCGCGAAATCAGTAGCAAGATTTTGAAGGTTATATTGCACCGCGTTTGACGAACGTCCATTTGCGCATGCGCGGTAGATCGACACGGGAGCGTTGCGCATGCGCCTTGTGCGAGTACAAGATTTAAGATTCCCCCGGCAGAGGGACGAAGAATTTAAGAACGCCGCGGTTTCGTTGGAGGTTAGCAACGGAATGACAAATTAAAAATGATCGTTAGAAAATGACAGTGGTACTGAAGAAAACATAACAAGGAAGGTATTGATATAACACTGGACACATTTATTTTTCTGCTTTTCAAGGGGATGTACCAGTGTGAACGCTGAAAATTTTGGTGATTGTCGGGAATTTTTTGAAAGAAAAGTACTCAATTGAATGTTTCGGAAAATTAAAAATATATTTGGATATATTTGACCTGTATTACATTGATGTAATCGTTAAACTGTAAGGTATTTCCTGTACAATGACTTAGGATTTTTGAAAAATATCAAAATCTAACAAAATGGCGTAGTTATGAAAAAAGTCTGTTTTATTGCCTATAATATGGTCGTTTTTTTCAATGCCACATCGTCAATTTTCATCCAATCTAAAATATCCTACGTCATTGTAGAGTAAATATATTCAAGAGTACTCAGTTCAAATTTCAAGTCAATCGGATAATTGCTCTTTGAATCACAATGTCAGCAAATTTAAAAAATCTCATTTCGAGAAAAACGCGTTGAAAGATTTAATCATCGATTTTTGCAAGATACAATGATATTGATATAAGTAATATAAATGATAATGATATTCTTGAAAGTGAAACTGTCGAAAAAGGCAATAAAAATCGGTTTTTTTGAAAGTGTCACACTAGTATAGCCCCTTAATAAAGTCAAACATATATTTATAAAATGTAAGATTTCAATTTTGAAAGAAACATATCCCACCTGTGAGGTGAACAAATTTGTATTTTATTTGTTAAAAACATTCTTGTGCTTCTTCGAATAAATGTTCAGTTTTTTTAAATAAAAATCGATCAATTAATTTGTACGCTTAATACATACTCACGTACATATGTCACCGTAAAAAGAAAGCCGTAGACAACATTGTTTCCGCGTCAAAAAATTACAGGCAAAACAATAGTTTTGACTACGCAGATCGGGTTTAATGGATATCGGGTTTTTACAGTAGCACATACTCTGTATAGATAGCATTGTAATTCTGGATGCGGCGTTATTTATCTTTTCTCCGCTATCCCATTCCTCGCGAAACTCAATCCTCTTGATATCCTCGTGACGCGCGGCTGGGGCTCGTGACAATAAGACACTACGTCCGAGGATGCGTATCAGGTATAACAAAAGTTTCCAAAAGCGTTGACGATGCATCCGTCGAAAGGTGAGCGCGGGCGTTGTGTTCGCCGGAGCAAAATCAGTGCTGACTGTTGCTGCGGCATCGTCATCGTTTTTATCATCGAAATCATCACCATCATCAATATCATCGCCATTGTTATTATCAGTATCATCATCCTCATCAACATCATCATGATTATTGACATCGACATTATCATAAAAATCATTATCTTCGAAATCATCATTACCATTATTATCATCGATATCATCTCTGCTATTATCATGAAAATATAAATATCATGAAAATCATTATGAACATCAATGTTGCCCCGAACATCATTATGACCATTATCATCATCATGATCCTCATTACCATTCGTATCATCACTATCTTCATCATTGTTGAGAAAATCGTTATCATCAGAATTATCATCGGTATTACTATAATCAATATCATCATCACTTTTATTATCATTAAAAATCATTATCACTATTATTATCTCCATTATCATCGATATCAGCATCACCTTTATTAGCATCTAAATCATTTTCGCCGTTATTATCATCACAACCATCGATATCAGTATCATTAACAGCATCGACACCATGAAAATCATGATTGACATCAATATTATTATGAAAATCATTATACTATAACTATTGTTATGGTCGAAAACATCATTACCATTATTATCATTAATATCATCAACAGCATTATTACAAAGATCATTATCATGATTGTTATCATCAAAATTATCATCATAATTATTATCATCAATGACAATAATCATCACCATTATAATCATCATAACCATCATCATCTTCACTATCATTGATATCAGCATTATTATCATCATTACTAACATCAATATCCCCATCATCCTAATTATTACCATAAAAATCATTATCATCGTTATCATCATCAGTATCGGCATCATGATTGGTATCAACAATATCATTATGATCGTCATTATCAACAATATCATAATTATCACAAAAATCATGTCATCATTATTATCATCAAAATCACCATCGTCATCACTACTATCATTAACATCATCATTATCATAAAAATCGTCATCGTCATCACTACTATTATTAACATCATCATTATCATAAAAATCGTCATCGTCATCACTACTATTATTAACATCGTCATTATCATAAAAATCATCATCACCATAATTATTATCGTCATCATCACTACTATTATTAACATCATCATTATCATCAAAATCATGATCGTCATCACTACTATTATCAACATCATCATTATCATAAAAATCATCATCACCATCATTATTATCATCAAAATCATTGTCATCATCTGGAGTGCATAGGGAAGAGGGGGCCAGCGAATTTGCAGCAAGCTGCGCTCCGTTTAACCTTCAATCTATTCCTGTAATGGATTATTGTGCAAACCGGAGGGTTCCTATGAGCTTAGATTGAGCGCGCGGTCTATTACATACACTACTATAAATGTAGCGTGTGTAACGGCGTTTTGCTCTTGCAAACACGTGGTTGTCGTCACACGTGTCAGCCACATATTTGACACGGATTTATATATATATATATATATATATATATATATATATATATATATATATATATATATATATATATATATATATATATATATATATTTATATATATCGATACGAAGTGTGGAGTAACTCGCCGAGCATCAAATAGTAAAAATAATAAATTCAATTCCACCACGAGGGGTGACGCAAGTGCCGGGCAAATTGCTTGTTTTATACTTCACGGCTACTTAAAGCTGACAAGGATAGTCGGACGCTATACAACGGCGATTTTGCTCCACAAATCTGCAACGTTGTTACGAATTCGCACCTTTCCCACCTAAGCTCCCGTACTAATCTCGGGGATCATTCAAACGCCACAAACTTCGTTCCAGCGTGGCGCGAAAAATCGCCAAAAACAGATACAATTTTAGGGATAGGTTACCGTTCATGACGATGATAAATTCGATTTTTTAAAACATAATGTGCATCCTTAAGGGCTAAGGCCACAGTAGAATTTAAAAAAATCGATTTTTTCACTAAAAGGGTGCTTTCTCATCGTAAGAATAAGTTACTATTCGATTTATAGCAAGAACATTTTTTTTCACCGACTTTGAGCGTATAACGTAAGCCCACCTCTGGCACGGCCATAGAGTATGTAAAACTTTAAACGCGTTTTTCTCGAAACAGCTTTTTTCCAATTGGCGTGACAAATAACTTCAACAATTTTCACTCGATTTACTTCAAATTCATAAGTTATTTTCCTGATTGCATTTCGCAGAGAAGTACGTACGAAATTTATGATTAATCGAAAACTTTTCATTTTATGAGCAGTTTTATACGAAATTTTTCACTGAAAATTCATTTCTTAAGTTCAAATACCTACAATTTTTTAATAAAACAATATTTTTTTAATTCCGAACCTACTTCTCTAAGTATTCTAATATAGATTGACGAGAATTTTCGTTTTTTGTTTTAGGTCAAAAATGTCCATGCTAAATGTCACGCTGCGGAGCGCCTAAAAAAGATAACAAAAGAAAATATCGGCCATTTTGTACATCGAAAAAAATATATATATATTTTATAACAGCTTGATATTCATACTAAATAGATGTGTAATTAATTTTATGAGTGAATCAGTTTTTCATACGAAAAAAAATTGTTAAATTCGCACATGATTTTATACCCGTTACTGTGGCCTAACCCCTTAAAGTGTTTAGAAGACGTGGGTTTGTTTTTTTTGCGTTGTCAAAAACAAACATCAAATACTACTTTTTATAACGTTAAACTTTTAACGCGTTTGATAATATTTGTCAAAAATTTGTCAAAGAAAGCCATTTTGTCATCCCGGTGTTTTTCAGAGAACAAAAAACGATAAGGCCCCACAAATTTAGTCTAGTTTAACGGAGACTTTGTCCTTGGAGTGCCATATTTCAGGTGTTATTAAATTAGTTAAAAATTATATTTAAAAAAAAAAAAAAACCAAAATGGCGGCCGTTGCAGCTCCGCGAAAACAGGTCCTCAAATCGCGGGAGGTAAACGGCTGACATCACTGCCCCCTCTTTGTTGATCTGAAACACAAATTCAAAGCATACTATCAATCTGTGACCCTTTGGTCATGGAATGACGGATGGGTTTTTCGTTTAGTACAAATTTCGGAAAATGGCGGCAATTTGAAAAAAAATCGAATTTTCGCGTTTTTTTTCGCATAAAAAGATAAATAATAAATGCAAAAATGTATCTATCGAAAAAACGATCCGTCATTCCGTGAAGACATATTTTCTGAGTATGCTCTCCAAATTTCAGGTCGATATGTTAATTACAGCGGTCAGGAGAATGTCAGCCATTTTTAAAAACGTGTTTTCGAGAAAAGCGCGTTTAAAGTTTTGTAATGTGTTTACACAAACGTGTTTATAATTACCGCTAATCGGTAATGCCTGGTCCATAGAAGCATCCCTCCTCTTCTTCTAGCTGCTCATGTTGATCTCAAATTGATTTTTTGAAAATTTCAAGGACAAAGTCTCCCTTAATAATTCTCAGCCCGTTGTTGTTTCAAATGAACTGGCAAGGCTATGTGGAGGGCCCCGCGCAGACCAAAGCACGCCAGCATGGTTTTATTTGACGGAAGCTGGAGCCGCCATTTTGGATTTTTTTAAATAATTGAAATTGGAATTTCCTCTTCATTGATAAAAGAACAAAATACGTTAAAACACTCTTCCATATGTATTTATTTTATATTTAAAAAATTCTTAAAGTTAATTTTTTATGCCGGAGGCATTTTTCATGCCTCTCGACGGTAACCTCCCGTCAAGAAAAGAAAGGACTGGATGGCCTCGAAATGAATACAAAATACGTTATACTTCGCTGTTAAAAAGTTCGTAAAAAAATCACGTCGGTTTTTAGGGTAAGACAAGATGGAAGCCAAGATCGTGAGAAATTGTGGTTCCCGGTATACGAGCGAGAGATGACGAAATTCGTGCGGCGATTGATACGGCGTGGATCGTGCACGTATGCACCGGTTGCATCGTGTACTCCCAGGGATTCATGTACCGACCTGATTGACCTTCGAAGCTGTATGTAATAAAACGGAGTGGTTCCCCGAGGGCCCACGGCATATCGCATGCATATATACATATATGCCTATATCTATACAGGGTGTCCCTCTTGTCTCTGCCAGCCGAAATAACTCGCTAATTATCGACGTCACAAAAAATGGTCCAGACAAAAGTTGTACGGTGTGAGAGGGGCCATCGAATGCGACCAATTTTTTTTATTTCGGTAGAGGGGCTGACGCACAGTGAAGGCCACCTCTACTTTTTTAAATGGAATTGTACATTTTTTTGCAACCATCTTGTGGAGCACCCCAAGCCGCATAAAAAATATTTACGGGTCAAAGTCGTTCAAGGTCATTCAAGGTCATCAATTAAAATGAACTACAAATATAAATATCTCCGCATCACTACCAAATACTTGGTAGTGATCCGAGATATTTAGATTTGGATAATCGATACTGACCTTGAATGACCTTGAGCGACTTTAACCCCGAATGTCTTTTATGCGGCGTGAGGTGCTCCGCAATTCCATCGAAAAAAGTGGCGGTGACCTTCACTGTGCGTCAGCGCCTCCACTGAAATAAAAAAAAATGGTCGCATTTGATGGCACCGTACAACTTTTGTCTGGAACGTTTTTTTGTGACGTCGATAATTACCGAGTTATTTCGGGTGACAGAGATAAGAGGGACACTCTGTGTATGTGAGTATCTATTGGCACGAAGGTTCGTATCTCTTCGCCTGCGTCTTTTATTATTACGTCGGAGCGAGCTTTTCCCTCGACGCCCAGGTAGCTACGTGCAATGCAAGTAGTATTCAGGTACGAGGGATTTTACACTGTTCGTTGACCGCCATAAAATGCTAAATGCCTTCTCCGAAGGTGCACTTTTCCTCTCCTTTTAGTCTCGCTATGTCTTTCTCTCTCTGTCTTTTATTTTTGCTTATATCGAGTTTTACTTCGAATTTCGATTTTCTTTTTTCTTTCGGTTTTATATTCTCTTTTCCGTCTCATCGCATCTGCCGTTAATTTTTTTATTGTGCGATATCATTTTCTGGCTTCTTCTCTCAAACACTTTTTCGGACACACCTTCCGGCATTTTCATGAACTACCTTAAGGGGTTACCCCCACTTGCGATTTTGAAAAAATCGTTTTTTTTATTGCATTTTTTTGAAGTATAAGTATCTGAGAATATGTCCTGAATATGTCCTGGAAATGTTCTTCGTGTAAACTGAAATTGAAACTTTAAACGCGTTTTTCTCAAAATGGCATTTCTGAAGTCGGTGACCAAGATTACTCGAACACTAATGAACCGATCTTCTTGAAATTTTGCAGGCTTATTTAATACATAAAAATGTAGTCTTTAATCGTTCGATTTTTTTTTCGAAACAATGGCCTTTTATAGCCAAAAAACGGTCGTTTTTTTTTCGTTAAAATCGAACCATTAACGTTGACTGTCCGCCATTTTGTGAAAAATGAATATTTTTTAAAATCCTTCGATTAAAGACTAGTTTATACTTATATTTGACTAAATCCATCCGCATTTTTTTTCAGATGATCCACTTCGCCGCAATGTTGGTCACCGCAAACCGTGTATATGAAAACATTATTTCATTGACCACTAAACCATTTGCCACTAAACAATGTAATATTTTTCAATAAAAAAATTACTGAAAGTTCTTCAAGATGTGTTCTTTAAGATGGTATGTTGATCGATTAAAAAAGTTTTGTAGTTTTCTTTTAAAAAATTAATGAAAAAGGCCTTTTTTTGCGCTACAAGTGGGGGTAACGCCTTAAAGGTAGTTCTCTGCTCTTTTTCATGCTTCTATTCCTGCCTCCATTCTTTATATGTGGCTAAGAGTTGCGCTTCTATTTTCCGGTGAATTTTCAACCCCATGCTATTTTCCAATCATTGTACTGGTTTATTTAGTATTTCTTGATTTAGTTTTCCCTCAAGGGGGGAGGTACCTTTAGGCGAGGAAAAAAATGCTGATTTTCATGATTTTATTTTGAAGGAAAGATTTATTTGGAATTTTTGAGACTTGGGGTATGTTTTATTACTACTTTTGGCTGTGATACGGTATTGTTTATTTTTATTAATCTTTAAAAATGGCTGCGGTATGACACGATCTTCTAAACGGGTTGCGGTAGATGTTGTCGGCGTGACACGGAGCGTCGGCGGGATTAATCTGAAAAAAAAAATCAACGAAGATGTTTCTTTCATTAACACTCATATGCAGAATATGAACCAAGAAAAAGAGATAAATGTTGAAAATCGATGAAATGGTACGCTATGAAACGAGAAGGTTGAATTTCCCGAAAAAATTGCTACATTTTGCAATGAAAAATACTTTTTTTTAAGGCGAGAAATCCCTTTAGGAGCGTGAAAAATAGGTATTTTTCGGGAATTTTTTTAGAGGGGATAAAATAATCTGATCATTTTCAAATTTAGACAAGAGTTTATTATGACGGTGAAGTTTAAAAAAAATTTTTTTTTTTGGGATGACCAACAAAATGGCGGCGTTATTAAGGGTCTTCGGACGCCCGTTTTCCGCGACATCGAAAAGTGCTGCAGTTGTCACTCTTTTTCTGTTGATCTGAAAAATATTTAATAAGTGTCATTCGTTCACTGACATATTAAGGGGAAGGATATACCTAAAAAATGACGAAAAAGTGCAAAATTGAAAATTTGGGAGCCTTTCTACTCCAAAGTTCGAATTTTCGACCATTTTTTCGACATATTTGATCGCCAAAAAATTATTTATTTACACGCTGCCTTTTAAACTTTAGGTATATCCTTCCGATAATATTACTGAGAGTAACCTCCCAAAATTTCATCCAAATCGGCCGATAACTTTTTGAGCTACAACACGAGCAGTTTTTGAAAAAGTAGTTTCGAGATAATCGCGTTTAAAGTTTCAACATGTGACTCGCTACCTGACCGCATGCTGTCACCACGCTCAAAACTATATGCGATAACTCCGCAAATATTCAATATTTCGAGATTTCCTTTGGTCAGTTTATTCATTGGGTATCATACTTTCAAAATTTGTAAAAAAATCGATTTTTTGAAAATTCTAAAGGGATTTCTCGCCTTAAGGCGGCCTCTAGTTTCTCGGATCGAAAAAATCGATTTTTTTTTCATAAATCACATCTACAACATGTGCAGAAAATGTGTGCCAAAGGATTTTTCGATATTCGAAGTGGTTCACAAGTTACGGCCCTGGAACGGAGCAGGTATACGGAGCAGGTATACTTTCAAACGCGTTTTTCTCGAAACACCATTTTTCGAAACGGTGACCACGATATTTCAGAAACTACTACACCGATCTTGTTCAAATTTATACAGCATCTTTAATATGTTATAAGCCAGCGATTGAACTAGGATTATCATGATTGCTTCGATAGTTTTTTTTGTGCGAGCGAAAAACTTAAGAAAAAATGAGCAAAAAATAGAATATAATTTTCAAAAGTGTATAAAAAAGTCAATTTTTGTAATTTAGAATTCACTCTAGTTCAATCGCTAGTCTTAAATATGAAGATTAAAATGCCGTTTGGTTTTTTGATTTCAGATAAGCAGAACAGCCGCAATCTGGGTCACCGTCAAGCACCTCTTTTACTTGATGTCTTCCTGTCGGCCACTATAACGTTTATTCTATTATATATTTTGACTTCAAAAAATTTGTAAAGCTTATTTAAATGTTAATAAAGATTATGCAAAAACAATGAGATTGATTATTTCGATGCTTTGCCCGTAAAAAATTATTGAAGAAGCCGTAAAAAAACAGCCGAGAAACTAGAGGACCGCGTTAATTTTCACAAAAATGCAGGGTTATAGTAGTAGTATTTATTTCAGGTACACCCCTTTAGGGTGTTTACACAGACGAAATCCCCCCTACATGGCCCTTTCCCCTCACAAGTATTTCCTCAAGTCTACTTATATTCTATTAACGTTTTGCATATCGTTTCCACTCGCAAAATGCAGGGTTATATTTAAAAGGATAGAAAGTTTTATACAAAATTTCATCAAAATCGGTCGATTACTTTGTCAGCTATACGTTACGCCAATTCTGAAAATGCAGTTTAGAAAACCGCACCATACCTCCGCCATTTATTTAATTAATAAAAAAAGCGATTCTTTAGATAAGTGACTTTTTCGAAAAATATTATCCGAATTCTCCAATAAAATATCATTTATTGGGTTATAAATGACGATATTCAGTCGGGGGAAGCTGAAATTTTTCATTAACAAATTTTTTACGAGCACAAAATTGTTAAAAATCATTTCGAATTTTTCTCAAACCCAAACAAACTCAACATATGCGTCGAAATGTTCAAAGATGCTCCATTTTATCACGTGTTTTCGCGAATTTTATAACCTCATAATTTTTAATCGAGGCGGGGGGGGGGGGTGAATTTCAGCTTCCCCCGACTGAATATCATCATTTAGAACCCAATAAATGAGACAAAAGCAAAAACAAACTATTTTAGGCTCATTTTTCGGAAATATCACTTATCTGAAGAATTACCAAAAAAGAAAATATCATGTGAGGACCAAAAGTAGTAATAAAACATACCCTAAGTCCCAAAAATAATGAAGAAATCTTTCCTTAAAAAAAAATCATAAAAATCAGCGAATTTTTCCCTCACCTTTAAAAAAAACATGAAAATCAGCGAATTTTTCCCTCACGTTTAAAAAAAATCATGAAAATCAGCGAATTTTTTCCTCACCTAAAGGTACCCCCCTAACTTCCGTACACTCGCAAATAAGTCTAAACATTTCAATTGCCTGCTGGGTAGGTATCTGCATACCTACCCTTTTTTCCCCTCTTCCCCGCGTTTCTTTTAATTCTCCGCTAATCAGCTCGTCCTCCCGAAATTTTTCACCTATACCTGTTTGTCTATATTTTCTCTCTCTCTCTCAAATATATTTTCGAGATTCAACGATATACCGATATAATTCGAATATCGAAGTATCGTTACCCTCATTATCTGAATCTACACGTAAGAGAGAATCGATACCACAAATGTAAGAAAATAGAGGATCGGGCGAGCCAAACGACAATCTTGTAACATTGTCAAGCGTGAAAGGGTGCACAGATACTGTATCGTACGTTTGGTCTGCAAATGATGAAAGTTACGCCGGACAAAGGGAGCGGAGAGCCTTGCAGATTATGTAAGCACATAATACACGCGGTGGACAAGTAATGTGGCGTTCTGATATACACGAGCCCCGAGGGTGTTGTAACGTGAACTAGTACAGCGAATTTATATATATATATATATCATTATGAAAAACGAGCCAGAGAGTTAATTGCAACAAGAAATATATATTTTTTTTGAATCGCGGGGCACTTGGACCAACTGCAATTATTATTATTGTTACTAGACAAGTTATACAACGCTGGGCATCTATTATTATGATTATTATCACCATTGCATTATTAGCACCATTGTTATCTACACGGTCTACGAGTCTTAGCCCAAATAATAACATTAAAAAGAAAGATTACAATAATCATATTTTTAACGTTATTACTAACGGTAGTATCAGTAATATTATTACATTTTTTTTAATTTCTGAAATTATTATCTGGCTTTATTGCTCCGGGCAACACACGCCCTATGTTTGCAGTTCTTTCTCATTATTATTATAACTATAACTATCGTTATGATTATTATACTATTACCAATTCAAATATATTATTACTATAATAACAACATTCGTTATTATCATTATATATTAGCATGCAAATCATTATTATCATTATCATTATGATCATCATTATCATTTTATAATTATTATATAATGATAATAATTATAAAATCATTATAATTATAATTATTATCATCGGTATCGTTATTTTTTATTATTTTTCTTTTTAAGTATTGCTAATTATTTTATGAATTATGATTATCAGATAATCATGTTAAATAATAATCATCAATGTTATACTTATAATTACTATCATCGGGATCATTATTTTTGTTTTTTATTGTTTTTTTTATGATTTGATAACTATTTAATGAATAATGATTATCAGATAATCATATTAAATAATAATAATGATAATCCTCGTCATCATCATGATTATCATTATTAAAATAATACAATAACCAAATACAACAACAAATAAAACCAAATAAAAATACAACAACAACTATTATTATAATAATACAACAACAACCATTATTATAATAATACAACAACGAAAATAATAATAATAATGATGATAATAATAATCATCATCATTATTATAATTTTGGTTGTTTTTACTATTATTTTATTCGATCCAAGGTTCGATATCGTTTCACCCACGCCCGTGCCTTTTTCTCCGTATTATGATTCGATCAGCCGTGAACTCTCGGAACGTTGCGAGAATAAGTAATCGTTGAGTTTTGATCGCATCAAAGAAGAAGATAAAGCGAAAATCCTGTATTGCAAGAATCTCAATGCGAAACGATCCAACGCCGACGAATTCATCATTCTATGTCGAGCTCGCGCGTTGACGTGGATACGAAGAAAGAATTAGCGAAGAGAAAAGAATCGCCATCGTTGACTTTTCGAATCGCGCAGTAATCGCAGCGAAGGAAATACGACGAGGCGTTAGGCAAATAAAATGCAAATAAAATGCACGGTAGGGTCGCGAGTGTACGAAAGAAAGGCGTTGCTCGGCAAACGTCAGCAGTAATGAATCAAAGCGCGATAATGGGGTTTGCATAAGTGTGGGAGTAGGCGAGATGCATCTGTGCGTTGTTCGGACACGAGGCAAGGAATCGGCTGTGCCCGAATGGAAATTGAAATTTTCGACATTTTTCGAAGCGCCCGACCCACCGTCATGTACAGTGAAAAAAGAAGAAAAAAAATAACTCGGGCTGATTAAATCGGTCCTTTGGAGATGCCAACGATTAGTTTATTTAAAAAATCGGCAAATTATTTACAATTTACTGTGAAATTGTTTAGAAATTTAAAATATAATTATCATTTATCGTAAAATTATTGTTATTATTGAATAATTAATTCAACCTTCCTTGACACACTAAAAATCGTTTTTTTATTGCTTAAATCGATAGATAAAATGTCCAAGAATATATTTACAAAGGTACAGAGGCCAATTGTAAATATTTTCGAAGATACAAGGCCAAAGGCAGAGAAGCGATTGATATTTCACATTGATATTTCCTCCTGTTGAAAACTTCGAAGCGCGTTTTCTCCAGTTTTCATGTTCACGATTTTTCCAAATTGGCGGGCGTGAAAGCGAAAAAACTAAACGATCTATTGAATCAAACCAAAGTTTATTTTCTTCAGTACGAACATCTCTTCTAAGTGAATTAAAAAAGTCGTTGAAAAAGTCTTTTTAAATCATTTTTATAGCACGTTCAAGTTTTTTTTTTAAACCTGAGATCAGTTGTAATTTCACGATTTTTTCAGCTTTTTCTTAATTCACCCAGGAGAAAAATATATGACAAATGAAAATTTTGTTGGTTTCTTTGGTTCAGTCAAGAATTACGAGCTGTTTTTTTAATCTAGTCAAACCAATGTTTATTTTCTTCAGTATGAAAATCTCTTCTAAGTGAATTAAAAAAGTCGTTGAAAAAGTATTTTTTAATCATTTTTATAGCACGTTAAAGTGTTTTTTTTAACACTTTTTTTTCAAACTTGAGAAAATTTATAATTTCACGATTTTTTCTTAATTCAGCTAGAAGAAAAATATGTGATAATCGAAAATGTTATTGGTTTATTTAGTTCAGTCAAGAATTACGAGCAGCATCTTTCCCGCAGATTGGGGACTACAGTGGCAAGACGCACATGGAATAGGCTGATAAATCTGCAGTCATTCATTGTTTCATGTTGAAATTTTTTTATCCCTTTCAAACATACATGAAAAGATACCTCAATGTTTACCGAGCTCACTTGTTTTTTTTTTCAGTCTAAAAAGATTCCCGAAAAAACGTTTTTATTCACTTTCTAATTCAGGCTCCGCCTTAACAACCCTTCGGTCGGTTTTTATTGATAAAGATCCAGGATACACATTAAACATTCTTAATACGTCTGCATAATTAAAATTCGTAAGGAATATAATTGAATTGTTGTGAAAAAATATCGAAAACTTTCAATTTTAGGAAAGTGAGCATTTTCAAATTCGTCCGGGTCAAAATGACCCAGTGTGTCAAGGACGGGTTGAAAAAGTAGAGAATTATGTATTACTTATACAATTATTTCAGAAAGTGGAAAATTAAATATCATTTATTATAAAAGTATTATTACGAATAAATTATTAATTTAAAAAATTGAAAAATGTTTGGATGTTTCGTCTTGATACTTTGATGGCCACCTGTCAATCAACTAATTTACTGATCCGAGCGATTTTTTTTACTCCGTGCGGAATACGCGTATACGCTGCTCGGTACGAACGTGTCCGTCATGTTGACTGTGATATACTGTGAATAACTTTTTTCGAAAGGTGAGCGGCGTATCCGAATGATTAGAATTGAGATACAGACCGCGGGGTCCTCGTCACGGGAGGCTTATTTATGCCCGTTGATTTTCTCCGACCTTATTTCCTTATACGGCGTGACAGCGATATGGAAGAACGACGAGTGAACAACCTTTGGTCCATAACTATCTCGATGTATCAATGTCGCGTGCGATCGGATACGGTTGAAAAATGGTTCTTGCGGTATCGTGGGAGGGAGAATGATACCGTTACACACACACACACACACACACACACACACACACACACACACACACACACACACACACACACACACACACACACACACACACACACACACACACACACACACACACACACACACACACACACACACACACACACACACACACACACACACACACACACACCCACACACACACACACACACACACACACACACACACACACACACACACACACACACACACACATATTCTTGCCGTTTTATTGCTAACATGCCGTATTTATTGATATTACTGTTTCGAGACACAACGGAATCATAAATATTGCACCCATCTTTATAACGAACAACATTAGTGAATGTATGGAAGGGATTTACAATGAACAACTATTGAAAGCGTGGGGTTTAAAAAAATATTATGTTTTTTAACGATTTTTTTTATTTTCAAGACATTGGGTTTTTCGCAATGTTGAGTATGGGGACAATTGGCTATTATGAAGGTGTTCTCAGAAATCGAATGCTTTAAGGCGTTACCCCCACTTGTAGCGCAAAAAAGGCCTTTTTCATGAATTTTTTTAAAGAAAACTACAAAACTTTTTTAATCGTTCAATAAACCATCTTAAAGAACACATCTTGAAGAACTTTCAGTAATTTTTTTATTGAAAAATATTACATTGTTTAGTGGCAAATGGCCGTCAATGAAATAATGTTTTTATATACACGGTTTGCGGTGACCAACATTGCGGCGAAGTGGATCATCTGAAAAAAAAAATGCGGATGGATTTAGTCAAATATAAGTATAAACTAGTCTTTAACCGAAGGATTTTAAAAAATATTCATTTTTCACAAAATGGCGGACAGTCAAAGTTAATGGTTCGATTTTAACGAAACAAAAAACGGCCGTTTTTTGGCTATAAAACGGCTATTTTTTTCGAAAAAAAAATCGAACGATTAAAGATTACATTTTTACGTATTAAATAAGCCTGCCAAATTTCAAGAAGATCGGTTCATTAGTGTTCGAGTAATCTTGGTCACCGACTTCAGAAATGCCATTTTGAGAAAAACGCGTTTAAAGTTTCAATTTGAGTTTGCACGAAGAAAATATTTTTTTTGTAAACTTACATAGAGTCATCTATTCCGGGCCCATACTTCCGTATGGGCCCGGATACTTATACTTCAAAAAAATGCAATAAAAAAAATCGATTTTTTCAAAATCGCAAGTGGGGGTAACCCCTTAAAATCAGTTTTCCCTATATATATGTATGTGCACACACACACACACACACACACACACACACACACACACACACACACACACACACACACACACACACACACACACACACACACACAGGCGCGCGCGGTTTTGGTTGTTTACTATGAACTCGATTGGACACCGGTTCCTCAAGTCCGTACGATCCAATCAGAGCTTACTATATCTTATAGTATATTCTTCTCTCTCTCTCTCTCTCTCTCTCTCTCTCTCTCTCTCTCTCTCTCTCTCTCTCTCTCTCTTTCTCTGGTGATATTGCTTCGTATTTCTTGTCATTCAGGACTCGTCTCGACGTTACAAGAAACTTTCTCTCCCTTTCTCATCATTCTCACGTCCGTTTAATCTCATGTCTCTCTTGTTCTCTCTCTCTCTCTCTCCCTCCCTCTCTCTCTCACCCACCCCCTTTTTTCTCTCTTTCCTTTCACCCCCCTCTCACTCTCTCGCCCCCGCAACCCCGCTGTCCACTCATTCGTTGTTTCTCTCTCATCTGCTCATTTTGAGTCTCCTCATCCTCTCCGGGCGGACGTGATCTCGGACAGGTAAAAGAACGCGTCGTTGCCGTGCTGCGGTGGTACACGTGACGAAGGCTCTCTTCTAGAAGACCAAGAAGAAGAAGAGAAACCGGCGGTGCTCCTCGCGCCTCACCCGACCCCCGGCCCCGCCGACCCTGCGACGATCCGCCACGATCCCGGGCACCCGGATCCCTCTCGCGTTCAGTGCTTGAGAGGAGAGACCGGTCGCGTTCTTGCGCGCGCCCGCGCGCGTCACGTCGAGCGTCGCCCGAAGTGAGGGCAACGGCCGGTCAAAGTCCCTATGTAACGTGGAATACACTACACCCAGGGGGGGACACAAACGTGTACTGCCTCGATATACCCATATGGGCTTTGTGCCCTCCTCGAGGCATTTCTCAACCTGGGCGCCTGCCTGATACATCGCGGTGGAGCACGTCGTAGAGGGCAAAACGGCTTGGACGTTTTCCTTTTCCAGGCCACACCAGTTGGTTTCACCGAATGGCGTTGCCAAGTTGATTAGCGATCGGCTGGAACCCTTCTGCTTGCAAGTTCGCGCAGAGCATTCTGGGGAATTTTTGGGGCATGTCGTTTTAACGTATCAAGGATATTGGCGAAAACACGTTTTTCAGGTCGTCCGAAGGTACAGGAAAAATGGTACTTTTTGGTACCAAAGGTTCAGGGAAAATGGTACTTTTTGGTGCCCAAGGTTCAGAAAAATGGTACTTATTGGTATAAAAAGGTTCAGAAAAAATAGTACTTTTTGGTGCCCAAGGTTCAGAAAAATGGCACTTCTTGGTACCAAAGGGTCAGAAAAAATGGTACTTTTTGTTACCAAAGGGTCAGAAGAGACTGGTACTCTCAAACCATTCGTAACAAAGGTTCAAGAGCAATAACAAGTGCCCAAGTTTCCGAGAGAATGGTACTTTTAGGTCGTTGTAAGTTACCAAGGATATTGTTAAAAAGACGTTTTCCAGGTCGTTCAAAGGTCCAAGCAGAATGACACTTCTATACACTGAGAAAAAGAAACTGTTGAATGTGCAAAATGCATTTTGTTGTCTCGAAATTTTGTTGTTTTAACAGTTGCTCACACATGCTAAGTAAGCTACAGTTCACACCACTAAAACTATCAGTTAGATTAACAAAACGTTTGTTATGCCAATCAAAAATCAAGTTGAACGTATTTAAAGATACATTTTGTTATACCAACTGAATTTTGGTTGGATGAACGAATTTTTTTTTAGTGTAGCCCAAAGGTTCAAATAAAATGGTACTCTTGAGTACCAAAGGTTAAAAATGGTACCCCTGAGTACCGAAGGTTAAAAAAATGGTACTCTTAGGTACCAAAGATTCAGCCCCGACAGTACGAACATACAGACACTATTCCACAGAGTGACGTCGTCGATAAGAATTAAGCTATTTGATTCAAACCCTACAATGTTTTGTCCTCTTTCCACCGTGCCTTTCGACAGAAATTTGTAAATAACTTCCCCGAGTATTACAATGTTACAATCGATCTTCCGGAAATTCTACCCGACATCGATGATGATCCATTCGAGTCGACGATTTTTCGCTTTCGTCGTCAGGCTATTTGCGTTACGCACGCTTGTGGCTGACTACACTGCTAGCGGAGCGCGTGACTAATAAAAACGCCGCCGCAATAAACGCGCCAACTTTGTATTACAAGGAAGACGAAATTGACACGACGAGACAGTCTCTCAGGAATGCCGGATGGACAACGAGAGGACGGCACGTCCCAGGGATCGCTAGAAATTTATAGCATGCGTTCATGCCGCAAACATCCACGGATGGGAGCATGTGTATGCCTATTGTAAACTGAGTTACCTTGTGGGTGTAATATATATATATATATATACAGGGTGTCCTGTGATGAATGGATAATCCTGCAACTGTCGATAGGTCAGATCGTGTCCTACTATATGCTGGAATTTTAGTTTAGTAAAAGTCCCGGTTTTCGAGATTTTGGGCTTTGTTATTTTTGGAAAAAAATCATATGCTTTTGGTTTTTTGCATGCCATTTCTACAAATGATATGAATTCACAATAAATAAGCAACTTTTCAAAGTAATTGGCACGATATGCGTAGTACACTTTTTTTATACCGCAGGCTATCAAAGTCAGATGTTCGCATTGGTTTGTATGAAAATTTAGTATAAGCACTTTTTTCATAAAGTTTCCTTAACATTTAAGGTTAAAAATTTTCATTTAAAAATCGATTTTCTTTTCGTTCACTACTCACCTATGAATTTCACGTTTTACGATTTTTAAATTAAGCTCGCGAAAGCTCTAGCCGGCCAATGAATATTTAGTGGTCGCTCAAGAGCTTTGGAATTTCCAATTGTCGCGAATTTTTTTTCTCTCCTCACTCATAAATTTAACATTTTGTAAAATTTTCAAAACAATTAATCCTTTCGTTCTTTACAAACGGATTTTTTAAATTTATCTCACACTTCTACCCCGATCAAACGGGGGACCTATAATTTTGTTTACAGACAAGAGCTTTAAAGAATTATTCGATGAGAGCAAAGATTATAATTCTTGGGTTAGTGGTGTGAGGTAACTTTGGAAAATCTGTTTCTGAAGAAAGACGCTAAATTGTTTTGAACATTTTACAAAGCGTCAAATTGATGAGTGAGATCTGTAAAAAAAATTCGCGACATTTGGAAATTTCGAAGCTCTTGAGCGAGCACTAAATATTCATTGACCGGCTCGAGCTTTCGCGAGGTTAATTAAAAAGTTATAAAGCGTAAAATTCATCGGTGAGAAGTGAACAAAAAAAACAAAATTCGATTTATCATTGATAATTTGAATTTTTGGGGGCTTGAGCGATCTCTAAATATTATTTGGCCGCCCGCAGATTTTGCGACAATTTTTTTTCTTTAAAGAAGATAATTGGATGGTGAGAAATAGAAAAAAAAATAGAGCTCAAATTTGGGCCACCCTATTATCCATTAATAACAGGACACCCTGTATATATATATGTACAGTGCGTGTATATATACACGCACGAAATATAGTGGATAACGTATTTACTCAAGATTGAGCAGTGTATGAAAATCATCTCGTCCATGACTCACTCCATCATCAACGATATAAAACTCACAAATGGCCAGAAAATCTTAAATTCAGATAAAATTCACCGTTCAGATAAAACAGCGGAATCGAGGCACGAATTAAAGACAGCTTATCGACAGTCAATAGGTATTCGAACGTTAATCCATTTTCAGGAGAAATCATCCAGAAACGAGGCTATCACAGATTCTATCGTATTTATCGTACCGACATTCGTCTCGTCGACGCGAAATATTGTATAGGGCACATGGATCAAGAGGTGCATTGCGAAAGCTGTCACATTTTTAATCTCAGGCGATCTCGAGCCACAAAGAATTGTTTTTCGAGGCTCAAAGATATGTCGGAGTGCTAGGCGAGGAAATTTATTTGTGGGGGAATTTTAGTTTCACAGGCTTAGGAAAAAATGAAAGCTGGTTTTGAGTGATAATTTTGAGAACAGCATTTTTTGCTTTGTTTGTTGAGAAGAGACGATTGAAAAGAAAAAAAGAAGACGCCAGGTCTTGTCGGCGAAGTAATTTTTTGCATTTTGTAAATGATTACGTACGTTCTGAAATTTAAAACATAATTTTTAAAATAAATTAAATAAATTAGATATAGTTCGGTCTGTTTTATAAAATAAATGAAAATAAGGTTTTTGTTATACGAACTGTCATGGTGAATTGTAAATTTTTAAACTAAGAAAACAAAATCAGCACTGCAGGGTCTTGATTTAGTTTAATTAATTAATCAATTAAATGAATTAAATAATACGCAAAATTAATTAAAAGAAGTAAAATTAATTTCTAAGCAAATAAGCTGGAAAATATATTCCAAAATAATTGAATTCCAATTTTTTTTCTATAATAAATACATAACAAAATTCATTTAAAAATAAATACAATTGCGAAATGAATTCCAAATCACTGAATTAATTAATCACAACAAAATCCTTTTTCTTATACCCCGCTCCAGTGAACTCCAAAAACCGATAATAGCAAAACTCGCCTTACGACGTCCGTCCCACAGAATAAATGATGAAAAATCCACCGCAAAAAATGTCAGCACCGCCATAAAACAAAATCATCGCTGCACAGTCTCAAAAAAAATTAACAAATAAATGTAAAAATCAAATAAATCAAACAATTTGCACAATAAATGTAAGTCTCAAGAATGCTTTTTAAAATAATTAATTCGAAAACGTACTTTAAAATGAATCAATTCCAATATTTATTCTAACATAAACAAACTCCAAATCTAATTTTAAAAAAGTACACTTCAAGAATTAATTCCAAACCACTAAATCAATTATTCATAAAAAATCCCTTCTTTTTTCATTTCCCGCCATAGCGGACTCAAAAACTCCCAAAGTAAAATCCGCCTTGACATCAACCGGAAAAAAATGATGAAAAGTTCACGCAAAAGCTCAACCTCCAAAGGCCGCGAAAATCCACGAAAGTAAAAGCGAAACAATTATTTTATCTACGTGTGTAAGTATTGTTTCTACGATTGCCGAGAGTTTTGCCTGTCCCTTATCGGCTCGAACCTATCGAGAATTTTCAAAAACATTTATCGTGCCTCGTTATCCACGTGTTGGTCTCTCGACATGGTAGGCGCGCGACACAAACGAAGCGTAAGTTACGAACACACGTTTGTCGCCGAGATAAGGTGTGAAACCTCTCGGTCTCGAGGATTTTCAGACTTTTGTCACGGTTCCTTGTCAGTCAGTGTTTAAGAACGACGGACATTGCGCTGTCACGCGAAAATCGCGTAACCGTTTGATACGACGGTATTTTCATTCGGAAGTGTCGCGGGGAAAGGGCAGTCTCGACAATACTTGAAGAAAAAAAACTGACAGCTCGCTATCGTCGAGCCTTTTGATCGGCCGAAATGACTAGCACTGTTTTCGCGACGTTTTCCGTTCTCAAGGATCACGTCAAGCTCAAAGTGTCCCAGGATGCTGCCAGAATCGATAATATCGGTAATTCCAGCACAATTTTCACTCGTCAAAATTTTTTTCGCTTAATTTATCAAAAACCCAAACACTCGCCGATCTTCTCGATCCAAATTTTTCCGATGAGTCATCCTCATTATCGCGCTTATACGTTATTTACGTTATCGATCATCGTTTATCACGAGTCTGCAATTCTTCGTTTCACGTCTCGCTATGATCTCTGCGGTTTCACAATTCCGATTACAAAAGTGACGTATTTTCCGTGATTATAGATTATAATAATAAGAACAAGAATAAATATCATGATGATTATTATTATTATTAATATTATTTACGAGCGGGATAAGTATTCTCATTATTGTTATTGTCATATTTTTTTGCTCCGGGCAACATTTTCTCAGTTGGCAACTTATTATTATTATTTTTATAACATGGTCATCATTATTATTATTATTAATTAAAATAATAACTAATAATAACTAATAATAATAATAATAATCATAATAACGGTGTTAGCATTGTTGTAATGATTATTATATTTATTAGCTTTGTTTATTTTTTAAAATTATTTTTATAATTGTTTTTATATACTGTTATTATTTCTTTCTATTATTATAATAATAATACAAATTATTATTAGTGTTGCATGACAACGATAAAAATGAGTTTATCGTTTATTATTTATAATATGCTTTTTATATATATATAGTTGTTATTATTATCGAACTATTAAAAAACTATTATCGAACAAGAGAAGTTTATTATTATTCAATAATGATAATAATCATTGATATATATATATATATATATATATATATATATATATATATATATATATATATATATATATATATATATATATATATATATATGTATGTATGTATGTATGTATGTATGTATAGTATGTATGTATATACGCATACATTGTTATTATTATTAACATTATTGAATAATGATAAACTTCTCTTGTGCGATAATAGTTTTAAATAACAACAACAACAACACGCTTATTATTATAATATCGTCATCGTAATAACATCATTATCGTCATTATTTTAATATAATAATAATTATAACGAAGACAATGTTACAAAAATAATAAATATTGTTATAATACCATGGGACATAGCTATCATCCCCAAGATTAACATTTACATATTTTTGCCCCCAATTACAAATTTGACAGCTCGACAATCATCGATTATTTTAACGATCATTTTATCGAGCAATAAAAAAACCGCGTGTGGAATTTTTCTGCTTCGTGTACCGATGAACGTATTTTACGATACGGAACTTGCCAAGTTCCCGATACGAGTACCCATTTCAACGTCGACAATCGCGGGATACTATGGAGCAGCGCGATGTGTGTACGGGCGAGAAAGATAACTGCAGAGCCCAGAGTCTCTCGCGCGACCCAATTTTGACGAGTTCAATTGAAATATACTTGCGCACATATATACGCGAAAGCAAACGCGAGTGCGTAGCACGATAAGCCAACGTAACGATGACGAGGCGCGACGCTTTCGGATTTATATAATTATTCGCAATTACAGTTTTCAGGCTTCATTACAGAGCGACGTTTCTCGCACTGCTCGCTGCCTCGCTGCTGGTCTCGTCCAGGCAATTCATCGGCGAACACATCAAGTGAGTTGATGACAGCTCGAATGTTTGGGTGCTCGAACGTCTTTTGACGCGTGCGGGGATTTGCACTGAGAAAAAAGCGTTTGGGACAATACTCGGAGGGGTCGGGGTGAAATTCCGAACTTTGAACGCTCCGACAGTTTGAAATTCTTCATTTTAAGGGGTCTTCTCACTTTAGACCCTAAAAAAGGCCATTTTTATGAACATTTTTGATAGGTTTATATTATAGATATTGATATAAAAGTTGTTACACTTAACGCGGTCCTCTAGTTTCTCGGCTGTTTTTTTACGGCTTTTTCAATAATTTTTTACGGGCAAAGCATCGAAATAATCAATCTCATTGTTTTTGCATACTCTTTATTAACATTTTAATAAGCTTTACAAATTTTTTGAAGTCAAAATATATAATAGAATAAAAGTTATAGTGGCCGACAGGAAGACATCAAGTAAAAGAGGTGCTTGACGGTGACCAAGATTGCGGCTGTTCTGCTTATCTGAAATCAAAAAACCAAACGGCATTTTAATCTTCATATTTAAGACTAGCGATTGAACTAGAGTGAATTCTAAATTACAAAAATTGACTTTTTTATACACTTTTGAAAATTACATTCTATTTTTTATTCATTTTTTCTTAAGTTTTTCGCTCGTACAAAAAAAACTATCGAAGCAATCACGATAATCCTAGTTCAATCGCTGGCTTATAACATATTAAAGATGCTGTATAAATTTGAACAAGATCGGTGCAGTAGTTTCTGAAATATCGTGGTCACCGTTTCGAAAAATGGTGTTTCGAGAAAAACGCGTTTGAAAGTATTCCTGCTCCGTTCCAGGGCCGTAACTTGTGAACCACTTCGAATATCGAAAAATCCTTTGGCACACATTTTCTACACATGTTGTAGATGTGATTTATGAAAAAAAAAATCGATTTTTTCGACCCGAGAAACTAGAGGACCGCCTTAATACACTCTCGAAATACAGTAACATTTTTTTAAAATGTATTTATGTAACCCAAACAAACTTTAAACGCGTTTTTCTCGAAACAACGTTTTTCGAAGGCTTGTTGATAAAATCTTCGAAACTACTGAACCGATCCTTATGAAATTTTAATCACATATTCGTTACAACTATAGCTATAGCGCATATCGAGGATTTTTTTTAATTTTGATTTTTACTATTTTTTTTTGTCAAAAACGGTGAAAAACACGTTTTTTTTGTTTTTTTCCGATAAATGTCCGCCATTTTGTTATTTTTGCATATATTAAAAATCGTATGATATGCGCTATAGCCATTGACATACTGAATCTCAAACCGTTTGATTTTTTTGTTTCGGATGATCCATCTTCGAGATTTCATCAATAGCGCAGACCTACAATGTTTTTGGGGCATTTTTTTAACTACCATTTTCGTCTATTAATAGTGACTTAAATAAATATATTTTTTTTAAATGTATTTCGATAGTGTATTTATTGAATGTAATAACTTTTATATCAATATCTATAATATAAACCGATGAAAAAAATGCACGAAAATAGCCGTTTTTAAGCGTCTTAAGTGAGAAGACACCTTAATGTTCCGAAATTGCAAGTTTCGTCAAGATCATGCCAGCGAAAGTCTACACAGTTGATTGTAAATTATGTAGAACGCATAACATTCTCTAGACAAACTTCAAAATTGATGTAAAATCACTTCTTAATAATAAAAAAATCTTTAAATATTTCGTTGATTTATTGAAAATTTTGGAACATTTTAAACTTCCGTAGCTGAATTATTTTGACGGTGTTGAGATTTTCGGAGTTTTGGTCTTTCGGGTAAAATTCTTTCGCAATTTTGAGCGTTCTAATCATTCAAAGTTCGGAATTTCAACCCGGCCCCCCAACGACGATATGAGTGCTCTTTATTTTTTTTTTGCGTTTAGGTGCCTTACTGATGATGGCGTGCGGAGCAACGTTATCAACACATTCTGCTTCTTCACGTCAACGTTTACGGTCGTAAGTTACGATGGGGAAACGCTGGGCCCTATGAAACATTTGAGAACATTTTTCTATTGGACAAAGTATTTTTTTATCGCACTGAAACTGCCACTTTCGCGCAGAGAGCACTGGGCAGTTGAGGATTTTGCTGTCATTTTTTAAGGCAGTCTGTTTCGTGGAGAGTTGAATTTTTCGAATTCGAAAAATCGAAACGCTTTGACTCGATGGGATTGATGTTTGCATCGTTGGAGTGCAATGAAAATTAATTTTTATTTACCTTCTCAAATTTCTTCCAGCAGATTTCAGCAACCAAAATCCCTTGACCATTTTTTAAGATGCTTGGTTGCAGATTTTTAATTAAAATCTGGAAAAATGTTTTTTTTTTTATCGTAATACAAAGGAGGAAAGAAAGATATGGATTTTTGTTGCATTTCAATGATGCAAACTTCGATACCATTTGACTCAGTTGTATTTTGAGATTGTGGGCGGAATTCTTCGAGGGGTCTGCGTAAGTTTGGGGCCCAAAAAAAACGAATCGATATTCAATATTTTTTTCTGACGAGAGTATTGGCATGACGGGGTCGGGATTATACAGATAATTGATACATAGTCTTGCCAAGTTTGAGTTTTTTTTTAATTGAAAAATATTGATAATGAATGGAGTTATTATTATTTAGACAAAGTGAAGTTGATGCGTGCCCGATCGGTATAGGCGGTTCTGGTGACTAGAGTCATCTCGAATGAAACATTAAAAAATGAAATTTAGTATAATGAGAGAACTTTCGTATGACTGGACACTTTTTGGGAATTTTGAAAATTACGATAATGCTGAGCTGTAGATAAAGAAGTTCGATTTTCGATTTAAAAAAACAACTTTAACCATTTGTCATTAACAAATGGATAAACATATGAAAAAAATGTTCTGGTCGTATCATAGGAAATGTTATAAAATGCGCTCTGTCCGAATTTAAAGTGAATCGGACTCATAGTTTTTGAGAAATTTCAAAACTCGTCTTAAAAAGGTCAATTTTTCGAAGTTTCACAAAAGTCTTGATTCGAATGATCATTAAGATTCTAGAGTATAAAACTAGCCATAAAAAGTCCTATTTTTGGAATGCCAAGGTGACCCAGACCCCTTCAAGGAGAGATCCCTTTAGGCAGCCAAAAATAAGCGAATTTTCTAAATCTTTTTGTGTCGAAACTATTTGTTCTACATAATGAAAATTTTAAGTACATACTATTACTAGAAGAGGAGTAAATTTAATTTATTATTTTTTCTTTTTTTTCTTTTCATCCCTCGAATTTTGTTGTCTCTAAATATTTATAAATGGCGTCTGTACGACACTTGCTTCAGAGACGTTTGCTGCCTGAGTTACTCCACGGCGTACAATCTAGCGTCTGTTGCAGTGGTGTGAAACATCAGAGCTAAAATTGTATACATTTCTAAGATACACACGCTCTGTGTGAACCTACAAAATCCAAAGAAAAGTGAAAATTCGAAAAATGTTACGTGTTTGAAAAAAGGTTCCATTTTTCCTGAAAATTTTTACTATTATATTCGTCAATGAAAAAGTACCTTTCAAAAATAATTTTCAAAAAACTTCAGGTTCACATAGACGGTAATAACGTTATCCAAAAGTGTAAAAAACTTAAAAATAATCGATCAAGTAGTTTCCGAGTTATCCTGCCCGAGGTTCACGAAAACGTGATTTTCGCGAAAACGCGTCAAGTTTCAAGACTCAAAACTTATTTGACTAAACGACCTACCGATAAATCTGCGATTCCGCGGCGATAAATTAGTCTCCCAGCTTTCTCGTGGAGTTTATTTTCGGCCTAAGCTTTTCTCCGCGTTACAAAGGGATCTCCCCCTCGCCACAATTATCACGGTCTGCGATAAATCGAGAAAAATCCTCTTCCCCATTAACGATCATTTATCGGGAATTCGACCTTGCGAGATAACGCGGTTACGATTGATTTCCAAGGCGAAGCACATGAACGCAACGATGGTGGCGGAAGGTCTGATTCCTCATCCGGGCGTAGGTCCATCGACCCGCGACGACGACGTCGTCCATCACGCCTACTATCAGTGGGTTCCCTTCGTGCTCTTCTTCCAAGCTCTACTCTTCTACATTCCTCACTATCTCTGGCGCACGAACGAAGGTCAGGGACCGACAAAAAAAAACACCAATAGTCCATAAAAATTGAAGAAAAACAAACTCCCACTATCGGTCCCGTTTCGGCGACCCCCCGTTGGTAACTGTCAGTGAAAATCTCGCCTGTACCGACGCCGGTTTTCCTCAGTTTCCCTGTGCCCTCCTATCGTCACGATCGACGGCATTGGGAAGCAGCTGACTGTGAGCAGCACTCCGGGGGGTCTCCGAGGCAAAAGTGAAAGGGACTCCATCGCGAGGCCGTCCGAACCATTAAAAAAACGAGAAAAAAAATAAACGCTCATCAACTTTGATCGTTTGCAGATTTCTGCGAAACATTGTTTTTCAACGATCCCGCTCTACGGCGATCATTCTCATTTTTCAAGGTGGACGACTGAAGATGCTCGTTTCCGGTCTTCACATGGCGGCACTGGCCCTGCGGGACGAGAAGGTCGAGGTTACCGGTCGAACGATACCAACCCGTTCCGAGCGCAACGAACAACTCGAACAAATCCGAACCGCCTTCCTGAATCGTCTTCACGTAAATCGTCCTTGGGCCTACTACTTGAGCCTCTGCGAGGTGCTCAACTTCATCAACGTACTGGCCCAAATCTACATTACCGACTGGTTCCTCGGCGGTGCCTTCATCGATCTCGGGCGAAACGTCGCCGAGGCCCAATTCCAAGAGAATCCCCTGGACATGGTTTTCCCAAAAGTCACCAAGTGCACCTTCCACAAGTACGGGCCCTCGGGGACCATACAGACGCACGACGCCCTTTGCGTCATGGCCCTCAACATCGTCAACGAGAAGATTTACACCTTTCTCTGGTTCTGGTTCATCATACTCGCCATTGTGACCGGCCTCGGACTCGTTTGGAGGATTCTCACCATGATGCTTCATTCCAGGTTCGTTCGGCCCCACTTTAGGCCTCTCATATTCGACGCGATCTCGCGCCGGCTGAGTGCACGTCCGGTCTTAATGGACGGCGCTCGGATGTTGCACAATCGCGAACATTCCTTTCGCCGGGGCTGCACGTGGCTGCCAACTCGACGGGTTAACTCCAATCAGGCGTTTTGTGGGATTTTGTTTCGTTGAGAAATTGATGAGGTACATCTACCTAGGGCCCGAAAAGAATGGCTAAATTTCGATTTTTTGGGGGGTAACGGTTGATGAAAAAGAAACGCATTTTTTTAACGCAAAGGTACAGATATTGAGAGTCTTAAGGGGGGAAATCACAGTAGCACACAAAAAAATAGGCATATTTTCGGGAATTAATTTTGGCTGAATAAAAGTATCAATCGAAAATCTGTAAAGTAGGTTTTATAGCAATACTAAAAAAGTACAAAATGTAATTTTTTCAATAAAAAATATTAAAAAATTGCGGCTGCGCAGCATATGCCCCAAGGCGCCTTTTTTTGAGCTCGCCGAAGACATAACTCGAGCAAATTTTTACCGATCGACTTGAAATTTTGACAGTAGCTTCGAAACATCTTTCTCCACGGAGCTACGTAGGATTTTTTTTATTTTATATGGCTTATTTTTTTTATCGACGATTTTATGGCGTTTTTTTTTGTTAAAAATTTAACTTTATTTTCAAACATGCACCATTTTGCGAAAAATCAATATATCGAAAAAATCCTACGTAGCTCCGTGGAGAAAGATGTTTCGAAGCTACTGTCAAAATTTCAAGTCGATCGGTAAAAATTTGCTCGAGTTATGTCTTCGGCGAGCTCAAAAAAGGCGCCTTGGGGCATATGCTGCGCAGCCGCCATTTTTAAATATTTTTTATTGAAAACATTTTGTACTTTTTTAGTATTGCTACAAAACCTACTTTACAGATTTTCGATTGATACTTTTATTCAGCCAAAATTAATTCCCGAAAATATGCCTATTTTTTGTGTGCTGCTGTGATTTCCCCCCTTAAGAAATCACCAAATAATACAGAAAAACAACAAAAGCATGGCCGTCGGCAGATGATGACATTTTTTCTGGCGACGTTTGACGGTGGACAGTCTCCAGCTTAAACGGTCCGTCGGAAATAAAAAACCTAACGGGTTATTCAAGTTAACAGTGAATACGAGTCGTTGATGATTGTCGATTTTTTTAATCATTTTTTTTTAACAACGTGGCGACGAATTGAACCTCGAACATACTAAATGTATGAAAAAAGTCGTCATTTTTACGTAACTATCGAGAAATGACGATGGATTTTGGAAAAGTGAGATCGTCAACGACCTTTAAATGTTTTTCATCATATCTTCTGTAAATTTGGAAACAATCCATCAAGTGGTTCTCTAGGTATCATGTCCACCGACTTTGAAAACAGTGTTTCGAGATAAACGCGTTTGAAGTTTGGCAATTTTAGGAATATTTCAATTAAATTTTGAAGGTGGGGGTGTTTGTTTGGAAGGTGATATTATCGGATGAAAATATTTTTGGAAAATGCAATTCTTTTAGCTACTTTTGTAGATGTAGCGCGCCAAAAAAAATCGTAGACTATTTATTGGTACTTTGGCTACAATTTTTTTTGTGGGGTAGTTTTTTCTAAAAGGTGACACTTTCAAGGTGGGGGAGGTTTTTTTAAAAGGTGATACTATCGAAAAAAATATTTTTGAAAAATGCAATTTTTTGACCCACCTAGGTAGATGTAGCCCGTCAACAAAAATCGTAGACTATTTATTGTTACCATAGCTGCAATTTTTTGTTTCAATATATTCAGCAGTTAATTATTCACGCTCGTGTACGTTGTTCGGATCTCTGACGAAAATAGACGATCACGTGTGACAGTAAAGACATTGTTGGAACCCAACGAAAAATTCGTAGCTTCACGTTTTCTTGGCAAATTTGAGAAAAACCAATGAAAAGTTTTTCAGGATCCGTATTAAAGATCTGCAGCCTGAATTTGCGAGAAAAGATTATTCCTGATCGTGAAAATGAAGCAATAAAAAAAAAAGAATTTTCGTTGCGTTCCAACGATGCAAACGTGGTCCCATAATCCGGGCAATAACTGTTCCATGAGTTCACGGATCAGAAAAGTCCAAGGAGCTTCCTGCCAAGTAATGCCATAGCTATACTCTGTCGAGACAAATTTTTTCATTTCACCAAAAAAAAAAAAAAAACGCAAGTTATCACACTTCAAAGTCAGAATGCTTTTTTCCCCTCAAACTTCGCGTCCCAAATGCTTACAAAAAATGTTCTAGGAAAAAAAAATTAAGCAAAAAATTCCTCGCATCCACTCGATTTTTTATCTGTCACAACTTGACCCTCGTGATTAAAAAAAAATTAATCCACCCGAGGAGACCAAACTTTATATTAAAAAATTACGAAGGCCAAGTTTTGACAAATCTTCGGCTCTTGACAAAAGTGCAATTACCCATAATTACAAGAAAAGAGAACAGAAATAGCAAAATAGAATAAACCAAATAAAATAATCAAAATAAAATAAACCAAATAAAATAAACAAAAAAATAACATTTCCGTTCCAAGGAGCAAGGCCTTCAACCGGCTGGTCTTCTCGATGGCCTGTCCAGGCAAGTACAATCCTTGGAGCGTTTTGCGGGTAACGAAGGAGTATTATTTCGGCGACTGGCTCTTCCTCTACTACATCGCCAAGAATCTCGACAATTACGCGTTCAAGGATTTGCTCGAGCAGCTCGGGCACGATATGGACGATCGTCGGGCGGCCCGTTTTCGCCAAGCCTTGGGTACCATCAACGAGCACGAGCCATTGAAGCAGACCATTGCCAAAGACCTGGCGGTATAATCGCCATAATTTATATATTTATATTCTCCACTCCTAGCCAATATTTAATTGCTCAAAGAACGAAGAAAAAGAAACACAAAACAATCCAAGCGCGATGAATTTCCACATTTGCGCCAAGGAGACTTTCTCTCGTGCCATTGGGTTGCACTCGTTTCCTCATTTTTCGTAATTTCCTCATCGCCTCCCCCACCGGCTAAATTCCATTTCCAATCTTCTTGTCTCGCCAACCGGCGCTGAAAACCAAAAGTGTTGCTCACCCGAGGATGACGTGCCTACTTCCGCGGTCAGTCCCCAACCTAGTCACCCAAAAATCTTGATGACTGCTGTCAAATGTTCTCCATCGTAATGCAACCGAGAAGGCGTTTTATCTCGTCCGTGGGCGATTCAACGCTACACGGAGAGTAAAAAGCCGGAGACCGGAAGTTGAACGCGGCTAACCCGCCGCGTGAGTAACTCGCGGTAATCGTTGAATGCACACGCGTCCATCTCTATACACGTACGAGCCGACGAGGCTTAAGGCCTTAGGCCACTCTGGAGGCCGAAAAATAGGCTTTTTGGGAATTTTTTTCAGAAAAACTACAAAATAAATCGAGATGACAAAAAGGGTGTTTATCATACATATCAGTGACTGTATACAATCATTTTTTCAAAGCGATTAATTTCAAAATGGGGGCTGTGCAGCGTTTATCTCAAAACTGCATTTTTATAGTTGGCCGGAAACATAACTCAGACAATTTTCAACCGATTCACTTGAAATGTTGAATATGTCTTGAAAAATACATTGTCTATGGAAGTACGTAGGATTTTTTTTTATATTGCATTGTTCATTTGTTATTAACGATTTTTTAGGCAATTTTTTGGAAAGTGAAAAATTCGCCTAAAAATCATCAGATAATTGTTAATGACAAATGAACTGTGCAATATAAACAAAAAATCCTACGTACTTCCATAGACCATGTATTTTTTAAGATAGATTCAACATTTCATGTGAATCGGTTTAAAATTGTCTGAGTTATGTTTCCGGCCAACTTAAAAAATGCAGTTATGAGATAAACGCTGCACAGCCGCCATTTTGAAATTAATCGCTTCAAAAAAATTATTGTATGCAGTCACTGATATGTATGATAAACACCCTTTTTTGTAATCTCGATTTAATTTGTGGTTTTTCTGAAAAAAAAAATCCCCAAAAAGCCTATTTTTTCGGTCTCTAGAGTGGCCTAATCCCTTAAGGCCGGAGCCTCAATTCGAAGGTCCAAAAAGCGTTTTTTCGGGAAATTTTTTAGAAAGGAAAAAATGTGAGCCCAGTAAACATTGAGGTATCTTTTCATGCATATTTGAAATGTATGAAAAAAATGTTTCATGAAACGATAAATGACTGCAGATTTATCAGCCTATTCCATGTGCGTCTTGCCACTGCAGTCCCCAATCGGCGGGCAAGATGCAGCTCGTAATTTTTGACTGAAACGAAAAAACCAATAAATTTTTCAATTGTCATATATTTTTCTTCTGGGTGAGTTAAGAAAAAGCTGAAAAATCGTGAAATTATAACTTTTCTCAGGTTTGAAAAAAAATGTGTTAAAAAAACACTTTAACGTGCTATACAAATTATTTAAACATACTTTTTCAACGACTTGTTTAGTTCACATTGAAGAGATTTTCATACTGAATAAAATATACTTTGGTTTGATTCAATAGGTCGTTTAGTTTTTTTGCTATCACGCCCGCCAATTTGGAAAAGTCCTTTTGGCCTTGTATCTTCGAATATATTTACGATTGGCCTCTGTAACTTTGTAAATATATTCTTGGATAGTTTATCTATCGATTTAAGCAATTAAAAAACAACGATTCGGACCTTCTTATTCCGGCGCCGGCCTTAAGTAATCATCATAGTGTGACGGGTCAAAAATCTAGCTGATTTTCGTGATTTTTTTTCGATGATTAAAATATGCTAATAAGTCTGATTTTTTAATATAAAATCAAAGCACTCGTGAAGAACAGAAAATAATTTTTTAAACGTCTCTTTTTGTTTTTTTTTTTACATTTTTTAACGGTTGAAAATATCTTCGAAAAAAGGAGTCCTTACGGTTGTGGCCGTCAATCTGGAACAAAATTTGTAAAAAGATTATTGACCGGTATGAAAGCCGCTATCTTGCTATGAAGGTCTTTTTTTTTATCAAAATTGACAAAATGGCATGGTTTAAAAAAAGTATCGAATTTAGCCTATTTTTTCGACAATTTTTCGTTGAAAAAAATTAAGATTAAAAAAAGCTTCCATAGCAAGATAAAGAATGGCGCGAAGAATGTTGTGACAAAATTTGAGACGGATAGCTTGAAAACTACACCGTTTTGAAAAACGACATTTCGAAAAAAACGCGTTTCAAGTTTCGAGTGCAGAATTTTCATATAAATTGTCTACTTACGTTTATGTAAGTATATGAACAGCATGTTTATAACCGTTTGTACTTTCGGATAATGCAAAAAAAAAAATTGTTTCTTTTTGGAAATTTCACACTGTGATGATTCCTCAACCCTGTTCCCTTTTGTCTTGCGTAAGAATAACCGTTCTTTCACGAGATCGATTCTCACCTCAGTTTGCAACGCAAGCCATTACCGCGCCGGCAAATATCCTTCCAATGAGCCATTACGCTCTCGTGGAAAACGCGCCGCGTTATTCCCTAACGGTGTATCGTGTTGACGATAAATTTACATTGGAAATCCTCCTGTCGTGTCCTCGTGTTCGATATCCGTGAAATCGCGCACTTTCGATATTCGCGCGGCATTTGCCGCTATTTGCGACCGTAAATTGTCCCATTGATGACAGCGACATAGTGACGTCACAATTCCATTGATAGCGTAGCAATACTATACGAGGGAATTCATTCGCCTATATATATTTGAATGGGGTATTCCAGCTCAACTCAAAAAAATCCATTTTTTTTCAATTCCGTTTTTTTCAATTTATCCAAAACAATAAAACAATCGATTTTTTTTAATTTATTTAATTTTTTTGGTGAAACTTTATTTTTGGAAATGATTATTCGACAGTTTGCAAGTCACAAAAGTGACATTCCATTTTTTTCAATTTAGTTTATTTTTTTGGTGAAACTTTGTTTTTGGAAATGATTATTCGACAGTTTGGAAGTCACAAAAGTGACTTTCCATTTTTTTCAACTATTTTTTTCAATTTATCCAAAACAATTGATCCACAACAATAAAATAATCCATTTTTTAAACTTGTTTTATTTTTTTAGTGAAAATTTGTTTTTGGAAATGATTATTGGACAGTTTGGAAGTCACAAGAGTTCCTTCTCATTCTTGCAAGTACAAAGAAAACGTAAAGAATATGTGTTCAGGTGAAATTCGTGTGTGATGTATATGTAGAACAAAAAAGGACTCGTCTGACTTCCAAACTGTCGGTTATTTATTTACTCTTCCGTGATTCTGAAAATTCGTATCTTTATTTGTTGTTTCCCCTTCCTCCCTCGCGCTCTCTCCGCCTCGCCCGCCCTCCATCATCGTTAAACATTAAAAATCGCATCGATTTTATTTACGGTCCAGGGCCACTTTGGCCCGAGGAGAAAATATCGGAGTGCATACAATTCCAACTGGTTGACGACCCTCCCATGGCTAGAAGATTTCTCGTTGCGAACGCAAACTGTCAGGTGGACGAGCGCGGCGATCGGCGCAAAACCTGTTATTCTTTTCTCGAAGGTTGAATAAGTAAGAAGAGTACGTATCGGTTTGCGCAGGCTTGATAAAGATTGCACGGTTTTTCATTCATGAACGTGTACGAAATTTGCATAGGATCATGGGTGCACGGTTGAAGTGCACGTTGTTATTATTGTTATTATTATCGAAATGATCGAAGGGCACGTTGTTGTTATTATCATTATTAATATTATTATGATTGTATTTTTATTTCTATATCTTGTTTCCAGGATATTCCAGGATATTGAAAATTCAGAAGAGAAATGGAAGTGGTTAGTTAGTAATAGCTAGTAATAATAATTAGTAAGTAAACTAATTTCTATTAGTTAGTAATAGTTAGTAATGAAAGTTAGTAATAATTAGTAATAATAATTTCTATTATTACTGTTATTATTATTATCGAATCGATTAAAGGGCACGTTGTTGTTATTATCATCATTAAGATTATTATTACTTTTTATTATTCTTATTATTATTATTATTATTATTATACATAGCAGTGAAGGAGTAATTCTCGCATCAGCTTTTGCATTTCCTGTGATAAAAATCTTCACGCGACCTCGTTATATTCCCGCTACTGTCACGATAATGGTCAGTGCGTAATTTTTATGTCACAGCATGTGTTTTAATTTCTCTCTCTCTCTCTCTCTCTCTCTCTCTCTCTCTCTCTCTCTCTCTCTCTCCCTTCCTCTCTCTTTTTTTTACAGATGTGAAAAAGAAATGTTTGTTTCCCGCTTCGACCACCAAACAAAATGTATATTTCTTTTCTCTTCTTAATCAATTTCAAATTGCGTCCGACAGAGATTATACGTAAGCATTGTGTTCCTACGCCTATGAAGTTTTAGAGCTGAATTAAACCGATTGAGTCCAAGATCAAAGCGCCGGCGTAATTTGTACTTTTATTTCGTCACGGTTACGTGGGGTAAATGGAAATTGCTATTAACACCTGTCAACCTTGTTTTGAAAATTAATAAATAAAATAAATAGAAAAAAGAATCCCGGTGCTGTTTGTCTGTTTTGAAAAATCGTATTTAGGAATAGAAAACGCTGGTCACTTCCGGCTGTACGACCACACCCGGAGCGTACGATTTACACGCGCTATTCACACTCCAGGCGGTGGAATTTTCCGTGTGCAGAGCACGAATAGTTGGTGGAGAAGAGAATGAAAAGTATGCGAGGAAACGACGTCTTCTCGTCGAAGACGTCGCTCCTGAAATTAAAATTTAAAATAGATATTTGTATCTATTTTTAATTTTTAAATGATAAAATTAAAATTAGATATTGCATAGACGTTTGTATCGAAACATTTGTTGTCAAATGTTTCGATACAAACGTTTGTTTTACCCTCCTTCTCTCCTCTTTCCCTTTTATTTTTTATTAGTAAATCTAGATCGAAAATTCACCAAATTACTTCTACAATATTAAAAAAAAAAATATTTTCAAATTTTTTTATTTTATAAAAAGATCATTTTGTTACATAAAATAATTGTCAATACTAGTCTCATAAAATGGTCTTAAAATAAAAAAATACTCCAAAGTTCATCTACGATGTCAATTTGTTGTATCTTTTTAAAATGATAATTAAATAATCAAATATTGAAAATGCGTAATTGACCGATACTCAATTTTTGTCTGCGATGACATTATTATTGCTCCTGTTACGTGATTGTTGGAATAATTCATGTTTTTTCTTCGCAGCATTGAAAAAAGCGATAAGGGCAACATATCAATATAGGACGATATTTGTAATAAATATTGGGTATGCAAATAAATTCTCGGCCATTTTTTAATGAAAATAATTATTTATTTACTGAAAATCAAAGTACACTTTAAGGCGTACCACTAGTGTCACTGCCCAAAAAAGTGATTTTCGGGAATTTATTGCAAGAAAATCATTGCATCGAATGTTATAAAATTTCGAGGATATATTTGTGTATAAATTATGTATATACAGTAATATTTTTGTATGAAAATATTCAATTTTCAGCGACTTGTGCGCGGTCTCCCGAGTCTCCAAAAAAACTTCTCCCACTGCTGCGGTGATTGCGGCCTCCACAGTGCCCGAAATATAGAAATAAAAAATGTCTGTTTAATTAGTATTCCCAGTACGATGACGCAGGATTGTGAAAAAAATTGGAATCCAACAAAATGGCGGACTTTTGGAAAAAGAAGTTCCAAATTACGATTAAAAATCTGATGGTTTTTGCATGGCAAATTGACGTTTTTTATCCAATCGAAAACATGGAGAGTCATTGTATGAAAAAACAAATACTAAATACGCTTAAACGAGATTCACGTCGATCTGATGATTAGTATTTGAGTTAGAACTGCAGCAAACTTGAAAAATAAAAATATTGATCTCATTGTAATAAATCGATAAAAGTATAAGGTATAGTAAGTAAGGTATACTTGAATGTATAGACTATCGAAAAATGCAAAAAAAACATCGATTTTTTTAAAGTGTCACACCAGTGTCGCCCCTTAATCAGGAAAAGAATCTCCGTTTGCTTCCACACATTTCCCCCACGTGTCAGACAGATTGCGAATTCCTTGGCGGTAAAAAGATGGTGGTTTTGAGTCGATAAAGTCGATAATAGAATTTTTTACTTCATCGAGGATTTTCAAGTGGCTGTCAGCCAAATGATGTTGGAGCGATCGGAACAAGTGAAAATCCGATGGAGCCAAATCTGGTAATTCGCTTCGCGTCGTGCGCAGGTGTAAGTGTACTAGCAAATATTTGGTATGAATATCAAGCTGTCAGAATTTTTTTTTTTTCGTTTTACAAAATTGCCGACTACTCGCCGACTAAAAAATTGTTAAATTCGCACATGATTTTATACCCGTTTTTAATTATTCTGTCTACTGCTACATTTTTCGAAGGTTTCATGTTATACATTGTGGTGATGTGTATTTTGTAAAATTAATGGTTGCTTTTGTATTTCTTGAATAGTTCACGAACAGTGCTTCGTTATAACCTCAAGATTTCGAATGTATTGTTTCTACTTGTTTACATCTTAGATGTGGCCATCTCTCCCGGGAGATTAGCAGAGATGGCCACGTACAGTCGGTGTATGATGGCCATATTATTAGTTGCAATGTGTCCAAGCAATTCATTTTCTCTACACTTGTATTAGATGCTTAATAAGTACAAGAGAAAAGCAATTGCTCTACGAGGGAACTGGACTCAAGAATCATTAAAAGCAGCTATTGGTGCTGTAAAAATGATGAATTGTCGGTTCGTGCGTCCGCTAAGACCTACGAATACCTAGGAAGTCCTTAAAAAAACGATATAAGAACAGTGACAAAAAATGTTGCGGAGAAAATTATTATGAAACTCGTCACATCGAAGACTGGCTTCAGTGGACAGTGTGCCAACTTTGGGTACACAAAAATTATACTGATTTCGATTGTATGTGTTCTAGATGTGGCCAAAAGAAAAAAAAATAAGAATCAAAACATAAAACCAAAGAGAAAACCGAGAGCATAATGCTGGGTAACTGGCCATCTCACCTCTACTCCTATGGTCATCACACCCGGATACTCCAGGGAGATAGCCAATCGTGATTTTTAACAAATAGTAATTTTAAGGTTGATCTGATAGGGGTTTATTTCAATTTCGTAAATTATCTTAAAGTTAAATGTTCAAAGTTTAATTACACATGAAGATAAGTTAAGAAATGTATGTCCTTTTATTTTGACGGACCCTTGAAAAAACTGTGGTTAACTACCCCGGACTAGCCTCTATATATATTAGGAGTACAACTTTGCAGTGACCGTTTTACTTAGAGAGCCACTGCGGCCGAAGTAGTGGCCCTAGCTCAATAAAAAAAGTGGCATTTTAAACTAGAGGCTCTGCCAATGTAAACAATTTAAAAAAGCTAACGGATACGTGTATGCATTATAAAGTTATAGGCACTCAAACATGGCAACTTACGAACCGAATTCTCAGCATTTGCGGGAGGTTATGATTTACTTCTTCAACATCAAGAAATCTGCGGCTGAGGCCCACCGTTTGCTTGTAGATGCTTACGGGAAGGATTCTATTAGTGACAAAACGTGTCGACGGTGGTTTCAACGCTTCAAAAGTGGAGATTTTGAGGTCGAGAACAAGCATGGTGGCGGAAGGCAGAAAGTTTTTGAATACGCAGAATTGGAGACCTTGCTGGACCAGGATTCGTGCCAAACTCAAGAGGAACTCGCCGAGACGTTAGGAGTAACCCAGCAAGCAGTTTCAAAACGTCTCCGGGATATGGGTATGATCCAAAAGCAAGGAAACTGGGTCCCGCATGAGTTGAAGCCGAGAGACATCGAGCGCCGATTTTTCACCTGTGAACAACTGCTCCAAAGACAACAAAGGAAGGGATTTTTGCACCGGATTGTGACTGGAGATGAAAAGTGGGTTCACTACGATAATCCTAAACGCCGAAAATCATGGGGACTGCCTGGTCATATTCCGTCATCGACGCCCAAACCGAATATTCACGGATCCAAAGTGATGCTGTCTATCTAGTGGGACCAGCTGGGCGTTGTGTACTATGAGCTGCTCAAACCATCCGAAACCATCACAGGGGAACTCTACCGACGTCAGTTGATGCGCTTGAGTAAGGCACTCAAAGAGAAACGGCCACAATTCAACGAAAGACATGACAAGGTGATACTGCAGCATGACAATGCCCGACCCCATGTTGCAAATGTCGTGAAAAAGTACTTGGAAACGCTGAAATGGGAGGTTTTATCCCACCCGCCGTACTCTCCAGACATTGCCCCTTCCGACTATCACTTGTTCCGGTCAATGGAACACGATTTGGCTGACCAGCACTTCGGTACTTACGAAGAAGTAAAAAATTGGGTCGATTCCTGGATTGCCTCCAAGGACCAAGACTTTTATTGACGCGGGATTCGAATGCTACCTGAAAGATGGGCCGAGGTCGTAGCTAGCGACGGGCAGTACTTTGATTAAAAAATATGTAGCCACTTTTTTATAATAAAGCCTTAAACTTTTGAAAAAAAAACGGTCACTGCAAAGTTGTACTCCTTATATATATATATGTATATATATATATATATATATATATATATATATATATATATATATATATATATATATATATATATATATATATATATATATATATATATATATATATATATATATATATATATATATATATATATATATATATATATATATATATATATATAAATTGTTACTTAATTCACATAGATTATTCCAAACTATTTTCAATTCCAATGAACAGGTACGTGCAAGCCGTTATCTCGTTCTTCAGTGCGACGTCGACGTCCTAGCGCATACATCAATCCATCAATACCCAAAGCCTCTCCGATACGAGAGGTTCTTTACCTTTTATCGTTGCCCGCGAAATGGCTTGTTTACGTAGCTGCGTGGGTGTGAGAGAGTACTTATCAAAAACAGAATACAGTCGAAATTTCATTTCTTTCGATATTTCGGTGCTCTTCGCTCTAAAAAAACAGCCGTCGTGTGTAGATAACGATTACGCTACGTAAGGTGGCAATGTTTATTTTACATAAACGTTATATTTATTTTTCAGTGTTCGAGAATACTCGTCTCACATTCTGGCCCTCTCGTTGGGCCCGTTTTGTGAACGAGCATATTTTTCGAGCGGATAAAATGCGTTTTTCTGTCACGCGGTGACTGTCAGTTCAACTTGTGACACCGTAGTCACGTTCGCTACGAAATTTCCATTCGTAGTCCGAAAACAATTACTCCAAACCCAGAAAACTGAAAAATAAACTACGCGAAAATTAAAAAACAACGTTTATTTATTTTCAAAAACCCACTGCCAAAATGCGGCAAAAAATAACCCAAAAATGTCACTTTTGTGTTTTTGTAGGTGACCTTTTTTAACATCCTAATTTCCAACTTTTTAGCTCAAAAAGAACAATGCGCCCTTTGGCTATCAAATGTATAAGAAAGTCAAGCCCCCCCCCCCCCCCCCCCGGCACAATGTTATATTTAAAAAAAACGTGTCAAGGTAATCTCGAGTGTAGGATTTCTTTGACAAGACGTTGAAATGCAACTTGTGTCAAAGATTAGGGGTTACTTTGACATCATTTTGATTTTTAAAAACTTCATGTTTCATGCATTATACATGGAATTAAATGAAAAACAACGATTTTTTACAATCAAATTGTCATCTTTTCAAGGAAACATTTTACATAAAAATATCAAGTACCTAGGCCACTGTTATAGGCACTTAGGGGAAGTCGAGGCAAGATGATGACACTAAGGTCATGTTAAAATAAAACAATACATAATGAGCAAGTCAACTTTGATTATTTTTCAAACTAATCAACATACATTAATCTTTTAATTTTGAAAGCAAAAAAGTCAGTCTCTGATTTGTACCATACAAAATATATTTGGTAAATATTTACAAGTGGGGCTCCAGCTAGAAAAGGGGTTTAGAAATTTTGTACCGAGTCGACGTATTTCCGGGCACTTTATTTATAATATTTAAGTCGGGGGAAGACAATTTCAACCCTTATTTCAACCCCTAAACGCTTTTTTTTTAACTTTTTAAAGGTATGGAGAAAACGGGTTTGGTGACATCAAGTGGGTCAAATGACAGGTTTGGGTGTGTGGATTTGTTTGGGTGTGGGTTTGGGTATGCATGCGCGTGTGCTTTTTTCATTATTGTTTTTTTTGGTAAATCTTTACAAGTGGGTTTGTTTGGGTTTGTATATGAATTTTTTTTTTCTTAATAAAATACCCCTCCCCTATCATAAAAAAACATTTTCATACTGCAGAATAGCCCCGAACACGTGAAAAAAATTTGGAGCCGATTAGGGCTGGAGCCCCACTTGTAAATATTTACCATATATTTTTTGTTAAATCAGTATTTTTCCCATCTTACCCAGTATGCGGAGCAAGATGAAACAGCGCTGGGATAATGATGGGACACGAATTATTGGCATCTTTCGCACATAAAAGTGATTTCATTCTCAATACCATCAATTTGATAAGCCAATCGTCTAAGTTCTGTAGGATTAGTCCGAATAATCTTGCTTCCATATCATTTTGATCATTTGCAAGCTCTTTTTCTTCCCCTGGTAGAAACACCGGTTGAAGAGGAACCAAATGCTTAACTAGTTCCATTTCACCATTTCTAACGTAAATAGTGGTACATTGTAAAATATTCCGGGTTTGCGATAGCTTGTATTCATCTTGCCCCATTAGACGGTTAACGAATTAACAAAAAATCACGCAATAACCTTGAAGATTTCTGACAAACCGTTCTTATTATATTAAGGGGCTATACCGGTGTGACACTTTCAGAAAATCGATTATTTGCCTTTTTCGACAGTTTATACTTTCAATATCCTGTAAAAATTTCAAGGCCGTATCTCTAATCATTTTATCTTGCAAAAATCGATCGTTAAATCTTTAAACGCGTTTTTCTCGAAATAAGATTTTTCAAATTTGCTAAAATTATAACTCAAAAAGCAATTATCCGATTGACTTGAAATTTCAACTGAGTACTCTTGAGTATATTTACTCTACAATGACGTGGGATATTTTTGATTGGATGAAAATTGACGATTTGGCAGTGAAAAAACGACCATTTTATAGGCAAGAAAACAGACCTTTTTCATAACTACGCCATTTTGTTAGATTTTGATATTTTTCGAAAATCCTACGTCATTGTACAGGAAATACCGTCTAGTTTAAAGACATTTTTTCCTTTTTCGGTTTCAGCTATTCAATCGCCTGGAATCATGTCAGCAGTGGGGGAACTTTTTTTGGTGCCTTCGAAAGCAGCGCATAAGTCGCTTGGGTCTGAATATTTTTCAATGAAAAAATTATGTAATGTAGATCAAATATAGCCAATCATATTTTTAATTTTCCGAAACATTTCACTGAGTACTTTTCTACCAAAAATTCCCGAAAATCACCCAAATTTTCAGCGTTCACACTGGTATAGCCTCTTAATAATTAGTACTTTCATTGTGTTTACCTACCTGTCTCTTATCAATATCAGCAACTCAAATAGACTGAAACGATGTTAAACTTTGCCAAAAATTACATCGTTTTGTCAAAACATGGATATTGTTGTTTCACTCGAGACGCGTGCTTCCGGCACAGTTGATACTTTCACACTCATTCACCTCACCGCCACCGCTCAAAACTCCAACGGGAGCACTGTGCTCGCACACACTGTTTAGTGGCTAGGCTTATGATTAATCGTACCCCGCGTATTCGTCTTGCCCCGAGTTCCCATAATCAGTTTTATAATTGTCATTGAGATCAAAATCAACTTGAGCCACATAACAATCATCATTAGCAACATTATAATAAAATTGAACAACAAATTTGAGCAACAATAGAAATAAAGTTAAAAAGCGCACACATTTAAACCGTATTTTGGTGCTCTGTTAAGGGCTCAGGCCACAGTAACGGGTATAAAATCGTGTGCGAATTTAACCATTTTTTTTCGTATGAAAAAGTGATTCACTCATAAAATTAATTACACATCTATTTAGTATGAATATCGAGCTGTTAAAAAACATATTTTTTTTTCGATGTACAAAATGGCCGACTACTCGAAACTTCGCGAAACAGCTTTTTTTCCAATTGGCGTGACAAATAACTTCAACAATTTTCACTCGATTTACTTCAAATTTAAAAGTTATGTTCCTAATTTCATTTCGCAGAGAACTACATACGGAATTTCTGATTAATCGAAAACTTTTCATTTTATGAGCAGTTTATGAGTAGTTATAACGAAATTTTTCATTAAAAATTTGTTTCTTAAGTTGAAATACCTACAACTTTTGAATAAAACAATATTTTTTAAATTCCGTACGCACTTCTCTAGGTGTTCTAATGTAGATTGACGAGAATTTTTGTTTTTTGTTCTAGGTAAAAAATTGTGGATGCTAAATGCACGCCGCGGAGCGCCTAAAAAAGAAAATGACAAAAGAAAATATTAGTAGTCGGCTATTTTGTACATCGAAAAAAAAATATTTATTTTCTGACAGCTTGATATTCATACTAAATAGATGTGTAATTAATTTTATGAGGGAATCACTTTTTGATTCGAAAGAAAATTGTTAAATTCGCACATGATTTTATACCCGTTACTGTGGCCTAAGGCCTTAAAGTAGCCCCAAAAACTGTCAAAGTTACCTATAATGTCAATTTAACTCCGTTTTACAATAATCATCGACTACAATAAGCACGACGACGCGTAATCGTTCTTTTTTTTGCTTCCGATTAGCGCTAATCTTGGGCGCTATCGGTATCGGGTCGTTTCCCTTCACTCGTCGAGTCGATTAGCAATTCGTACGGAGCAACCTCGTTCATCATGGCGAAAGTAATTATAGAGCCACGCGACTTTCAAACGCATTTGTTGATCACTCGTGCACCCGCGCGCTCTCTTGTACCCCGTGTACCCCGATTTAATTATGTCCTCGTGCCGCTTTTCCATGATTTAAGCGGAAGAGTGTGACTAAGCAAGTCATGCGCCATTAACCATAGTAATTATGTCATTAGTATCAACTATATATGCACAATAATAATAACAACAATAATGACATCAGCAGCAAAACTTATTGACCGCAATGCGTGTATATAGCTGTCAATAAGTTTTGGTATTTTGCCATTACTATCAAGGCCTTAGGCCACACTAACGCGTATAAAATCATTTGCGAATTTAACAATTTTGTTTCAGATGAAAAAGTGATTCGCTCATAAAATTAATTGCACATCTATTAAGGCGTTACCCCCACTTGTAGCGCAAAAAAGGCCTTTTTCATGAATTTTTTTAAAGAAAACTACAAAACTTTTTTAATCGATCAATATATCATCTTAAAGAACACATCTTGAAGAACTTTCAGTAATTTTTTTATTGAAAAATATTACATTGTTTAGTGGCAAATGGCCGTCAATGAAATAATGTTTTTATATACACGGTTTGCCGTGACCAACATTACGGCGAAGTGGATCATCTGAAAAAAAAAATGCGGATGGATTTAGTCAAATATAAGTATAAACTAGTCTTTAATCGAAGGATTTTAAAAAATATTCATTTTTCACAAAATAGCGGACAGTCAAAGTTAATGGTTCGATTTTAACGAAAAAAAACGGCCGTTTTTTGGCTATAAAATGGCCATTTAAAAAAAAATCGAACGATTAAAGACTACATTTTTATGTATTAAATAAGCCTGCAAAATTTCAAGAAGATCGGTTCATTAGTGTTCGAGTAATCTTGGTCACCGACTTCAGAAATGCCATTTTGAGAAAAACGCGTTTAAAGTTTCAATTTCAGTTTACACGAAGAAAATATTTTTTTGTAAACTTACATAGAGTCATCTATTCCGGGCCCATACTTCCGTATGGGCCCGGATACTTATACTTCAAAAAAATGCAATAAAAAAAATCGATTTTTTCAAAATCGCAAGTGGGGGTAACCCCTTAAGTATGAATATCAAGCTGTCAGAAAATATATATATATATTTTTTTTTCATGTACAAAATGGCAGACTACTAATATTTTATTTTGTTATCTTTTTTTAGGCGCTCCGCGGCGTGAAATTTCCCATCCACAATTTTTTACCTAGACCAAAAAACAAAAATTCCCGTCAATCTACATTAGAATACCTAGAGAAGTACGTACGGAATTTGAAAAATATCGTTTTATTCAATAGTTGTAGGTATTTGAACTTAAGAAATGAATTTTCAGTGAAAAATTTCGTTAAAACTGCTCATAAACTGCTCATAAAATGAAATGTTTTCGATTAATCAGACATTCCGTACGTACTTCGATGCGAAATGCAATTAGAAACATAACTTTGAAATTTGAAGTAAATCGAGTGAAAATTGTTGAAGTTATTTGTCACGCCAATTGGAAAAAAGCTATTTCGAGAAGTTTCGAGTAGTCGGCCATTTTGTACATCGAAAAAAAAAAAAATTCTAACAGCTTGATATTCATACTAAATAGATGTGTAATTAATTTTATGAGTGAATCACTTTTTCATACGAAAAAAATTGTTAAATTCGCACATGATTTTATACCCGTTACTGTGGCCTACGGCCTTAACTATGTATACACAATAATAATAATAATAATAATAATAACTATAATAGCACCAACAGCAAAACTTACTGACCGCTATGCGTGTATATAGCTTTCAATAAGTTTCGCTATTTTTGCATTACTGTTGTTATTATTGTTGTTGTTGTTGTTTTTACTATTGTTGTTGCTGCTGTTATTACTGCTGTTATTACTGCTGTTATTACTCATTATTATTATTGTTAGCACTACTATTTTGTTGTTGTTGTTGTTGTTATTACTTTTGCTGATGTTGTTACTATTTACTATTTACTAGATACTATGTAGTTACTATTAATATTCTCCTTATTTATTATTAATATAATCATTATTACCACTACTACTATTTATTGTTATCATTGTTGTTGTTGTTGTTAGTATTGTTGTTGCTGTTGTTATTATTACTATTTTATTTGTTATTATTGTTGACACTGCTACTTTTTATTATTATTGTTGCTGATGTTGTTATTATTATTGTTGTTTTCATTTATGATTAATATTATCATTATTACCATTACTACTATTTACTATTTATTATTATGATTATTTTTGTTTTTGGTGTTATTATTCTAGTTGATTTGTTCATCAACTTGACATCAACACTCTGGCCCTTGGTGATTGCAAAATTACGAATCAACACGAAACGAATCTATCATTTCGTCCACGATCGTGTGTAGGTGTGCTTGATTTACGTGTTCTACGACACCGAATTCAGGCACGCGCACCTGCGACAATTGTTATGTGCACTTGTACAACGATCGGCGACCCGATTCGTAGTGGCTTTTTATTCGGCTGACGTATACGCGCGGGACATGTAACAGGAAAGTAACGAACGCGCCTTGTTTCGTGTAGGTATAATACAAAAAAAAAGACGTGTCGACGGCGGAAATTAATTCGGCGGAGTCGCAGCAAAGGATGTGGAGGGGGATGAAATTGAGGATGGGAATGGGAGAGACGTGAGAAAAATGGAAGGAATTTCGTTTGTTTGGGTTAGATATTAGATTATATTTAGATATTTGATATTATCTATATATTATCTATTTGATATTATCTATATATTATGTATATATTGATGATCCATATATTATTTACATATTGATAGGTAGATATTAGATATTAAATTGTATTAGATATTATCTTAGATATTGAGATTGTAATGAGTTATATTAATCGAGAGAATAATTAATTTCGTTTAATGAAAAATTTTAAAATCGTAACAGCAAAATTTTTATGGGAGTTCCATATAGTATTTAACTTTTTTTGGGATGGTACGCAGGAAGATTGGATTCATGTGCCTTTATTTAGGGACTTGTATTTTTAGGTACTTTATAGACGAGGGCGTGCACAAGTGAACGTGCTCATTGTAGATACAGCTGGAAAGACATAAAGTTTTCTATTTATTGCGTGTTGAAAATGCAATTTCCCTTGATGTTTTTTTTGTGTGTCTTTTTCGTCTTTGTATTGATAGTAGTTGGAGTGGAGAGATGCAGGAGAATCTTGTCACACCGGTGACGAACGATACTCGAAAAGATATCGGCAAAGGCGTCGCTCGGTTCGTCTTTATATATATATATATATATATATATAAAGACGAACCGAGCGACGCCTTTGCCCATATCTTTTCGAGTATCGTTCATCACGTATCATACTTATCGCCATTTATCTAGAAAAGTATTGTTTTTAACCGTAAATGTTAAGGAAGCTTTATGAAAAAAGATCTTCTGTGGAATTTTCGTACAAAGCACTTGGAAAGTGGTTTATATAAAAACCAAAATGTACTACCCATATCGTCCTAATTACTTAAAAAAGTTGCTTAGTTATTGTCGATTCACATCATTTGTAGAAATGGCATGCGCAAAATCAAAAGCAGATGACTTTTTTCTAAAAATAACATACACAAACCCAAAATCTCGAAAACCGTGGGACATTTACTAAACCCAAATTCCAGCATATAGAAGGACATGATGTGACCTATCGACAGTTGCAGGATTATCGATTCATAACAGGACACCCTGTATATATGGGGCATTCCACGCAATTTCACTTAGCCCGTGAGCCCAACCATTTTTGGTGCATTTTGGACCACGATGCTGAATTTGAGAAAAATAATTATTTCGATAAAAAATGTTTTTTTTTCTTCGGTTTATTCAGTACAAATTAAAAGTAAACCGTTTCAGGTCTGACGAAGCCGAATTGGAAATCGCAAAATCATGTATAGCATTATTGGAGATTAAAATGATAAAAATCTTCTCAAAAAAATAGAAGGAAGAATGAGCCCACTATGAAACTAGTCTTAAAAATCATAGAATGGGAATCTATATTTTAGACATTTTTTTCAAAAAAATAAAAAAAGGCAATCATCTTTAAAAAAATAGTTTTCACTTTAGAAGAAAAAAAAAGTTGACATTGATAATTGATCATTTTTCATATTTTTTAACGAAAGTATGCTCCAGAATGAAAACGAAAACTATATAGTGACATTTGTCAATATCTCAATTAGTTCAGCAGTTATCAGCGTTTAAACGTTTCCAAAATTTCCGAAATCGACATTTTTTGGAACATTATAACTCCTAAAAAGAAGAGACAAAAATCTAGAAATTAGTGTAGATCTTCCTTTCATGGGGTGCAATTTTACAAAAAAAAATCAGGAAACCGAAAAATGATCGGGGTCACAGGCTAGGTAAAAAGACGTGGAATGTCCCATATATATCGAAAACGTAATAAAAAAAACGAACTAGAGGATAAACAGGCGATCGGCAACAATTCTGAGATCTCGAGGAAAATTTAAACAAAAAACAGAAATTCCATGAATCTCCGTCGTCATTTCGCCCCGCTCGTAAAGTCTGAGGACCGCAAGCAGGAAAAATATATTCGGTCAAGTCGTGCGTTAAATGCTTTTCGGTGTATGGTTATGGGTTTCCCCGTCGGGCCGAACACTTTTCCCCGTAGTCTGATCATTATTCAATCAGCTATGCACCAAACTAAAAAAAAAGGTTTTCTGCATCGTAAAATTCGAACGAGAAATTCTTGAAACTTTAATTATAGAGTATGGAATTTCTCCGTGATGATTGAACAAACAGAATTTCGTTTATCATTTCATTAATGGATAGTTTTAGAAAAACAAATGCATTTCTCAAATTCGATGAATTCTCCGAAAAAAATGAGTGAATAATTATTAGCGAATCATTATGTAACGAATAAATACATTTAACTTTGTTGTTGCTGTTATTATTATTATTGACGCTACTGCTGCTGTTATCGTTACAATAGTACAAGCAATAGTAATAATAAATACCATAATACATAATAAATCAATATATCGTCATGTGGTTGTTGCCATTATTATTACCTTTTTTATTGGTTCAGGGGAGGACACCACTGTGACGGATCGAAAGAAGGTCGTTGTTTCCGATTTTTTTTCTCTACTAGATTGTTTACTTGGCATTTGGAAAAAACAGCATGTTTTTAAGCATATATTGAGTTTGTTTCGTTAAAATTTTTATCGAAAAATAATGAAAAATGAGCAACTTTATTGAGGTATAGTTGAGCCTCTGTATAAAAAATGTCGTCCAACGGCCGGATCGATAATTAGACAATGGTTGGTCTGAAAAATAAAAATAGAAAAGTTTCATAATCTATATAAATGCAGTTCTCGTTGTACGTAGCCGTTTTTTCGAAAAAATAAAATTTCACCAAATAGCGGGTATTAAAAAAAGTGTAATTTTTGCGAAATTTTCACTTATATGCGGGGCCTTAAAAAGTACTAAATTAATAAAACGGCTACGTACAACGATAGTTACTACAATTACGGTTTTTTTTAAATTGAAATTCGGATAATTATAACTAGAGTTATGATTGCGGCGCAGTCGAGAAAAGTCTTTTTGAAAAAAAAGCGATAGAACGTTTTCGTAATACGTAAATCGTTGCGCTCCCTGCTCTTACTAAACCGTCTGTGACTTGGTTGATTCTCAATGTTTTAACTTGACATTCTTTTCACATATTCTTGAATATGTATATTTTGAGAAAATGCAAAAAAAAATATATTTTTACCCGTCACAGTCGTGTCCATATTCAGATAAATTAAAGACGTATTTTCATAAAACCATTTGTATATATCATTTTTTCATAATGCTCGAATCCATTTCAACATTTATTTAATATTATTGCCATAATTTTTATTCACTATTGAGTAATGAATTATTCATTTACCATTTGCCCTAATTTTTCGAAGCTTCTCCCCATGGAATGCGAAAAATAAATAAATGAATTGTAAGTACATGATTATAATGAAGACATTATGTATGTGTGTGTGGAGAGTTTGACGAAGAGTGGGGGAGAGAGAGAGAGAGAGAGAGAGAGAGAGAGAGAGAGAGAGAGAGAGAGAGAGAGAGAGAGAGAATGATTGCGATTTCAGATCGTCGAGCACATCTCACAGAATCGTCCGAGCGATTAGACTGCCCAAGCACACGCCCGTACCTTATCACAAATAGTATTTCCGTACGAGGGGCTCGTCACGATTGCCATCATTATTCATCAAACGTACAGAAATCGGGAATTTGTCACGATTGCTTCAACTGGACACTGCATCTCGTAGATAAGTGACACTATTTTGTATCATAACGCAATTAACAAGCGAGCGTCTGCTCTGTGTTGGGGGGGTATCTTTAGCGAGGAAAATATTGCTGATTTTCATTATTTTTTTTTTCCAAGGAAACATTTTTTCACCGTTTTTGGGACTCAGGGTACGTTTTATTAGTACTTTTGGCTGCTACATGGTATTTTTTATTTTTATTAACCTTCTAAAATGGCGGAGGTATGGCACGGTCTTCTAAATGGGCTGCGGCGGATGTTGTCAGACGGCGTGACACGTAGCATCGCCGGGATTAATCTGAAAACAAACCAACGGAGATTTTTCTTTCGTTAACACTCATACGCAGAATATGAACCAAGAAAAAGTGAGAAATGTTGAAATTTACAGTCACGTTTCAGACAATAAGATTAGAAAGATTTATACCGAATTTCACCAGAATCGATTATATAGTTTTTTCGCTATACGTCACGTCAGTTTAGAAGACCCTGCCATACCTTCGCCAGCTTTTGGAAATTTTTTGTTGGTAACTTTTTTTTAACATCCGGAATTCCAACTTTTTTGCTCCAATAGAACAATGTGTCCTTTGGCTATCAAATGTATAATAAAGTCAAGCCCTCCACATCTTAATATTAAAACAAAAAGTGTCAAACCAATCTCGAATGTGGGGTTTCTTTAACAAGGCATTGAAATGCAACTTATGTCAAAGATGCAGGGCTACTTTGACATCATGGTGATTAAAAAAAATTCACATTTTATGCATTGTACATGAAATTAAATGAAAAACAACGATTTTTTACAATCAAATTGTCATTTTCATTAACGAAGCATTTTACCTAAAAATATCAACTACCTAGGGTACTATTACAGACACTTAATCAGTCATATAATTAACATTGCGATCAAAATCAACTTGAGCAACATTACAATTAGCGTCAGCAACATTATAATAAACTTGAAAAACAAATTCGAACACCCTTAAATGCGCACACCTTTAAACCGTATTTTGGCGCTCTGTTAAGGGGTCTTCTCACCTTAGACCCTAAAACAGAAGGCTATTTTCATGAAGCTTTTTGATAGGCCTATATCATAGATATTGATATAAAAGTTGTTACTCTTAATAAAAACACCTTTGGAATACATTTTAAAAAAACTATGTATTCTAAATTATGTAATGTAAATTTTAACCACATATTCTTTACAACTATAGCTATAGCGCATATCAAGGATTAAAAAATTGATATTTACTATTTTTTGTTGCCAAAAACGGTGAAAAAACACGTTTTTTTGTTTTTTTTTTTCGGAAAATGTTCGCCATTTTGTTATTTTTACACATATCAATAATCGTTTGATATGCGCTATAGCCATTAACATACTGAATCTAAAACCGTTTGATTTTTTGGTTTCGGATAATCCATCTCCGAGATTCCATCAACAGCGCAGACCTACATTTTTTTTGGGATATTTTTTTAACTACCATTTTCGTCTATAAATAGTGACTTAAATACGTTAAAAAAAACTGTTTTAATGTATTTCGAAAGTGTACTTATTAAGTGAAACAACTTTTATATCAATATCTATATCAACCTATCAAAAAAATTCATGTAAATAGCCTAAAGTGAGAAGACCCCTTAAGGTGGCCCCAAAAACTGTCAAAGTCACCCTTGATATCAATTTAACCCCGTATTACGGTACCCTCTCCCCAGCCACTATCTACGTAATTATCAATTGCACTCCCCATCTAATTTATTTCCACCGAAGAATTGTTAATATTCTCTTGAACACTTCCGTCGATGTAATGACGAAAAACGACAATATAATTGTAGAACAAATTGGAAATCAAAGAAACATTTCGGAATGTTAAAAAATAAAAAATCAAAAGTAACTATCGTGGTGAGAGAGCGGACAGTTCGATTCGAGCTCCTCCCAACCCCCTTAATCCAAAAACCGTTTATTATCCAGCCCAAACGTTGGACAATGTTTCGGGTAATGATTTGTCGAACGTTTGGGCCTAGAGACCGGCGAGATGGGCGTAGATCGTGGGTCAAGGGATGACAATAAAAACCGAAATGCAAGTCGAAGTGGGGAAACGCGTCTGGAATGCAGCTGGCAATGAAAGAGCCTTTCGTAAATGCTCGTCCCGTCACCCTCGTGCTGGGCGCCATATTTTTCCAACGTGTGTAAACGAAAAGGTCTGGGAACCTCGTGGGGGTGCGAGATTTTCCCTTTTCCACGGACACCACGCCATTAGGGAGAAATCGGCTGTCAGACAACGTTCCCGGAATTCCCAGGAATATTTACCGAAGAATTTCTCTCGGCAACGTGATACGTGACTTTTGCCGCGTAGCCCGTTGGAAAACCCGCGAGGGATCCTTTTGTCAGGCGCACGTCTACCCTTGTACAGAAAACAGGCTGCTGTTGCAACCCCTACCGATATGTTACTAATTATTATTATTATTATTGTCACGATAATAATACGATATACTCTAATAAAATATAACGTAATATCGACGCTGCTCACGAAAAGTGGCATGTTTCAGAATTCTTACGAAAACAAGCACGTTTGATATCATGGCGAAAACTAGCAAGTTTCGGTTTTCGCCACGAAAACTGGCACCTTTCGATATTTAAGGGGGGATTGTCTTTTTTTTCGCAAAATTTACTGCTTTTTGGGATTTTTTTTGTGAAGAAAGTATACAACGGAAAACTTGTGAAACTTGGCATATAGTTTTATTGATCTGTTTACTACATACAAAAAAATTTTTAAACAATTTCATCAAAAAATCCGCCTCCCACCCCCCTCGACGCGCGATGGTCCTTTTTTGATGGTGTGCACGATTACAGCCTTCACGTTCATCCTGCAACAAAAACCCAAAAAGCATTTTACTTTAGACACATATAGCTATCGTTCGATGAAGGGAAAAAAAAATTGACGATTTGGTGACGTTTTGAACTTGAAGTATCGATTTTTCGAAAAAAAATTGATCGATTTTTTGTTATAAATAAAAAACTATTAAACGTATTGCTTTTTTGCTTCATCAAACGATAAAAGGATGTCAGCTGAGCATTCTGTCCAAATTTGAAGGCAATCGGTTGAATAGTTTTTGAGAAATCGTGCACACCATCAAAAAAGGACCATCGCGCGTCGAGGGGGGTGGGAGGCGGATTTTTTGATGAAATTGTTTAAAAAAATTTTTGTATGTAGTAAACAGATCAATAAAACTATATGCCAAGTTTCACAAGTTTTCCGTTGTATACTTTCTTCACAAAAAAATTCCCAAAAAGCGGTAAATTTTACGAAAAAAAAGACAATCCCCCCTTAAAGGGCTATACCAGTGTGAACGCTGAAAATTTGGGTGATTTTCGGGAATTTTTTGGAAGAAAAGTACTCAATTAAATGTTTCGGAAAATTAATAATATATTTGGCTATATTTGAACTATATTACGTAATTTTTTCAAAGAAAAATATTGAGATCCAAGCGACTTATGCGCTGCTTTCGGAGGCGCCCAAAAAAAAGTTCCCCCACTGCTGACATGATTGCGGCCGATTGAATAGCTGAAACCGAAAAAGAAAAAAATGTCGTTAAACTGGAAGGTATTTCCTGTACAATGACGTAGGATTTTCGAAAAATATCAAAATCTAACAAAATGGCGTAGTTATGAAAAAAGTCTGTTTTCTTGCCTATAAAATGGTCGTTTTTTTCAATGCCAAATCGTCAATTTTCATCCAATCAGAAATATCCTACGTCATTGTAGAGTAAATATATTCAAGAGTACTCAGTTCAAATTTCAAGTCAAGCGGATAATTGCTCTTTGAGTTACAATGTCAGGAACATTTGAAAAATCTCATTTCGAGAAAAACGCGTTTAGGGATTTAACTATCGATATTTGCACGATAATATGATATTGATATAAATGATAATGATATTCTTGAAAGTATAAAGTGTCGAAAAAGGCAAAAAAATCGATTTTTTTAAAGTGCCACACTGTTATAGCCCCTTAACGCGAAAACTAGCACGTTTTGGCTTTCACCACGAAAAGAAGCAGATTTCGATATTCACCGCGAAAATTAACATGTTTCAGTAACACTGGAATTGCTTCCGACTTTTCTTCCATGCTTTTTTACGCCTTGTCTCTATTTTTTACTCCAATTCCTTCGACTGCAATCGGAAATTTACGGTTTTTCGACCTCTCAAAAAAATTTCATTGGACTTCAATTGTAATTGCAAGTATTCGGTAAATATCCATTCAACCTTACGTCGATACAATCCACGTTAAATATAATTTTCACCAAGAAGGACGAGAGATGAAAATCTTGTTACAAAAAAAACATGGATGATGTTCGAATGTTCCAATTAAAACAGACGTCATATAAAAAATTGCCTCTTGCACCAAGAAAAAAAAGATTTACAGGCCATGCTTGACAGAGATTCAATTCCAATCGAACATCAGCAAGATTTTTCAAACATATTCGACGATAACCATCTGTAAGATTACAGCAAATCTGTTGAATGATATTTTCAATAGCGTTATTTTTTAAATAGAAAATCACAATAAATATTTCATTATATTTGCAATTGCGATATTATTTTTTAATAAAAATTACTACTATCGATTTTAATTCATAATTATTATCAAAATGTTAATAAAAGCAACGAGTATAAAATTGAAATGTCATTACGTAAAAAATTGTCATATTAAAAAAAAATACTAATAGTTTATTTTTCCCGATTTTTACCTGAGCACGAAGGACTTTAAATTCTCACCAAAACTCATTTTGGTTAGAATGTACGAGCGATGGGGTCCTTAAGGTTTCCTTAAGGTTAAACTTACTCCTTTTACACTAGTTTTTACAGTGAAAATCAAACAAGCTAGTTTTCGTAAGCAGTGTCGATATAATATAACATAATATAATATAATATAATATAATACAATACAATATAATATAATATAATATAATTTAATATAATATAATATAATATAATATAATATAATAATAATAATCAGCATCATTGTTAATGTTATTGGTATTCTGCGCATTCTTATTACTTTTATTATTATCGATTCAGGTATTTAAATTTTTGTCGATTTTGAAATTGTCATAATTATTGTTAATATGAAAAAAAAACGAGAAAAGGGCGAATTCCCTTCTCCTGTCCCTTTGGGCATCACTCAACGACGAGAGATGCAGTCAGACGAGACCACGAGCAAAGGGACTCGTGACGCTGACATTCATCACAATTGACACGATTGACCCACAGGGGTGGTCAACTACGAAGTCACAAGGCATCTCAAGTGTCCCACGAGTCCCACGAGTCATCTTGCAACCCGATGAAAAATAATTACTGAAGAGTCTCATTAATCAGACATGTGAGAAGCCACATCGTTAGATCACGAGATTTTTTCGATCGACACAGTTCAGGGTGACAAGTACGACGAAGTTGGAAAAATAGTGCCTGCGCATCTCTCGGTTGGATGCGAAATTGATTTTGAATTTTTCTTTCGAATATCTCAGTATTTCGGTCGTCTTAATTCCTCCCTTAATTTTTTAAGGGAGGACTGTGATGGGCTAAAAAATGGTAGTTTTTTGCTTTTTTTTGTCTACTAGATTATTTATTTGGAATTTTGAAAAAACTTGTGTTATTAAGCATACATTGATCTTATTTCGTGTGAATTTTTATGAAAAAGAAATAAAAATTAACAACGTTATTGAGGTGTAAGGAGCCTCTGAGTAAAGCGCGTGATCCGGACCGATGACTTGACAATGGTCGGTCAGAAAAATAAAAATGTTTCATAATCTATATAAATGCAGCATTTTTCGAAGAAACATTTTTCAAAAGGATGCGGGCGTTCAAAAAAAGTGTAATTTTGGCGAAATTTTTGCCTATATTCGGGAGCTTAAAAAATACCAAATAAAAAAATAGCTACGTGCAACGATAACTACTGCAATTGCCGAAATTTTGATTTTTCAAAATTGAAAATCGCACAATTATAACTAAAGTTGTGATTCCGGCCCGGTCGAGAAAAGTCCTTTCAAGAAAAACGCAATTGCACACTTTAGCATACATAAATCGTTGCGCTAAATCGTCTGGAACCTGATCAAATTTCAATATTTTCACCTGACATTTTTTTTACATATTTTTGAATACATTTCGGGAAATTGCGAAAAAAAATGATTTGTTTAACCGTCACAATAGTGTCCCGTTCTAAATTTATATGAAAATAATAAAACTGCGTTGAATTTAAGAATAAAACATGGATAAAAATAATCACAGATAAAAGAGGATGAAGCTACGATTAAAAAAAAGAATTACCCTGAAAATTAAATGCAATGCATGTTATCTGGGTATCAGGAATTTTTATGTTACTTGGTGGTCGATTTGGAAATTTCCTCAGGGAGTGTCTTACCTGGAGTGCACAATGATACATCGGAATACCGATGATGACTGGTGAAAGAAAATCGATGCATGATCAGTCGAATTGAATCATTTGATTTGAATGATTCGAAGGCCGCAATCACGCGCCTCGTCCGTGAGAGAGCGAGAGAGCGAAAGAGCGAAATGATATACCAAACGTAATCCTATATGCACAGTCGCGATCATTCTGCAAAGAATGAACCGTCAGTTCATCATACGATTATCCATTCCAGCAAGACTTGCTGCAATAGAAATGCTGATTTCCATCGAGTTTTGCACATATCATCATTTTTCTTTTTTTTATCGTCGCATAACGAGGACTAACAGTGAATGTTCCAAACCATCCGCACAATATTCTCTACATGCTCGATTGACGTATTTGTGTAGCTATAAAAGTGTAGGCGGATAACGGGAGATCAAGTAAGCCCGATACTTAATTGCGTAGAGAAATGAAATAATTATATAAGGGAATAAAATATTTGCTTGTTTATAAAAAAAAGTGCAAAATAGATTAATGGAAAATGTCGCTAATCAGAGTTAATTATAGTGAAAATTTATTGTGTATATACATATATTAAATACGTTTTTTTAAATAACTTTATATAATCTTGTGTATGTAATGTGTAATATTCCTATATATATATATATATATATATATAATACTATTCGATATTATATATATATAAGTTTCTATAAGCCTGAAAAAAATTATTGAGTTTATTATATGTTTGTCTTAAACAAATTTACAAAAATTATGGAAACTTGTACATATAATTGAATATATATAGGAAAACTACAGGTTTGTAACATTCCTACATATATTTAGTAATATTTTAGGTACAAGTTCTTATAAATTTATTTATTACATAAAATTATTATACATACATACATATATATGTATACACAATAAATTTTAACTATAAGTAACTCTAATTAGCGACATTTTCCATGGATCTATTTTGCACTCTTTTTTATTATGAAGAAGCCAATATATTATTCTCCTAAAAAATGGCCATGCGTTTTTCAAGTGTCGCGCGCGAAAATTTTGCAACTGAGAAAAATATAATTTCCATAGCGTATTTCTGTGACGAGTAGTATTTGCCATAAAAAATTGAGCACTCCTGAAGTAAATGAAAATTGCTTCTTGAGTACAAAAGAATGAAGATAATTAAATTCCGAATATGAAACACTCGTGAACAATCTTTTTTGCATCCCGTCTTCGAAAAAAATTGATCAAATATGCATTTCGAAGTGGACAAATGGAATTTCAATCCATAGAAAGAAAGTTCTCTCAGAAATGTTTCGAACTCGGAACAGAATTTTGATTTTTTTCGAGAATGTATGTAAATTTTTACCCTCTTAGTAGTTTTACGAAAACCCAGTAGTTTCAGAGTTGTGCTACATTTTATAAATATGGTCGATTTTTGCAAAAAGTTGAATATTTACGAGAAAAAAATCGTACGAAACTTTCTTCAAAACGAAATTGAAGCTTGTACTCTCCGCTTTAAGGCAGGATTCTACTTTGAAACTTTGAAAAAAAATTTTTTTTTTTTTTACATTTTTCGAAAGTAAATATGTTCAAGAATGTTCGGTCAAAATTTTATAAAGTTCCAAGCAGTCTAACTATCCTTTTTCGCCTTTCGAACGCACCTACCTGAGCACCTACCTATCACTCACCAAAACTTTAAACGCGTTTTTCTCGAAACGACATTTTCAAGTACCGTGGTCGTGATAACTCAAAAAGTACTGAACCGATCCTTATGAAATTTGGAACACATATTCTATATGTGTGTACCAACCGACCTAACTACAATCAACTTAAAATTTTGATTAGAACTATTTTTTTATTGCAAAAGCAGACCCAAAAAAAACGCATTTATTTCGTATTTTAGCCGCCATTTTGTTAATTTTGCACGTGTATAAAATATTGTAGTTAGGTCGGTTCCTGAAGACATACTGAACATGAAACTATTTGATTTTTTTGTTTCAGACCATCCGTCGGGAAGATTTCACGACCACGGCAACGGTACCTGCTTTTCGAGGCGTTGGCTTTAAACATATTTTACGTGTACAAAAAATGAATAAAATACATTTAAAATTTTTTTTTTATGTACTTAAAGAGTGTATTTATTGAACAGTTTAAACCCCATATCGATATCTTTAATAGTATTCTCAGAAAAAATTCACGAAAATAGCATTTTTTTCATGGTTTCAAAGTAGAATCCTGCCTTAAGTTTTTCATGGGGAAAACGGTTAAATGTTTTTTTCACGAGTCGTGCGCTAAAATTGTAACCCCCCAAAAAAGTCAAAAAACGACCATCTTCCAAAGTGAGTATCGGGTTAACAAAAATTCGTAAATTTTTTTTCAAAAAGCTAAATAAAGCTGAATATGTCTCTTTTGAAACGCCGCTTGGTAAATTAAGATATCGTTATTTTTAAAAGCGCGATGAAACTTCTTGCGAGCCTTGAAACCGGGGCGAGCGTTTCCAAACTTTTGGACGGTAGTGTGTATATGCATTGACGATTAAAACTTTATTAACGTCAAATAAAATCCTTTCTTTATAGTACGTGCCTCGCGCATTCAGATGTACAAGTGACCCTTTGTCGCAGCAAGAGCTTGGCCTGATTACGCTAATTGTCCTCTCATAGTGTACTCCCCATAGGTATATGCATAAAGCATGCGTGTGCTCGGGTTGAGCGGTTAAGCGCTGCTGCCAGTTACGAAGTATTACATGTAGATTAATTCGCTCAGTTGTACTCTCTGTAGATTATTATTTTTTTGTTATGAAAGTAGACGTAACACGTACACATGTTACATGTGCAAACATACATTCGTACACATATCCACGCACTTACACGTATCCACGTGTGCCAACGGCATTCGCCCAATTTTCATGAGGTTGAAGTTTGCATCGTCGGAACTGTTGGCAGACTTTCTGCATAAGCTTGGGGGCCCAGAAAACAGGTCGATGCTCAATATTTTCTTTGACACAAGTATTGAGACGATGCGTTCGGAATTTTACACATTATTAAGCGGGAGATACTTTAGGAAAGGAAAAAATTGCTGATTTTGAGGATTTTTTTTTAAAGGAAAGATTTCTTCACTATTTTTTAGACTCAGATTTTTCTTTCGAAGATTTTTCCCTTATTAAGACTCATACGCAGACTATGAAACAAGAAAAAGTGAGAAATGGTGAAAATCGATGAAATGGTATGCTTTGAAACAAAAAGATTGAATTTTCCGAAAAAATGGCTACATTTTTAATTTTTACAAATACAATTTTTTTATTTTCATTTAGGGTCATGTTTTAGACAATAAGGTTAGGATGATTTATACTAAATTTCATCAGAATCGCTCGAATAGTTTTTTAGCTATACGTCACGCCAGTTTGGAAAATTCACTTTAGGACACCTCCGGCATTTTTAAAGATTAATTTTTAAAAATACCACGTAACAGCCAAAAGTAGTAATAAAACATACCCTAAGGCTCAAGAATGCTAAAGAAATCTTTCCTATAAAAAAAAATCATGCAAATCAGCAAACTTTTTTCTTCTCTAAAGGTATCTCTCCCCTTAAGGAGTTAGGCTACTGTGAGAATGAGGAAAACTCGTACGTGGCTTGACGCAACGTAAATTAAATAGGAAGGTCCAACATATCGCCCAGGAATCGTAGATTGAAGGCGACCTTATGATTACAATGATAGAACTGCTAGTGGAACTTTTAACTTGTTTACTCATAACTGTGTTTTTCAAAACGGTGTACACGATTTCTCGACATCCAATGAACGGATTCACTTGACATTTGGTACACTTATTCAGTGTAATAGTAGTTTAGTCTTGACCGACGTTTTTCTTCTTAAGGCGTTACCCCCACGTGTAGCGCAAAAAAGGCCTTTTTCATGAATTTTTTTTAAAGAAAACTACAAAACTTTTTTAATCGATCAATATACCATCTTAAAGAACACATCTTGAAGAACTTTCAGGAATTTTTTTATTGAAAAATATTACATTGCTTAGTGGCAAATGGCCGTCAATGAAATAGTGTTTTTATATACACGGTTTGCGGTGACCAACATTGCGGCGAAGTGGATCATCTGAAAAAAAAATGCGGATGGATTTAGTCAAATATAAGTATAAACTAGTCTTTAATCGAAGGATTTTAAAAAATATTCATTTTTCACAAAATGGCGGACAGTCAAAGTTAATGGTTCGATTTTAACGAAAAAAAACGGCCGTTTTTTGGCTATAAAACAACCATTTTTTTTCGAAAAAAAAATCGAACGATTTAAGACTACATTTTTATGTATTAAATAAGCCTGCAAAATTTCAAAAAGATCGGTTCATTAGTGTTCGAGTAATCTTGGTCACCGACTTCAGAAATGCCATTTTGAGAAAAACGCGTTTAAAGTTTCAATTTCAGTTTACACGAAGAAAATATTTTTTTTCGTAAACTTACATAGAGTCATCTATTCCGGGCATCAAAAAAAAACTGCACTTCAAATTGCACTTCAAAAAAATGCAATAAAAAAAATCGATTTTTTCAAAATCGCAAGTGGGGGTAACCCCTTAAAAGATAAAACTTTTGAAATTTTTCGCGTATACAAGGCCTTAATGTACATATAAATAAATGCCCAAACGATTTCCCAATCATCTTGCTTATACCATCAAAATTAATTTTTTCCAATTAATATCTAAATTCTATCTAACAAAACCCCTTAAAAAGGGGCCTTGGGTCGACGGCAAAGGCTTCGTCCAGCCGAAGAACGATTCGGCACATCGCGTACATCTATACAGCTCCCGTGATCGACGAGGATGTCGACGTCAGCTGTTCATCATCCCGCACGGCCGGATAGAACAGCGCGAGGGCGTACGGCTCAACGTGGGAGGACGAAGGGAAGCGAGCCGGCAAAGGGGGAGGGGGGAATGTGCGGAAAATCGCCGTATGCAAATACGTATACACCTTAACCGAGTGCTCACGGCTCTGGTTGTGTCCATCAACGTGTATAAATAGACATTGAAAAATTAGCATTTATAATACGTATCGGGGACCACGAGCACCGTTTATGTTCGCCCCGCTCATCAGTCGTTCCCGTGGACGTACGCCGATTTGATCCTGCGAGCGCACGCGGAGGCTGACAGCGCGCTCTTCTGCGTTTATTAATTTAATATACAACTATCATTATTTCATTGTGCCCGTAGACGACCGACTTTCGGACTTTTGCACGCAGTGCGCGTTTTATTGTCATTGCGCTATATACGTCCGCACCCATCACGGCCACATTTATACATATACACATATTTTAATGTTCATTAATGTATTTTTTTTTCTTTATTTTTATGTTTATTACGTTTCGTCTTTCCTGTACATATCTAGACTACGTGGACCACGAGTGAATTCTTGGTTTCTTTTTATTCCGTTTTTTTAAATAATTTTTTTGCCGTTCTATATTTATTTTTTATTAGCGTGATTGTACCTCGTGCACTGTTGAGAGCAAAAAAAACAAATCGATCTGAAAAATGGTTTAGCAAAATTTGTAAAATTAATATTACCGTGCATTTAAAAAAGACATAATTATGAGATTTTATCGCTCCGGGCAGTGCACTGCCTCAGTTTGCACGCGGCAACATTCGCCTACCCCAGTGGTTTATGCTCGATCTTCATTGAGATTTTGATATGATATTTATTTGTCATTAGTTGTAGTATTTTATTCCCCATATACCCTTAAGGATGTTTACATAAATGTCCCTCCCTTCGCATTTACATATATGATTTTACATTCTCGTATGCAAATATTAAGGGGGGAGATACCTCTGGAGAGGAAAAATATTGCTGATTTTATATCTACGGTATTATTTATTACTACTTTTGGCTGATGAATGGTATTTTTTCAATTTTTGGTTCAGTCTGGAAAAATGGCGGAGGTATGGCACGGTTTTGTAGACTGCATTTTCAAAAGTGACGTATAGCTTAAAAAACTAGCCGACCGATTCTGATGAAATTTGGTATAAATCTTTTTAACCTTATTGTCTAAAACACGATCCTAAATGTTTTTGAGAATAAAAAAAAGCGTATTATATAATCGATTTTCAACGGTTCTCACTTTTTCTTTTCTCGTATTCTGCGTATGAGTATTAACGAAAGAAAAAATTTCGATGTAATAAAGATTATTTTTGAAAAATGCCATGGAACAGCCAAAAGTAGTAATAAAACATACTCCAAGTCTCAAAAATGGCAAAAAATATTCCTTTAAAAGAAAAATCATTAAAATCAGCATTTTTTTCTTCGCCCAAAGGTACCCCCCCCCCCTAAAAAAGAATATTTCAAAATAAATTGCCATCATAAATAAAACTACAGCCACCATATAATTAATAAGCTATATTCCCGTATAATTCATTTACCACTATCGATCCTGAATATACAATGAATTATAAATCAATAGAAAACAATTTTCTCGGACATTGCAGTACGGGCGATACGAACGAAAAAGTAGACGGTAAATTGAACGTGCGCGCAGTAAAGAAATTGCCTATCATTGAAGGCGTATATGCAAAGAAATTAGAGCGCTCTCCCCTCTGTATATTTGTCTATGCGTCGTGTGAACCATGCACGAATTTTGAAAGATCCACTTACGGCTACGTGTATACATATATGTAGGCGTAAAGATACAAGCGACACTTTCTAAATTTGGAGGATGTAACAGATGAGGAACGTTCGGATCACGCCACATATGCACGGACTTTTAGTTCTCACGGCCACGGAAGTGGCGCGAGCGACAGTAGCAAACGAGAGAGAGAGAGAGAGAGACAGGGAGAAGGATCGTCGTTCATGTATACAAACACCAAAATAGGGTATTACACCCTTTTTAAAAGGTGTCTTAATTTGTTCCTTAGGTGGTAATGAACTACTAGAATTTTTATTTCTACTTTATGAAATCGATAAGTGCCATAAAAATGTATTAAAGACGTTACCCCCACTTGTAGCGCAAAAAAAGGCCTTTTTCATGAATTTTTTTAAAGAAAACTACAAAACTTTTTTAACCGATCAATATACCATCTTAAAGAACACGTCTTGAAGAACTTTCAGTAATTTTTTTATTGAAAAATATTACATTGTTTAGTGGCAAATGGCCGTCAATGAAATAATGTTTTTATATACACGTTTTGCGGTGACCAACATTGCGGCGAAGTGGATCATCTGAAAAAAAAATGCGGATGGATTTAGTCAAATATAAGTAGAAAACTAGTCTTTAATCGAAGGATTTTAAAAAATATTCATTTTTCACAAAATGGCGGACAGTCAAAGTTAATGGTTCGATTTTAACGAAAAAAACGGCCGTTTTTTTGCTATAAAACGGCCATTTTTTCGAAGAAAAAAAATCGAACGATTAAAGACTACATTTTTATGTATTAAATAAGCCTGCAAAATTTCAAGAAGATCGGTTCATTAGTGTTCGAGTAATCTTGGTCACCGACTTCAGAAATGCCATTTTGAGAAAAACGCGTTTAAAGTTTCAATTTCAGTTTACACGAAGAAAATATTTTTTTTTGTAAACTTACATAGAGTCATCTATTCCGGGCATAAAAAAACTGCACTTTAAATTGCACTTCAAAAAATGCATTAAAAAAATCGATTTTTTCAAAATCGCAAGTGGGGGTAACCCCTTAAGTGAATTATAAAATGTATCTTGAGTTTTTATAAATAAAAACCGACATTATTCGATTGCTTGTTGCAAAAACGACCTTATTTATACATTCTTAGTATTTTCCTTACACAGAGTAAAATACCCTATTGCTGGAATCGAACGCAAGAGGCTGTACAAAGCGAAATAAAGTAACGACACAATGTCAACAAGCGGAGCGCGAGAGAAGAACGCGTTGCATCACACACATCGCAGGGACCATCTGTTCGAATGCTCTGCAAAAGTAATAGCTGCGAATCACGTGGTGGTGCTAAGCGGCGGGTGAGGGGGGGGGGGGGGGTGGTGCGTAGAGTCCGAGGACGGCACGATGCGTGCGACTTATCGCACCGCAGGACGAGCACGTGTTTGTAAAAAGTAATGAAAATAAAAAATAAGAAGAAAAGACATTTGAACGCACGTGTACGCGGTGTATAGTACGCGAGAAGCGCCGTAGTAAAGCGATGTGCGTGTTTTATGCCAGTCGAGATAAACTTTACATTTTGTCCCTCTTTGGACTCTCGGTCGGTGTCGCGTAACTATACACGTGGCTGGTGCAGATATGTATACGCGTATATGTGCAACAGGCCTCGGATCTCTCGGCGCACATGTCGACTTTCTTTGAGGCAATATCGCATCCGCCGTTGGTGGCTCGATCAATGGGTTCCGCTTGTTCGTGACGCAGAAAATTCGACGACAAAGTTCCGGTTAACGGGACGAGAAAAAAATTCCGCGAGTCGCCTTCTTTTCGATGGAAAAAAATTAGGGAAATAGAGAGGGGGGAGAGAGAGAGAGAGAGAGAGAGAGAGAGAGAGTTTGGAGGTTAGAAATGTTTAATATACCAAATTAAAATGGCGTCACTTTGTAAGAATAATGCAAATCAATACGTTTATTGAGAAAAATATTTAAAAATTAAAAAACAAACACGATTTTATAGATACTTACCGATAATTATCAATATTGAACGTACAAAATATTTCGTCGCTTCGATAATACGGCGGACCGGAGCTCGTTTTTCAATATTTCTTTTCCAAACCCGAACAAGTTCATTTTTTTTTCTTTTTTTTTTTCCTAAACAGAAACCAACTTGTTTTTTTTTCGATATTTTTGTCCCAAACCCAAACAAGCTTGTTCGTCGAAATTTTTTCCCAAACCAACATAAGCTAATTTTTTCCTAAACCCAAGCATGTTCGTTTTCCCGTTTTTTCATACTTCTTCCCAAACCCAAACAAGTTCGTTTTTTTTTTCCGTTTTTCGATCTTTTTTTCAAACCCAAACAGACTCGGAAAAACTCGTTTTTTTGTTTTTCGATATTTTGCCCAAGTCCAACCAAGTTCGTTTTAAATATTCTTAGTTCCAAACCCAAACAAATCCAAACAAGCTTGTTTTTTTTGTTTTTCGACATTTCTGCTCTAAATCTATTAAATTCATGGTACCGCGATGATGTGGCTTAATTTTTTCTTTCCTTCAAGTAGCCGCTATAATAAGCTTATTTTGTTGCACGGTAGATCAGTTAAAAAACAAATTTTAATATCCCTAAACGAATTATTTAAGGGGGGATTGTCTTTTTGTTCGCAAAATTTACCGCTTTTTGGGAATTTTTTTGTGAAGAAAGTATACAACGGAAAACTTGTGAAACTTGGCATATAGTTTTATTGATCTGTTTACTACATACAAAAAAAATTTTAAACAATTTCATCAAAAAATCCGCCTCCCACCCCCCTCGACGCGCGATGGTCCTTTTTTGATGGTGTGCACGATTACAGCCTTCACGTTCATCCTGCAACAAAAACCCAAAAAGCATTTTACTTTAGACACATATAGCTATCGTTCGATGAAGGGAAAAAAAATTGACGATTTGGTGACGTTTTGAACTTGAAGTATCGATTTTTCGAAAAAAATTGATCGATTTTTTGTTATAAATAAAAAACTATTAAACGTATTGCTTTTTTGCTTCATCAAACGATAAAAGGATGTCAGCTGAGCATTCTGTCCAAATTTGAAGGCAATCGGTTGAATAGTTTTTGAGAAATCGTGCACACCATCAAAAAAGGACCATCGCGCGTCGACGGGGGTGGGAGGCGGATTTTTCGATGAAATTGTTAAAATTTTTTTTGTATGTAGTAAACAGATCAATAAAACTATATGCCAAGTTTCACAAGTTTTCCGTTGTATACTTTCTTCACAAAAAAATTCCCAAAAAGCGGTAAATTTTGCGAAAAAAAAAGACAATCCCCCCTTAAAAATCTCGATTTTACTTCGATTTTGGTCGAAAGTACTCACTCATTTTATTTTATTTTCATGAATTATTTTCGATTTTTCGACCGAATGGTTTACAACAATGAACAGTGAACAGGTGGGGGGGGGGGGGGTTATGGAAGGATTTCTACAAAGAGTCTCTTCGGGACCCCACTAAAAATTGCGCGAGCTCACGCCACTGCTCGCGGTGAGACTTTGTTCCTCGACCCCGCCGCCATCACATCAAAAGCGCGACGCTGCGAATATACTCGTGAATGAACCTCTTTCTCGATCGTCCGAATTCAACCCCCCCTCGGGAAGCGCCAAAAAAACTGCATCGCATTATGCTCGGCCACCCCTACGCGATAATAATGCACACGCGTGAGCGATTCCGCACGGAGAGGCCGCGAGACGAGACCCACGTGTACATTTTTCTCCCCCCCCCCCGCCCCCCGTTCCGCGCCCCTCGCGCCGCGGAATTTACAGCGGCGTACTCGGGCCCGAATAATACCATCGGTTGCGCTTGTATCGTGGAGAAATCGTTCGCGATCAATTTCGCGCACATTTTCATACGCGACGAGTTCCCCAATGGGCCCGGACAGACCGGATTTTCTATAGTCGTCTGCCGTGACATTCTGCGAATAATTCGCGACTATCATCTGTAACCCCAATTTTTTTATGCCTCTCTCCCCCTCCCCCTCGCTCTGGGGCTCCGTTCACCGCCTACCAACGTTGTCGCATGCAAATTTCGTCCGGTATGTTTTTTTTCTCTTTCTCTGCCCATTGGCGTACTCGACTCGACTGACGAGCCAGCTGCAACTTTACCGAATCTTCCCTGACACACGTTGCCCGCTTTCCTACGAGTGTGTTTGAGGCGAGAAATCCCTTTAGAATTTTCAAGAAATCGTTTTTTTTTTTTACATATTTCGAAAGTTTGATACTCAAACAATATACTGACCAAAGGAAAACTCGAAATATTGAATATTTGCGGAGTTATCGCATATAAGGCAAATGTCCCAATTGTTGAACAGCTAAGGATCTGGGGGATTGAATTCGGTGAGAAAAAAAAATAAAATCAAGAAAAAACCATCGCTTTCATGTTCAAATGATACTTTGATATTTTTACTTTCGAAAAATCACCCTTTAAATTATTTTTAAATTATTTCAAGTGAAAAAAAGAATAACAATGTGAAGCATGCAAATGTTCCAATTATTGAACACTGGAAGTGCCTATGTCCGTAATATTGAACAGGCATGTCCCAGTTATTGAACACTCGAGAATTCTTTTTCCGCTCTGAAAATATTATTTCGGGTGCAATATTAAGAAATAAAAGCAAAATCACACACTTAAATAATCTTTTATTAATCATGTAAAAATACAAAAATATATATTTAGTCTCTTTTGACAGGTTTTTCGTTCATTCGCATTTGGTTTATTTTTGCTTTTCAACTCGAACTTTATTTTATTTTTATTTTCAGCTTCCTCGTTTTTACGTTCTGTTTTTGTTTGATTTTGTCGCAGCTTGGCTCCCTGAAATATCGGAGAGCAAAAAATATTGAACATTACATTCGTATTTTTAGGTTACATTTAGGTTATATTCTCTTTTTACTTTTTTTTATGTTTATTGCACGAAATTACACATAAAAAATATATTTGACGATCTTAGAGTTATTATAAAAATAATAAAGGTAAGTTTATTCAGGAAATTACAGTTTTTGTTTGAATAAATCCGATTCACACGGGGGGGAGAGAGGGGGAGAGAGGGAGAGAGAGAGAGAGAGAGAGAGAGAGAGAGAGAGAGAGAGAGAGAACACACCCAAACTTAAGGACAGATATGAACACACATGCAAAATAACAAAATTATGATGACCAAAAAATATACGATACTAATAGCAGAATCAAAAGAAAATATAAAACAATATCAGAACGAAATACAAATATGAAAAAGTAGTAAATAACGGGAAAAAAGGAAGAGAGAGCGTGGGAGAGAGAGGGGGGGAGAGAGATTGATTGCTAGTTTAATATATACCTTGGTAAGAACCTTTACGCAACATAATACATATAAGATAGTAACAAAAATAGAAAAAATAACTTGAAATAAATTAAAAACAACTAATAGTAGACTAACTATAAGCGAAAAAAAACGTTCAATGGTATAGCAAAGCAACTATAAAGTACAAAATCAATAAATCATCAATAAATAAATACCAACGTGCCAACGTAGCCACACTTATCGTCTATTCGAACGTCACCTTATCCGAACCCAAGCATTCATAATTAATCTCTCTCGATAAATAAACAGCACTGATCCCCGTCGGACGTACGTAAAACCCAATCGATTCGAAGGATCCCCTTACGAAATTCTTTCATGTAGGTAGGTGCACCGCGCCGTCGTTGCGTTTCGTTCGTCGAGGTCGAATTTATCTCCATCTGAATATCGCCTACTTTGCAATATTGGTCGATGGGAAGAAAAAAATCGGGGGCGGTAGAAACTAATCACGGAAAAAGAACGGACACGCGTTCACGTTTGCCGCGTGATTTTCCGAGGGCTGCCGCATCGGGACGCGTTGGTCGCCGCGCGTCCATTGCCCTCCGCTCTTTTATCTCTACACTTTCGACGGGCCCGCGAGGAAAAAGAGAACTCTGAAAACCTTTCGATTCGGTCTCTCAGTCGAAATTACGTTCTCGAGGATCTACACCTTTCACCCCCCCCTCCTCTCTCTCTCTCTCTCTCTCTCTCTCTCTCTCTCTCTCTCTCTCTCTTCTCTCTGGCTCTCTTCTCTCTCTCTCTCTGGCTCTCTTGATGGACGGAAAGAACCCGTCTCAAAGACCATTATCTCATAGTGGCTTCGTTCGTCGCCTTTCGCTATATCTATACGCATAGGCCGAGGGCACGAACAGTGAGAGAAGAAAAAAAATCTTCCAAAAATTCTCGGCTTATATCCACGGCAGTGCAGCAGGATCTACGGCGCAATGGGATTATTTTCGTCTCGAACTATTTTTCACTATTAACGTGACAGCGATTTTTTTCACCGCACCCCAAGATTTCTCGCTGTCGCGAGCGAGAAGATCGTTTCCTCGATAGACGACGTATCAGGGCGTAAATCTTCGAACCATTTTTTTATTTCGATCTAAAAATGTAAGGGTTCCGGAGCGGAAGTATATTTTTGTGGATGCACTTTGGGAAGGCCGGTGGAGAGCCGAAAAATCAACGTGGACGACGTTTGCGGTATTTTTATCGCCCTGGCGTCCGTTTCGAATAAACGAAGAACGAATGGGAGGAAGGTCGTTTCGGGGACCAATGCTCGAGGGAGGAGGATCCCTCTAGGCAGCCGAAAATAAGCGAATTTTCAAGTTTTTTTTTTCGTATCGATACTATTTATTCTGCGTAGGTAAACTTTTATGTACATATTGCTACGTCTTTTGGTTTTACACTTTTTTTTATATTTAAAAATAGCAGGGTTGCACGACACGTGCTTCAGAGACCTCTGCCGCCTGAGCTGTTCCACGGCGTGCCACCTAGCGCCTGGTGCATTGATCTGAAACATCGAAGCCAAGAAGTTTTGGACTTATAAGATCCTCGCTCTCTGCGAGAACCTAAAAAATCCAAGGAGAAGTGAAATTTCGAGAAATGGCACGTGTTTGAAAAAATGTCTATTTTTTATGAAATTTTTGGTTCGTGAAAGTTCATATTTTGTTCATGAAATTCTTTGTTCATGAAAGAAGAGATTTCTCAAATAATTTTTCAGGAACTTTAGGTTCACATAGACGGTGATCGTGTCATGTAAAAGTCTGCAAAATTTCAAAATGATCGAGTGGACAGTTTTTGAGTTATCTTGCACGAGGTTCACGAAAAACGCGTTCAAAATTTCGAGCTTCTGCGTGGAGTTGATTTTTGTCCTGTTCTTTTTTACGTTATAAAGGGATGCCCCCTTTGAGGTTACTTTTTTCAGCATGTACATACGTGGAACGACAGTTCGACTCCGGCGTTTCCGTTCCAGCGCATCTCTTTCGCAAATAAAAAGAATGGTCGAAAAGAAAAAGGATGAAAAAGGGCTCGGTGTCCTTCAGAATTCATCGCTGAAACGCTCGAGCCTCTTGAGAAGGTTAAAGCGTTAGGCACAGTTGCAGATTAAATTCGAAAAAAATACATGTTATTATTTAGACTATACTGAGTCTTTACGATTTTTTTGAAATTTTTTCACCACAAAATGCCGGAGATAAAAAATAGTTCAACGTATGTAATTTTACGTGCGGTTAGTTGGCCAAGACGTTTACGCTACGGGTGATGTAATTTTCTTTGGCTATTTAGCACCAAGATAAACCATTTCTAACTACGGATTAACGCAAATTAAACCTTTGTAAACATTAAGAAAAAAAACCATCTTACTCATTGTAAACGATATGTATTCAATATTGAACCATCAAGGTTTGACGAGAGATTACGAATCTTGGCTGGCGAATGGAGAGCATTGCTGCCAACCTCAATGTCCGCGAAGTTGCCGTATTTTCGCAACGCTTAATATTAATTTATGCTGATAATAAATAATCTCGTGACATAAATATATATAGGCATATTTATAAATGACTCAAAATTTCATTCTGAGTTGTATAAAATAGTCGCTGACGCAGTTTTTTTTTCATAATAATCATCGCTAATGTTATATATTTTCAAGTTGGTAGTAACACAAAAGTTCTTCTTATGAACGTAATAAAAATATAAATATGCATAATTTTGCCCTTTAATTATATATATTATAAAAATTAGCGCTCACAGAATAAATACATACCTCGTATGCATTTTTTTAAGTTCATTGACAAAACATCCTAAACCGTCATTTAACTCAACTGGGCAATCTCCTTAAGGGGTTATATACAGTCAGGAGGCCAAAAAAGATCGATTTTTCAAGAATTTTTCTTGAGAAGACCTTTAAAACTATTAACGTAAAAATTGGTACACATATTATGGTAACTTTTAACTGTATTTTAACATTTTTTATTTGTAAAAATAATTATTTTGAAAGCTGCTATAGCTGATCTCCGGAAGCACCTTTACAAAAAGGCGTCTTGCGGTGAGCACGATGTCTCCGGGCTGGACCATCTAAAATGAAAAAAAAAAAAAAACCAAAAATATTTCGTTCAGGCCTTAGGCCACAGTAACGGGTATAAAATCATGTGCGAATTTAACAATTTTTTTTCGTATGAAAAAGTGATTCAGTCGTAAAATTAATTACACATCTATTTAGTATGAATATCAAGCTGTTAGAAATTTTTTTTTTTCGATGTACAAAATGGCCGACTACTAATATTTTCTTTTGTTATTTTTTTTCGCTGCGCGGCGTGACATTTAGCGTCCACAATCCAAAATTCTCGTCAATCTACATTAGAATACCTAGAGAAGTACGTACGGAATTTAAAAAATATTGTTTTATTCAAAAGTTGTAGGTATTTGAACTTAAGAAATGAATTTTCAGTGAAAAATTTCGTTATAACTGCTCATAAAGTGCTCAAAAAATGAAAAGTTTCCGATTAATCAGAAATTGCGTACGTACTTCTCTGCGAAACGCAATTAGGAACATAACTTTTACATTTGAAGTAAATCGAGTGAAAATTGTTGAAGTTATTTGTCACGCCAATTGGAAAAAAGCTGTTTCGAGAAGTTTCAAGTAGTCGGCCATTTTGTACATCGAAAAAGAAATATATATTTTTCTAACAGCTTGATATTCATACTAAATAGATGTGTAATTCATTTTATGAGTGAAACACTTTTTCATACGAAAAAAAATTGTTCAATTTGCACATGATTTTATACCCGTTACTGTGGCCTAAGGCCTCAATATAATGGATTATCTTGTAACTGATCGAAGGAATTAGCAAAATAATAATTTGACAAAATAGCGGCTTTTCAAAAAAGTCGATTTTTCACAAAAATTTAAGCCTTAAATTGTTTATAAAATGGGAAATATTTATCGGTGAGAAAAAAATCTTCGATTAATTACTAATTAATATACTTGAAAAGATTGTGTTAATGTTTGAGACTGATCGGTTCAGCCGTTTCCGAGAAATCTTGCTCACCGACTTGAAAAACACAGTTTTGAGAAAAACGCGTTTAAAGTTTAAAAAGTACTTCCGAAGGCTCTGACACGTCATTACGAATGTGCCTGTAACTTCGAGAATATTCGCCGGATTGACAAGAAATGTTCTGTGTGTGTACATAAATATATGTACATTACGCAAAAAAAATAATAAAAAATGGATTTTTCGCATATTTTAACTATATATAACCCCTTAAGGCGGGAGCCTGAATTAAAGATCCGACAAATCGTTTTTTTTAAAATTGTTAAAGCCGATAGATAAACTGTCCAAGAATATATTTGCAAAGTTACAGATGCCACAAATATTTTCAATGATACAAGTACAAAAGCAGAGAAGTGATTGATATTGATATTTTCTCCTATTGAAAACTTTGAAGCTCCTTTACTCCCGTTTTCATTTTCACGCTTTTTCCAAAATGGCGGTCGTGCTAGCGAAAAACTAAACGACCTATTGAATCGAACCAAAGTTTATTTTCTTCAGTATGAAAATCTCTTCAAAGTGAATTAAAAAAGTCGTTGAAAACGTATTTTTAAATAATTTTTATAGCACGTTAGTGTTTTTTTTAACACTTTTTTCAGCTTTTTCTTAATTCACCCAGAAGAAAAACATGTCAATTGAACATTTTATTGATTTGGTTCAGTCAAAAATTACGAGCTGCATCTTTCCCGCCGATTGGGGACTGCAGTGGCAAGCCGAACATGGGATAGGCTAATGAATCTGCAGTCATTTGTTCATGTTGAGCATTTTATTTACACATTTCAAATATACATGGAAAGATACCTCAATGTTTACTGGGCTCACTTATTTCTTTCCCTTCTAAAAAAATTCCCGAAAAAACGCTTTAGGGACCTCCTAATTGAGGCTCCCGCCTTACGAAGAAGAAAAAACGACGCAACACCCCTGTGGCCAATGTCGAAGCTTGACCCTCGCCGCGACCAGCCCCTGCGTCCCATCCCTTTCCATGGAACAATAATCCTACTTCCCGTCTCACCCAGCGGGGTAAAAGTGCGGCGGTACGCCAGAAGCTTCTTCGTTTCAAAAGGCTCGCAGGATTTCGAGAATCCGAGTCAAACGGTCGTCCAACTCTCCCGACCGCTAACGGTGTTTTTGTTTTGTTTTTCTCTTCACTGCGGCGCGTACGCGCGCGAGCGAGGCGTACGTGCGCGGCGTGTCGAGAGCAACAAGGAAGGAGCGAGACGCAGCGCTCGAGAGTCCGGCAGGGGCGACAGCGGTGGAGGGGATTGACGCGCTGCACGAGGAGAATACCGCGCCGCGTTGCGCCAGGAAAGCGTAACGACGGAGTGAGAAGGATAGAGATAGGGCACGTAGAATCGGCGAGGGGGGGTGGGGGCACCGGTGCGAGGCACCGAAGGCACAGAGGCTGAAAAAAGTGGTCGGAGGGGCGCGAGGGGTCGCGGTTTCATAGCCAAGCCCCCGCCCCGGTGAAACTTTAGTTTTTACTACGCTCCCTCGATTGCGTTCTTTCCCCTTCGTCTTCCTCCTCTCTTCCTTCCTCTGTGCCCCCTCCCCCCGCTCTCCTTCCAACGCTTGACTCCGTGGCACTTCTCGTTAGTCGACGGGCAAGAGTACGTACGTCGAGCGCGAGGCGCATCGAGAGTAGATATTCAGTAGCCGGTCACGTTGCCGCTGTTACCACCGCCGCTCGCAGTTCCTCACTACACACGCAACTTCGTCATACACGCGGCCTATCCGCGAACGAGAGCGTACAGAGCGCGAGAGAGCACGGGGCAAAGCGCGCGCACGCGCGGTACACGCCGGACGCCGCGGTTCGGTGCACGCAGCGAGGAAGCGGAGGGGGGAGAGAGCGCACGGGGGGAAATCACAAGCAAGACGCGACGAATGGGAAAGAGATTCACCGAAGGCCGAGGCAGAGGGGAAAAGGGCCAGAGGGAAAGAGAGAGATGAGAAAAATCCGCATGTTTGTTTCTCTTCTCGCTTTTCGTATACGCGCGTTTCTGTGCACCGTTAACGTTAAGTGAAGTCCAATTGTGGACACTCACGCAAGGGACTGCTCGCGCCCTCGTACCGTACACATTTGTACGCGTTTATCGCTATACGCGCGTACTATCGTGGTAGTGACGTTAATTTTCCAACGTTTTCACATCACGCGAAACGAGCTCACTTTGTTTTCTTTCACGAGCCCCGATACGGCTCCCCCGAGTACGGTGCAGCAAAGCGAGAAGTTGGCGAACCGGAAGGGGGCAACGAGCGCACTCGTTAAATCTCGAGACTCGGTAAAGGCTCGCGGACGAAGCTCGGGCGCGTTTAGTGCGGCGTGCGCAATCGTCGACTCGTCTGTCTCTGGTAGTTCCGGTGGATCGCGCGAGGTCGCCACGAGCGTTTGCTCACACTCGCGGCGCGGGCAGTGCGGAGGGGGGAAAAAATAGTACGGGCGCTCACCGCGTGGGACACGCACAGCTGGTAACAGCCGGTTGTGTTCGTCGCGCGATACTTTTTCGGTTTGTATGTGCGTGCCGCGCGCTCTGCTGGTTACTCGTTTTGTGCGTCCGATCTTTTCCATCTCTCTCTCTCACGCTTTTTCGATGTTTCACGACCCGTTTGTCGTTCCTCGCGACTTTGATGACAGTGAAGCGCGAAAATACGCGTAGTGAAAGATACACGAAGACGTTTTCTTTTGATACTTTATAATTAAGATACACGTAGACTGCAATCATGTACAAGTTACTCGGGAATTTGAGTCGGTACCTGAAATGGCAGGACATCAAGACCGACTCGATGATCTTTCGCATGCACAATAGCTTCACGACAGTGCTGTTGCTCACGTGCTCGATCATCATAACCGCCAGCCAGTACGTCGGCAAACCCATCTCGTGCATCGTCCAGGGCTTACCCAGGGATCCGATAAACACCTACTGCTGGATCACCTCGACCTTCACGATGCCGGACGCGTTCAATCGTCAGGTCAGTTGCGATACGATCTTACGCTTACAAACCTTCGTCGACTATGGGACAATCCAAACGAGAAGCATCGATAATTACATTCTCTTTTTTTCTTTCGCTCCTCAACGTGCGAAATAGAACGCGCTGTGATTTTACGCGCGCGATAAGGGCTTCTTCTTTTTGTCACCTCTCGCCGCCTCCACAGGTGGTCGCGCTGGCTTCGACTATCACGCGCGTTGAACTCACTCGCACTGTGTAGCAGCGGCGAACTTGATTTCCAACGTTATTTCATCTACCTTCCCTCCAATCACCCCCTCCCCCTACACACCCCTTCCCCACCCGACACCGATAAACATTTTTACTCGATTACGCAGGACTGCATCTCGCGCGACCCATTTATTTCGATCGCCATAATTCATCAGCGCGCGTGTGTGTGTGTGTGTTAAGGCTTTGCATCCATCTTCCTAACACCCTGTGTATATATATATATGCTTTCGAGCGATTCGAGTCATTGCTACAATTCGATGATGGCGATGATAATGATAATAATAATGATAATGATGCAGTATCAATGATGGTAATAGTTGTAATTATTAATTATAACTGTTATGCGTTATTATTATTAGTATAATAATAATAAGTCATACTAAAATAGTAGACAAATAGTAATAGTAAAGCAATAATAATACAGTAATGCAACACCCAATAATAATGGCAACAACTTTCCGCGACAACACACGTGTTTAATTAATTATCGAAAAATATTAACGCAAATGGTGTTGAAGTTTGCATCGTTGGATGGCAACGAGAGTTCTTTTTCACATTTTACTCTTCGTATTTTGATGATTATAAAAGGATTTTTTCTTTTTGTTGATTCACATTGTAGAACGCTAAGTAAATATCTTAAACAATTGTTGAAGAATTCGTTTAGGCAACATATGCGGAAAGAAATTAGAGGAATTCAGAAATTTAATTTCGATTATATGCCTACGATGCGAATTTCAACCTCATTAAAGGGGGAGATACCGTTAGGCGAGGACAAAATTGCTGATGTTCGTGTTTTTTTTTAACAGGGCATGTTTTATTTATTCGTTTTTATTAAGGGAAGGTTCTGAGTTGTTGGGCCAAAACATGTTCAATTTTTCACCAATTTTTTATGCCAAAAGTATTGAATACAGAATGTTGATGTTTGGTACGTTGAGTAAGCGGTCTTTATTGAACATCAAGGTATTTTTTTAAGTTTGACAATACATGGTGGTGGCAGTAGGAGGAGCCACGTATGCAGGTGCGCGGGCGATGACATTCTTCGCTTGCGGAAGTCCTAAGTCCCGGACAGGCGATCGGAAGCAAAAAATCAAACATATTTTTTACTTTGTACAATGTTGTGTATAAGTTGACCAAGAATCAAGAAGAAAAATTGAAAAATAAAAAAATAGAGAGCAAAAAAATGCGAAAATTTTTGAGAAAATAAACAAACTTCCTTCCGATCGCTCATTATTTATTTATTTTTCAATTTTTCGATTATAAGTGTTTATCGGCAGTGTGCAGCCAATTGTTGCTTAACGAATTTTCCCCGCGATGTCAAACTGCGGGATGCAGCTGTAGTTTTTTTTGAATTTGAAACAAAAAATTGAAAAACTATTACATTCTCTATAAAAGTACGCTGTCGATAAACCAAGAAAAAGTTGAAAAAGTTGAATATTGTAATAATGGCGGCACTTAGAAAAAAGATCGAATTTTCACCGAAAGTTTTTATGTTTTTTATGCCAAAAATGATTGTTTAATAATTTTTTTTTACTGAATATGGAAGTTTATCGACGAAGGTTTGCAATTATGTGTCTGAAAACCTTTGGGTGAAATAAATTGGATAAATAGTTTTTTTTATCCCTGCTGCAAATTTCGAAAATTCGTTCAGCAACAATTGACTGCAGACTGCTGATGAACACTTATTGTCGATTAAAAAAATGTTTTTCATTTCTTCTAATGTACCATAAAATACCCTACAAATTTCAAAACGATTGGTCCAGTAGATGCGTTGTAAAAATATTCCGATATTTTTCGTCATTTTCGAGAAAGAATCAACGAAGATTTTTCTTTCATTAAGGGGTTAGGCCACTCTAGAGGCCGAAAAATAGGCTTTTTGGGGATTTTTTTCAGAAAAACTACAAAATAAATCGAGTTCACAAAAAAGAGTATTTATCATACATATCGGTAATTGTATACAATAGGTTTTTCGAAGCGATTAATTTCAAAATGGCGGCTGTGCAGCGTTTATCTCAAAATTGCATTTTTTAAGTTGGCCGGAAACATAACTCAGACAATTTTCAACCGATTCACTTGAAATGTTGAATATATCTTGAAAAATACAGTGTCTATGGAAGTACGTAGGATTTTTTTTATATTGCATACTTCATCTGCTATTTGCAATTATCTGACGAAATTTTTCACTTTATAATAAATTACCTAAAAAATCGGCAGTTAATTGTTAATAAAAAATGAACTATGCAATATAAAAAAGAAATCCTACGTACTTCCATAGACAATGTATTTTTCAAGATATATTCAACATTTCAAGTGAATCGGTTGAAAATTGTCTGAGTTATGTTTCCGGCCAACTTAAAAAATGCAGTTTTGAGATAAACGCTGCACATCCGCCATTTTGAAATTAATCGCTTCAATAAAATTATTGTACATAGTCACTGATATGTACGATAAACACCCTTTTTTGTAATGTCGATTTATTCTGTAGTTTTTCTGAAAAAAAAAAATCCCCAAAAAGCCTATTTTTTCGGCCTCTAGAGTGGCCTAAGGCCTTAATACTCATACCACAGAATATGGACCACGGAGAAGTGAGAAATATTGAAAATCGATAAAATGATACGCTTTGAAAAAAGATTGAATTTTCCGAGAAAAAAAATGGCTCCATTTTGCAATGAAAAAATACTCTTTTTTTTAGTTCTCAAACACATTTAGAGTCATGTTTTAGATAATGACGGTAGAAATATTTATACTAAGTTTCATCATAATCGGTCGATTAGTTGGTAATTCATTAAGGCTTTAGGCCACAGTAACGGGTATAAAATCATGTGCGAATTTAACAATTTTTTTTCGTATGAAAAAGTGATTCACTCATAAAATTAATTACACATCTATTTAGTATGAAAATCAAGCTGTTAGAATTTTTTTTATGTACAAAGTGGCCGACTACTAATATTTTCTTTTGTTATCTTTTTTTTAGGCGCTCCGCGGCGTGACATTAAGCATCCACAATTTTTTACCTAGAACAAAAAATAAAAATTCTCGCCAATCTACATTAAAATACCTATAGAAGTACGTACGGAATTTAAAAAATATTGTTTTATTCAAAAGTTGTAGGTATTTGAACTTAAGAAACGAATTTTCAGTGAAAAATTTCGTCATAACTGCTCATAAACTGCTCATAAAATGAAAAGTTTTCGATTAATCAGAAATTCGGTACGTACTTCTCTGCGAAATGCAATTAGGAACATAACTTTCAAATTTGAAGTAAATCTAGTGAAAATTGTTGAAGTTATTTGTCACGCCAATTGGAAAAAAACTGTTTCGAGAAGTTTCGAGTAGTCGGCCATTTTGTACATCGAAAAAAAAATATATATTTTCTAACAGCTTGATATTCATGCTGAATAGATGTGTAATTCATTTTATGAGTGAATCATTATTTCATACGAAAAAAAATTGTTATATTCGCACACGATTTTACACCCGTTCCTGTGGCCTAAGGCCTAAATAAGTGACTTATCCGAAAAATGAACCAAACATTTTTTGTCGCTATTTTCTCATTTATTGGGTTATAAATGATGATATTCATTCATGCTAGGAGTTTGTTTGGGTAACAAACAAGAAAGAAGCAACAAAAAAATGTTTCGTCTAATTTTTCGGAAAAGTTACTTATTTAGAGAATTACCAAAAATACAGTGTAACAGCCAACAGTAGTGATAAAACATGCCCCGAGTCTCAAGAATGGTGAAGAAATATTTGAAATAAAAAAAAATCAGGAATATCAGCAAATTTTTTTCCCCGCCTGACGCTACCTCCCCCTTAATGGTCGGGCAAGAGTGTCGAAAGTATTAGAAACAGGAGAAGAAAGTTTATCAACTTTTTTTCGAATGCCGTTGCATGAAATCGTGTCGCGATAAATCATCATCGTTGGAGGAAAAGTCGTTTTTTTCCCTCTCCTCTGGCACAAGGTCTACGTGACTTCTGTAAGCTCCCGTTTGAGAGTAAAGCCACGAAATCTCACCCAAAAGCCGTAGAGCGGTCAAGGTCATGTTTCGGATTATCCAATCTCGCCCATCTTTCACGCATCGTTCGTCTCTCGCGCCACGGAAAGTAGCCCCGCTGAGAGACTAGAGAGATTCGTTCGTGCGCTAGGATTTGTCTTATTTTTTTTTCATTATTTAATTTTTATTTGCCATCGTTCGGACTACGAGGCGCGAGACGTCGTGCAACGATGACGAAAAAAAAATCACTGCGTAGGAATGTTGTCTCGGGGAGAGTGTGATCGGTGATTCAGGGACATGATTGAGACAAGTGAAGAAATAAGCAATGTACGTGTGCAATGTGCCGGTTGCAATTCGCAATTGTACGGGAGATCACCTATGCGCAGACTTGAAAGAACTATTGTGAGGATTTTTTATATGAAAAATTGTTTTGTCGTTTTGTTAGATTTTATTTATTGGATTTTGATAGTTATTGGATATTTATCAGATATTGATTAGATACTTATTAGATATTCGCTAGATATTTGTTAGATATTTGTTAGACTTTATCATACATCGATTAGATATCTATTATCCCTATTATCTATCGCCCATGCGCAAACTCAAAAGAACTATTGTGACGATTTTTTATATAAAAATTTATATTGTCGTTTTATCAGATTTTATTTATTGGATTCTGGAAGTTATTGGATATTAATCAGATATTTCTTAGATTTTATCATAAATCCATTAGATATCCATTAGATCGTGCTGAAGTTGGCATCGTTGGAATGCAACGAAAATTCTTCTTGATTTTTTATTTCTTTATTTTTATTATTATTTAAAATCTTTTTTGCAGCTTTTGGTTATACATTTTTGATAAGGATTCTTAAAAATGTTTCAGTGACTTTCGTAACCCAAATGTGCCGAAAAAATCCGGGAATACGAAAAAAATATGTATATATTTTCGTTGCATCGCATCGATGCAAACTTCACTACCATTCTATTAGATATTTATTACATTTCTTATAAACGATTATTTCGATTTTTATATGAAACTCTAAATAGTCGTTATTAAGTCCATATATATAGATATGTGTGTGTGTGTGTATATACATATACATATATATACATATATACATATATACATACATACATACATATATATATATATATATATATATATATATATATATATATATATATATATATATATATATATATATATATATATATAAAGTTAATTAAAAGTAAGATTTAAAGGTTTCGAGGATAGGAACCAAAAAGGATCCTAAAAAATGTAAGGTATTGGGCTACTGTGACGACCCAAAAATCAGGGTTATTGTGAAAAATTGATTTCAAAGAATTAAGTAAGATGTTTTTGAAAAACCATTTGGACATTTATTTGTATGTACATTAGCAAAGTTGTGTAGCAAATTTCACAAAAAATCTTAACAATTAAAGACGTTATAAACCATCTCGTCAAAGAGCTTTGAACGTCAGGGGCTCAATGGTGTACTTGATTTTGGCGATCCGGTTGATTTGAAACAGAAGAAACGAGTTTTTTTTTGTTGCCTCAAAATAGATAATATTGATGGTGCTGAAGTTCGCATCGTTGGAATGCAACGAAACTGCTTTTTGATTTTCTGTATTTCTTTATTGTTTTCAAATCTGAAATATTTTTTCCAAGTTTTCGGTTATATGTTTTTCATAAGGATCCTCAAAAATATTTCAATAATTTTGGTAGTCTAGATATGCCAAAAGGCTATTTTCATGAATTTTTTTTTGTAGGTTTATACCATAGATATTGATATAAAAGTTGTTACACTTTCGAAATACACAAAACAATTTTTTTTATATAATATATTTTAATATATAGTTGGATAATTTATCTATCAATTTGAGCAATACAAAAAACGATTTTCCGGATCTGCAAAACAGGACACGACCTTAAAAGCACCAGAGATTTCGTTTCTTTCATTTACTTACTTTTAATGCCGGGATTTTTTTTCTTTTTCAATGCGTAAAGTTTGTTCAATTTTTTAAGCTTACAAATCATTTTTTTTCCAATCCCATGCATTTTTTTATACTTCCAATTTTTTTTCCACGCTTTATTCGATACTCACAAATATCCTTATCTTTTCCAACGCTTGATTTTATTATTCCATTTAATTTGCTCTTTCTTCGTCCGTTGCTATTACGTTCTCCAATTTTCTCCTATTCGCGCGAAACGAACACATCGTTTTTTCTTGTTTTATTTGTTTAATTTTAATTTTTTTTAATCGAAGGTAAATTATCTCGCCTCCACAGGTTGGCGTTGAAGTCGCGCATCCCGGAGTGGCCAACGATTTCGGTGACGTCGATGCCAGAAAGTACTACACTTACTACCAGTGGGTTTGCTTCGTCCTCTTCTTTCAGGTAAAAAAATCGGTCACGTACTTTCCACGTTCTCACGATACTCTCCCATTCTTTCGTTTATTCCTAACCTGCGGATATCGAATTAAGGGGCTATACCAGCGTGAACGCTGAAAATTTGGGTGATTTTCGGGAATTTTTCGGAAGAAAAGCACTCAATTAAATGTTTCGGAACATTAAGCATGTATTTGGCTAAATTTGACCTATATTACATAATTTTTTCATAGAAAAATATTGAGATCCAAGCGACTTAGCGCTGCCTTCGGAGGCGCCAAAAAAAGTTCCTCCACTGCTGACATGATTCCGGCCAATTGAGTAGCTGAAACCGAAAAAGGAAAAAATGTCGTTTAACTGGAAGGTATTTCCTGTACAATGACGTAGGATTTTCGAAAAATATCAAAATCTAACAAAATGGCGTAGTTATGAAAAAAAGTCTGTTTTCTTGCCTATAAAATGGTCGTTTTTTTCAATGCCAAATCGTCAATTTTCATCCAATCAAAAATATCCTACGTCATTGTGGAGTAAATATATTCAAGAGTACTCAGTTCAAATTTCAAGTCAATCGGATAATTGCTCTTTGAGTTACAATGTCAGCAAATTTGAAAAATCTCATCTCATATTCTCGAAAGTATAAACTCGAAAAAGGCAACAAAAAAGAATGATTTTTTGAAAGTGCCACACTGGTATAACCCCATCACGCAACTGAATAATCACAACGAAAAGATTTTCCCTTCTTCACGAATAAACACTCGCGCATGAGAGCTCAAGAAAAACTGGCGTTTATTTGACGACGATGAATAAAAACGACAAAATAAACCGAAGCGAATTTTGACGTTTGACTGCCGAGAGGCGAAGAATTGTTCGCGACTCGCCTTACCTTAGGTGATAACGTTGTATCATGTAACGAGCTACTTGAATTACGATGAGGAATCCAAAAATGAATCTTTGAACCGCTTCAACAGGAAATAGTGAAATAGTTGAATAGTGATAATACATTAAGGGGTCTTCTCACTTTAAACGCTAAAAAATGCTATTTTCATGAATTTTGTTGATACGTTAATATTATAGATATTGATATAAAAGTTACTTCATTTTTATTATTACATAATATTTTATTATTTATTAAGTTACACTCAATAAATACACTTTCGAAACATATTTAAAAAATATTTACTTAAGTCACTACTATAGACGAAAGAGGTAGTAAAAAACTGTCCTAAAAAAATTGGAGGTCTGCGCTGTTGATAAAATCTCGGAGATGGATCGTCCGAAACAAAAAAATCAAACGGTTTTACATTCAGTATGTTAATGGATGTAGCGCGTATCACACGATTTTTTATATATGCGAAAATAACAAAATGGACATTTTTCGGAAAAAAAAAAACTTGATTTTTTTCACCGTTTTTGGCAACAAAAAAGTAAATATGAAAATTAAAAAATCCTTGATATGCGCTATAGCTATAGTTGTAAAGAATATGTGGTTAATATTTCAAAAGGATCGGTTCAGTAGTTTCGAAGATTTT
>OX101791.1:34364163-34411094 GCA_944452715.1 Ophion slaviceki
AGAGAATGAAAAAAAAAAAAAAAAAAAACGTACGATGCCGTACCGTACATTATTATAATGAGAGATGAAAACGTGGCCGGGCGATGGAGAATGCGAGAGCGTGTTGGAGACGAAGGGCCAACTCAGGGAGCCGGATGACGAGACGGTGAGAGGAGAATCCTCGAGTTACGTCCAATTCGCTCTCGTTGAATTCAATTATTTCTAATTCGAACGAATCTTTATTCTTCGAATGGCATACATACACAAATACATGCATATCGGTCGAGAGATCATTCCGTAGATAAGCGACTTTGAATACCGCACTGAAAACCAACGGTACGTTGAAAAAAAATGCAGGAGTTCCTCGAAGCTACTGGATGCGCTGATGACCAACATTATATAGATGTATCAATCATCCGGATGGAACACTGACGTATTATAAGGCTCTGCTCTACTGCTAAAAAAGAACGGCTAAAAATTCGACTGCTAAGAAAGAACTGCTAAAAAAGAACTGCTAAAAATTCTACTGCTAAAAAAGAACTGCTAAAAATTCTACTGCTAAAAAATAACTGCTAAAAGTTCTACTGCTAAAAAAGAACTGCTAAAAATTCTACTGCTAAAAAAGAACTGCTGAAAATTCTACTGCTAAAAAAGAACTGCTAAAAATTCTACTGCTAAAAAAGAACTGCTAAAAATTCTACTGCTAAAAAAGAACTGCTAAAAATTCTACTGCTAAAAAAGAACTGCTAAAAATTCTACTGCTAAAAAAGAACTGCTAAAAATTCTACTGCTAAAAAAGAACTGCTAAAAATTCTACTGCTAAAAAAGAACTGCTAAAAATTCTACTGCCAAAAAAGAACTGCTAAAAGCTCTAGTTATATAGATGTATCAATCATCCGGATGGAACACTGACGTATTATAAGGCTCTGCTCTACTGCTAAAAAAGAACTGCTAAAAATTCGACTGCTAAAAAATAACTGCTAAAAGTTCTACTGCTATAAAAGAACTGCTAAAAATTCGACTGCTTAAAATTCTACTGCTAACAAAGAACTGCTAAAAATTCTACTGCTAAAAAAGAACTGCTAAAAGAGAACTGCTAAAAATTCTACTGCTAAAAAAGAACTGCTAAAAATTCTACTGCTAAAAAAGAACTGCTAAAAATTCTACTGCCAAAAAAGAACTGCTAAAAGCTCTAGTTATATAGATGCATCAATCATCCGGATGGAACACTGACGTATTATAAGGCTCTGCTCTACTGCTAAAAAAGAACTGCTAAAAATTCGACTGCTAAAAAAGAACTGCTAAAAATTCGACTGCTAAAAAATAACTGCTAAAAGTTCTACTGCTATAAAAGAACTGCTAAAAATTCGACTGCTAAAAAAGAACTGCTAAAAATTCTACTGCTAACAAAGAACTGCTAAAAATTCTACTGCTAAAAAAGAACTGCTAAAAATTCTACTGCTAAAAGAGAACTGCTAAAAATTCTACTGCTAAAAAAGAACTGCTAAAAATTCTACTGCTAATAAATAACTGCTAAAAGTTCTACTGCTAAAAAAGAACTGCTAAAAATTCTACTGCTAAAAAAGAACTGCTAAAAATTCTACTGCTAAAAAAGAACTGCTAAAAGCTCTAGTGCCAAATGGGCTTTAGTACTAAAACTGTACTGCTAAATAGACTCCAGTGCTAAAAGCAGCACTGCCAGAGAGTCTCAACTGCTAAAACGCAAAAGGGTATCTTTTTGAAAAGTTTTATTGGAAATCATTGAAACTGCTAAAACGCAAAAGGATATGTTTTTCGTACAATGTATATACATTCTACTTTTATTAAGGGAAGGGTAGGGGTTCCAGCGTGAAAAAAAAACACTTTTTTGCGAATTTTTTTCATCTATATGGATAGAGTAAATTTATTGAAACCTTTTGTACATTGTTAAGTGTCATTTTAAGAACATTCCGTGAAATTTGTACGCGAAAATATCCACAAACAAGCCGGTGACAAAGCTTTTCCAAGAACGCCTTTGGAAAAACACGATTTGCGGTGTTCACTGTATCTCAGCTAGAAATTATCTGAAATCAAGTACCATTAAAATTTAATCAAAGTATCATCAAATCCTCCCCCCAACGTTATTTGATAATTTTTTTTGTTCATTTCTAAATTTTTGGTGCTCATGTAAAGTGAAAAATGCTATTTTTCACGAAAAATTCCGCCATTTTGGGGCTGGAGAAAAAAATCTCAAACTAACCGTTGGGGGGAGGTATTTTATATGTAGAAAGTGTGTACCGAGTTTGAAATAAATCGGTCATGTAGTTTTCAAATGGCAGTGAACGCGGACTTTGAAAAAGTGGTTTCGAGAAAAACGCGTTTGAAGTTTAGAGAAGTCGGAGCTACAGTGTTAGAGGAGCGGGACTAAATAGTCAATAAGTTCGAGAGTTTTGCTCTGATTTACTTAAAATTTTGGGATTATATTCTTGAAATGTTCAACTATAAAAAAAGACAAAAAAACGATTTTTCAAAAGTGCAAACCCCTAACCTCCCCTTAAATGGTATATTTTACGTATATAAGACGTCGAAAATACGTATATTAAATATATCATAAACGCCTCATTTACGAATAATAAATTCGTAAAGATGTATACCATACGTATAGCAGCAATACGCCATATGCTGTTAGAATACGTACGGTCTGTGTTCAGTACACATACAGAATACACGTGAAAGTATGTGCGTCGTACACAGTAGTCACCCGAAAAAAGAAAACTTCTAGAGAACGATCCGAGAAAAAATTGTGGTGCGTTCCGGGCCGAGATTCGTGACCGGGACCTTTCCATTGTCGACTACTCTGACCACTTAGCTACGCCAGCCCTCCACCACACTCTTCTCGGATAGTCTCGATATTTACAACGCAACGTTACAACTCCCCCCTGCCCGAGTCGATATACATATCGACATATACCAGGTGTAGAAGTACGAAACCGGATTTTTTTTTGTAAAAATTACACGTCTGTTTGAAAATGATAAAAAATATTAAGGCGTTACCCCCACTTGTAGCGCAAAAAAGGCCTTTTTCATGAATTTTTTTAAAGAAAACTACAAAACTTTTTCATAAACATCTGAAGATCGTAGCGGGAAAAGTAAAAAAGGGGACCAACGCAACTTGGGGGGTGTTCAAAAGAGCAAAGATAAGCAGCTTAAAAAGTAGATTACAGCTGATGGGGGCAATCGTAAAAAGTGGGATGTTGTATGGAGCAGAAGTATGGGGATGGAGAAAGAGGAAAATCTTGGAAAGATGGCAGGGAAAATACGTAAAAATGGCTATGGGAATCAGTCCGAACACACCAAATTATATTTGGAGAATGGAAGCGGGGTGCAGAGGGGTGGAAATCGAAGCATGGAAAAGAGCGGCACAATACCTGGTAGAAGTAATAAAGATGGAAGAAGGAAGGTGGCCGAAGGTGTGTTTGAAAGAAGAAGTAAGAGGAATTATTAATGGAAACCCGTCAAAATGGGGGGAGGAATTGGATAATGCCTTGCCGGGAGTGGGAGAAGGAGGAATATGGCAGGAAATACGAAGCGAGAATGTGAGAGGATTAGAGCAGAAAGTGGAAAGGGGTATAAAAATCAAAAGGGAACAAGAAATTCAAACCGACTGGTGCAGGATCGACAAATCGACGTACTGCAAAGAATACAGGGGCAGAAAACAAAACGCAGAAATGGAAAAATATTGGGAAATGAAGGATCTCAGTGGGGAAACAAAGGAATTATGGGCAAGGATAAGGTGCGGAAATGTAGGGAAAAAAGGTAACAAGGGGTACAGAGACACCAACTGCCGAATGTGTGGGGTGGAGGAAGAGAGCGTGGAACACATTTGTGGCTGCAAAGCGGTGAAAGAAAAAATCGGAGCGGAACTAGTGGAAAAACTGGAAGAAGTGCTGGAAAACAAAGAGGGGGAAGAACTAAGGCAAAAATTAGAAGAGTTAGTGAGGAAGAAGCCGGTCAAACAGATATGCGTGTACGTAAAAGAATTTGAGAGATTGACGAAGCAGGTAGCGCAAAGAGAAGGAAATACCGGTGTATAAAAAATTGTTGCGAAAATGGAAAGACACGGATACAAATTGTAAGAATTGTAAGAAATGTAAAGCTGAAGAGAAGGGGAGAGGGAGTATAGATGTAAACACCCTTACAGGGTATACCATGGAATAAATACTACTACTACTACTACAAAACTTTTTCATCGATCAATATACCATCTTAAAGAACACATCTTGAAGAACTTTCAGTAATTTTTTTATTGAAAAATATTACATTGTTTAGTGGCAAATGGCCGTCAATGAAATAATGTTTTTATATACACGGTTTGCGGTGACCAACATTGCGGCGAAGTGGATCATCTGAAAAAAAAAATGCGGATGGATTTAGTCAAATATAAGTATAAACTAGTCTTTAATCGAAGGATTTTAAAAAATATTCATTTTTCACAAAATGGCGGACAGTCAAAGTTAATGGTTCGATTTTAACGAAAAAAAAACGGCCGTTTTTTGGCTATAAAACGGCCATTTTTTCGAAAAAAAATCGAACGATTAAAGACTACATTTTTATGTATTAAATAAGGCCTGGAAAAATTTCAAGAAGATCGGTTCATTAGTGTTCGAGTAATCTTGGTCACCGACTTCAGAAATGCCATTTTGAGAAAAAACGCGTTTAAAGTTTCAATTTCAGTTTACACGGAGAAAATTTTTTTTTTTGTAAACTTACATAGAGTCATCTATTCCGGGCATAAAAAAAACTGCACTTCAAATTGCACTTCAAAAAAATGCAATAAAAAAAATCGATTTTTTCAAAATCGCTAGTGGGGGTAACCCCTTAATTCAAAATAATCTCCGTTGCTATTTATACATGTTCCCACCTCTCCGGCAGTTTATGAATGCCACGCCAAAAAAACAGTTCTTTCGTCGGCGCGAACCAGTTGTCGAGCCATTTTCGTGCATTTTCATACGAATTGGAGCGTTGTTTAGCGAGAGCGTGTCCCATTGATGCGAATAGATGATAATCGGACGGAGCCAAGTCTGGAGAATAAGCCGCATGCGCTAGTATTTCCCAACTGAACGCCTCGATCGTTCCCCTGACCCGTTTTGCTGTGTGTGATGGAGCATTATCGTGGAGCAAAATGACTTTGTGTTGCCTTTTTCCATATTCCGGTCTTTCGAACGAATGGAGACGGCTTTCTGCGTCACATTCAATTGATCCGCGAGTTCTTGTCGACTTTGAGTATCATCTTCATCCAATGAGGCTTGCAATTCGTCGTCTGCGAACTTTTTCGGTGGTTTCCCACGCTCTTCGTTTCTCACGTGAAAATCACCACTTTTGAATTTTTTGAACCACTCGAAACACTGTGCTTCACCAAGAGCATGTTCACCGTAAGCTTCGACAAGCATTCGATGCGACTCTGCAGCAGTTTTCTTTAAATGATAACAGAAAAGCAAAGCTGTCCGCAAATCGTAGTTCGTAGGCACAAAACTCGGCATGTTTAAGGGGAGATATACACCTGGGAGCCGGAAAAAAGGTCATTTTTGTGAATTTTGTCGAGGAAAACTATTTGAAATTTCGGATTGGGGTTTTAATTATCTAAAAGTATATACATTCAAAAATATGTTCAATTTTCTTAATTTAAAAATATAAAAAAATATGCAAGGATATTGTATGATCCTTGGAGCGCCGTAAAAAAAATCTGCGTATACGGTACCCACTGGCGTTTCTTCAAAAATCATCTGAAAAAAAAAACCAAAAAGATTATTGAATTGGATACTATAATCTAGTACTTGTCATAGCCGATTTTGAAAATACCGATTTATGACAAAATGGCGGACGTTTGAACATAAATAGTGATTTTTGGGCCAAAAATTAGTTATTATTTTGACTATGAAACAAAAACTAAGTAACGGAAAAAAAATCCTATGACAAGTACTAGATAATGGTGTATAGAGTAACCACAAAGAACCTCAAGGCAATCGGTTCATTGGTTTTCGAGAAATTTTGGGTACCGATTTGTAAAACGTGGTTGAGAAAAACGCGTTTGAAAATTTGGGAATGAATAGATCATGAAATTTGTCAACTTACATGGAATCATCGATACCAGGCCCATAGTGTAGGTCTTCTACGGTCGACGGAATGTTCATAGCTTCTAAATCCTCGACCTCGACCATCTAGATGTATATCTCCCCTTAAGGTTATAGACAAATATACCGTTGTAGGAAACTTGGGTTGTTGTGTGGTGAAAATCTTCGTCAGCTGTTAGAGGGAGATGATGGCTAGCACCATCTATAGGGAAATTCCGGTTTCATACTTCTACACCTGGTATAAGATACATATACGATATATACAGTGTTATAAAATATATTTTGATTGAAAGAATTTATCCATCCACATTTGAGGTAGTCCTGTCGCTTCGCACTGATCATACTTGATACTTGTACAATTTATATTTTCAACATGCAAAAAGAAATTTGTAATAACTAAATTTTCCATGTGTAAACTGTTTAATTAATGTTCACATTTAGTTAGAAAAATGAAAAAATAGTTATTCCAACGATTCGCGCAGTATTTCTAGGTTTGATATTATGGCAATATTGGTTCTATCTCCGTCTCTTTTTACTCAACCAGGCGAGTTTAACCTCCATGCTTTTCAACGTCGATCTGTCAAAACAATGTCAGGTGCGGGAAATATGAAGCATTGTATTCGGGCCACGACTGGTAAAAAGCGTGGAAAATTCGTGTCGGCGAAATATGTCGGTTAAAAATGAAATATGTGTGGAAATTCGAATGAGTGAGATGAGGTTAGGACTGCAGTCAGCTGTTGCCTTGCTGTCACGTCTCTTTACCGTAGCAAGTGGTAATAAATCCAACACCGGAAGTTCAAATTAAACTATGTACATGAAGTTTGCATCGTTGCTATCCAACGGTTTCATTTTTTTTTCGATTTTGTTTGGTTGGTCCCGGTGGCCGTAAATATTTTTTATTCATTTTACCATATTTTTTTAGCAACTAGAGCCGAACTGACCCAGAAAAAATAGGAAATTACAAAATCGAAAAAAAAAAATGAAACCGTTGGATAGCAACGATGCAAACTTCATGTACATAATTAAACTTGACATTACATATAAATTATGTCAATAAGCGTAATTTTTTCTGACAGCACTGGATTACTACAAGTGTTAACCATGTAAATCTTATTATTTTTAAGAATCTGACGGATCCCCACTATTATATACACTTTTGTAGCGATCGGAAATTGGGTTTTTGTATGTCGCCTCGGAATTCCTTCACAAAAATACGCAATTCTAATATTTCTTTTCTCTGTAAGTAGGTCGATAAACGACCCTGAAATTTGTACAGGTTTATCATAGACGTATACATATCATATACATATATACGTTTAATATATGTTTATTATACGCCAGTGTTCTATCTGGGTAGTTGCCAAGTTATTCAAGCTTTAACGCAGGTAGCGAGTTTTCCATGTAAATCGAACGGAATATTTGGCTGTTTTACGAGACCTCAAATTTAGCATGAATTTTCTTGACACCTCATTATATTGTAAAGGGATGAGAGTCAATTCGAGTCTCACATATCAATTTTCTTAAGGCCTTAGGCCACAGTAACGGGTATAAAACCATGTGCGAATTTAACAATTTTTTTCGTATTGAAAAGTGATTTATTCATAAAATTAATTACCCATCTATTTAGTATGAATATCAAGCTGTTAGAAAATATATATTTTTTTTTATGTACAAAATGGCCGACTACTCGAAACTTCTCGAAACAGCTTTTTTCCAATTGGCGTGACAAATAACTTCAACAATTTTCACTCGATTTACTTCAAATTAAAAAGTTATGTTCCTAATTGCATTTCGCAGAGAAGTACGTACGGAATTTCTGATTAATCGAAAACTTTTCATTTTATGAGCAGTTTTTGAGCAGTTATAACGAAATTTTTCACTGAAAATTTATTTTTTAAGTTCAAATACCTACAACTTTTGAATAAAACAATGTCTTTTAAATTCCTTACGTACTTCTCTAGGTATTCTAATTTAGATTGACGAGAATTTTTGTTTTTTGTTCTAGGTAAAAAATTGTGGATGCTAAATGTCACGCCGCGGAGTGCCTAAAAAAAGATAACAAAATAAAATATTAGTAGTCGGCCATTTTGTACATCGAAAAAAAAAAATATATACTTTCTAACATCTTGATATTCATATTAAGGCGCCAGTCCACGTTGGAGCCACGAAAAAAGGCTATTTTCGCGATTTTTTTTTGAGGATTTTATAAAAGATATGAATATAAAAGTTGTTGGGCTTGATAAATAAAGTCTTGAAATAGATTTACAAAAAATTTAATTCATTTTTATCCATTTTTAAGTACAAAAACTATAGTTTAACGTAACCCCTCAAAAATAGGTGGGCTAGGTGCTCCATCACAACTCGGCAACGGCTTGTTTGAAACAAAAAAATCAAAGTCCATTAGATTCAGTATGACACCAGCTACAAAATGACCCTCGGATATAAAGTTTTATAAAAAAAATAAAAAAATGGCAGATGAAAAACGGAAAAAGCAAAAAAAACGCGTTTTGTCGCAGTTTTTCGCAAAAGAAAGAGTAAAAATCAAAATTTTAAAACCATCGAGGGTCATCTTGTTGCGAATCGTGTTTACAATATGTGGTTCAAATTTCACGAGTTTATTAGTTTTAGAGATACGATGGAGCTAGATTTTGAAAACGCTGTTTCGTGTTATTTCTGTTATTTATAATATTTATAAATAATTTATTTATACATTTATTATTTTATTTTGTTTATAAATTATTTTATTTATTTTATTTTGTTTATAAATTATTATTATAATTTATTTATAAATTTATTCTGTTATTTATAATATTTATAAATATTTCTGAATGTATGTACTTTCAAAAACAGTTAAAAAAATCGATTTTTTGAAATTTTCGAAGTGGTCTGGCCCCTTAAATAGATGCGCAATTAATTTTATGAGTGAATCACTTTTTCGTATGAAAAATAATGGTTAAATTCGCATATGATTTTATACCCGTTACTGTGGCCTAAGGCCTTAATACCACATTATATTGTGAAATGATAAGAGTCGATGAGAGCCACACACATGATTTTTCTTGATATCCAATTACATTGTGAAGTGATAAGAGTCGATGAGAGTTTCACAGGAATTTTCTTAATACTTAATTATACTAGGTGCGCAACTAAGTTCCGGGGTTTCACACATGGATGGCGCTAGCGACACATGTAGTCTCCATACAGGTCTGAAATTGGGTGTCTTTATAGCTTGGACACCTGTTAAGCATACCCAGTCGTGATATAAACAAATATCGCAACACAACGACCTTTTTCTAACCTCGAAAATGTCAAAGTTTGCGCCAAATAAACAGCATTTGGGGGAAGCATTGCTTTTCTGCTTCAACCTAAAAAAAACAGCAGCTGAAGCACGTCGGTTACTTGAGGAGGCCTACGGCGAACATATACCATCAAAAACAACGCGTGAAGATTGGTTCAAGCGGTTCAGAAGTGGCGATTTTGAGACTGGGGACAAGGAGCACTCGGGAAGACCGCAAACATTTGCGGACGCCGATCTGCAAGCGTTATTGGATGAAGATGACACTCAAACAGAAGATCAACTTGCCGAGGCATTAAATGTGACTCGGCAATGAATTTCGAAACGTTTGCACGCCATGGGAAAAATTCATAAGGAAGGAAAGTGGGTGCCGCATGAGTTGACTGAGAGACAAATGGAAAATCGAATACCCACTTTCGAAATTTTGCTTTTGCGGCAGAACAGAAAGAGTTTTCTGCATCGAATTGTTACTGGCGATGAAAAATGGATATATTTCGAGAATCCCAAACGCAGAAAATCGTGGCTTTCACTTGGCGAAGCGTCAACATCGACGGCACGGCCAAGTCGCTTCGGAAAAAAGACAATGCTCTGCGTTTGGTGGGACCAGAAAGGAATCGTGTACTATGAGCTGCTGAAACCGGGCGAAACTGTCAATGGGCATCGCTACCGACAACAACTAATCAATTTGAACACCACGCATTGCTCGAAAAACGGCCAGAATGGGACACGAGACACGAACGTGTGATATTGCAGCACGACAACGCTCCGTGCCATCGTAGTTCCATCGTCCAGGACACCATAAAAACACTGAAATGGGATCTGCTACCGCACCCGCCGTATTCGCCAGACCTGGCACCTTCAGACTATCACTTTTTCCGGTCGATGGCGCATGGCTTGGGTGGGCTACACTTGGCCAATTACGACGCAGTACAAAATTGGTTGGACGAATGGTTTCAGTCCAAAGATCCGTCTTTTTATCGTCGCGGTATTTATGTATTGCCAGAGAGATGGCAAAAATGTGTAAATAGCGAGGGACAATACTTCGAATGAACCATTTTTTGTATTTGTCTTGAAATTTTCGATCTTTTATTGGCAAAAAAACCTGGAAACTTAGTTGCCCACCTAGTATTGTAAAGTGACAAGAGTCAATGTGAGTCTCACATGAATTTTCCTGATATCTTATTATATTGTGAAGGGATAAGAGTCGACGAGAGTCGCGCACTCAGCGCACTTATGAGGGTGGGGTGAAAAGTTTCCGGCCTGACCAAGAAAAACGATATTTAAAATTTTTTTTTGCTTTATTTTTCAACATAATTTCCATCAACACTGATACATTTCTCATAACTCTCGCATCCCAAAAAAACAGTAGCCATAACCTTGTTTGCCGATAAAATTGTTTTTGCCTTCTTTGGGGTTGGTTCCCCTTTTCCAACCCACTGTTTCGACTGTTCTTTACTTTCAGGAGTGTAGTGGTGGACTCATGTCTCATCAACAGTTATGAATCGACGCAAAAATTCGTTTGAATTACGTCTATACAGCGCCAAATTGTCGGTAGCGTCGAGCGTTAGCAAACGCTCGATTGGTCGAGCGTTAGCAAACGCGGCACCCACCTTGCACACAGCTTTTCCATGTTCAAATGGTTGTGCAAAATATTTCGCACACGTTCAGCTGACATCCTACAGGTCTCAGCTATCTCATGCACTTTCAACCTGCGGTCTTCCAACACTATTTTATGGATTTTTTCAATCATCTCTGAAGTTGTGACTTCAACGGGCCGTCCTGAGCGAAGCTCGTCAGAGGTGCTCACACGACCAATTTTAAATTCAGAAACCCACCGATTAATAGTTGAATATGATGGGGATGAGTCTCCTAGTGCTGAATCCATCTCTTCTTTTATTTGTTTTGGTGTAAAGCCTTTCAAATGGAAGTATTTGATGACAGCACGTTTTTCCAATTTTTCCATTTTTACGAAAACAACGGAAGCGTCTCGCGCAATGTGCTCTCAAACGCAAACTAACGTAGCGATTGGGCTGAAACTGTACATACAAGCTCGGTAGGAATGGTACTGTAGGACGCCGCTGCAAAACTAGACCTAGTGGCAACATCTCTTGGTCAGGCCGGAAACTTTTCACCCCACCCTCGTATACGTGTCATTCTTCCATGCACACACAAATAAATATATTACATATGATTTTCAGAATCACAACTCGTACGCCTATCGTTACTTCATCTGCGAGTTCCTCTGTCTGCTGAACATCTTCATGCAGATGTACCTGATGAATCGTTTCTTCGACGGTGAGTTCATCAGTTACGGGCTCCGCGTGCTCCAGTTCTCCGAGTCGCCCCAGGAGGAACGCGTCGATCCAATGGTCTACGTTTTTCCCCGCGTCACCAAATGCATCTTCCACAAATACGGCCCATCCGGAACGATACAGAAGCACGACTCTCTCTGCATTCTACCGCTGAACATCGTCAACGAGAAGACCTACATATTCATCTGGTTCTGGTACATCGTACTGTCGGGTCTCCTGGTCTGCCTGCTCGTTTATCGGGCCGCCATCATATTCGCGCCTGCCGTACGACCGAGACTCTTGCATCTGACCTCGAGACTCCTCTCGATCGAGACCTGCTCGAACATCAGCAAAAAAGTCGACATAGGCGATTGGTGGATACTATACATCCTCTCGTCCAACATGGATTCCCTGCTTTATCGCGATCTCCTCGAGGAACTCACGAAGAAAGTCAGCTATCGAAGCCAATCCGGGACCTCCTCGAGCCCCTAATTAACATCCTCGCCCTTCGAGGATCCTTCGCTCCTCGGATTCGACGATCGTACACCGATCAACGATGACGACAGGACGACTAAGGGCCACCGGACGCTTCGGGCTTTGGCCTTTTTTTTTTCGTCGCGATGCGATCACGCGAGATCGCGCGGCTGTCTCTCGACGACAAGCAACGCGCTCGAAAACCATTCGCACTTTCACAATCCGAGCACTCGAACGCGAGCTTCGTTCGGGCCCTTGGAACGAAAATAATGTCGTGCCCTCGATGCAATCTCTTGCAATAATTACAATGAAGAGCGATACGAGCTACGGGACGGCATTGCATTTTTACGGACTTTGTCCATGTAGACCGAGTCGCTTAGACTCGACGTCCATAAACATGTATTTTTTTATAATGTAATATAATCATATATATATATATATATATATATATATATATATATATATATATATAGATATAGATAAGGGTGTCCCTCTTATCTCTACCACCCGAAATAACTCGGTAATTATCGACGTCACAAAAAAAGTTGTACGGTGTGAAGGGGGCCATCAAATGCGAGCAATTTTTTTTTTTATTTCGGTGCAGGCGCTGACGCACAGTGAAGGTCACCTCCACTTTTTCAAATGGAATGGTACATTTTTTTTCGACCATCTTGCCGAGCACCTCGAGCCGCATGAAAAACATTGAGGGGTCAAAGTTGTTCAAGGTCATTCGAGGTCACTCATTGAAATGAAATACAAATCTAAATATCTCGGATCACTACCAAATATTTCGTAGTGATCCGAGATATTTAGTTTTGTATTTCATTTAAATGTATTTCATTTAATTTCAAACGACGACTTCTACGTCGTTTAAGATTATTCAAGATCACCTATTGAAATGAAATACAAATCAAAATATCTCCGATCACTACCAAATATTTGGCAGTAATCCGAGATTACTGCAATTTATATTTGTATCATCGATACTGACCTTGAATGACCTTGAACGACTTTGATCCTCTGTTTTTTATGCGGTTTTTTATGCGGAAAAGTGAAGGTGACTGTGCGTCAGCACCTCCACCGAAATAAACAAAATTTGTCGCATTTGATGGCCCCCTTCACACCGTACAACTTTTGTCTGGAACATTTTTTCGTGACGTCGGTAATTACCGAGTTATTAAGGGGAAGGGGGGGGGAGCGATTAGAGGGACACCCTGTATAAGGGGCAGGCGACACAACCGGACTTGTCTAATGAAGGTGTACATGAAGAATACGAAAAAAAATGACGTGCAATGGGGACAGGTTCGGTTTTGTTCGCCTGCTCCTTATATATATATATATATATATATATATATATATATATATATATATATAGAGGACAAAGCGACCTTACGGCGCTAACTTCAAACTTGCGTCGAAATTTCCAATGTCACCAATACGACGCCTTGGCTCATTTCAAGATGGCCGCGGATAGGAACTTCGCGACTCTGCTCAAGCCTTCACTTCCATTTGGTTATTTTTTTTTTCTACTTTGATTCCTCTTCCGTCATCATTGTCGGCGTTTAAAAAAATTTATATATTTCTACATACTACTTTGTCCCAAAAAGTTTGGGGCAGGATTTCTTTCGCGATTTTGACCGAAATTCACGTCCGTGATTTTAATCGATATTCCCGTTTCTTCGATCGCCCATACAAAGACTGAACGAGTTCGAGGAGAAACGAAAGGCGAAAAAAAAGGAAAATCGGGACACCGGAAATCACTTTTTCTTCCCATGATGCGATTCATAGGCTTAAAGCGGACGAGTTTACGTCGGTCTATTTTTTTTTTTCGTTACTCGTAAAGGTTTACTCGCAGTTGATATTAAATATATTTGCACAGAGGCTTTCTTCGCCGTCACGCAGAGAGTGGGGCGAGATAAAGCACAACTCGACAATGATAAACAATTATTACGTCGTAATTTTTCTTTTTATTATTATTATTTTATTGTACTCTCGTATTTGAGGGAATTGCGATTTGACAAATCGTGAGAATACTCGCAATTGCGAGTATCGATAATCCGACGAGTCGGAAATCGTATACGCGCTATAGCTCCATTTTTTTTTTCATTTTTTTCCTTCATTTTCTACGTGTTACGATTTGAAAAAACTCGAGATAATTTTGCAATTTGTGATACGATATTGAGTCACGCGGGAGTAGGTGACGATTGAGAGAAGAAAAAAAAAGTGTATTTGGAGAAGGAGAGACGGACATTGACGTCCGATACTTTTACGCCTTTGTTTTCTCGAGGTCCACGGATCGTGGGGTCGAATTTATTGAGTCGTGTGTTGAAATATTGAATGCATATAGGTTATCACGCCTGGTTTTACTCTGTTCGGAGGAGACACACGTACACCGATTATTTTTGTGTCATCGTTTCACACCTCGGGAAAAAAAGACGAAAAAATCTAACATCTATGTATTCGTAGTTTCTTAGGCGAAAATAAAGAGGTATTACATTTATAGTGATGGTATTACGTCGAATCTGTTTCTTTTTCTGCGTTCATTCGCGTTCACCAGTGTGAACGCTGAAAACGTTTTCTTTGGTGATTTTGGGACATTTTTTGGAAGAAAAGTACTCAATTAAATGTTCCGGAAAATTAAGAATATATTTGGCTATGTTTGACCCATATTACATAATTTTTTCATAGAAAAATTTGAGATCCAAGCAACTTGTGCGATGCCTTCGGAGGCACAAAAAAAAAGTTCCTCCACTGCTGACATGATTCCGGCCGATTGAGTAGCTGAAACCGAAATAAGGAAAAAATGTCGAACTGGAAGGTATTTCCTGTAGAATGACGTAGGATTTTCGAAAAATATCAGCATCTAACAAAGTGGCGTAGTTATGAAAAAAGTCTGTTTTGTTGCCTATAAAATGGTCGTTTTTGTCAATGCCAAATCGTCAATTTTCATCCAATCAAAAATATCCTACGTCGTTGTAGAGTAAATATATTCAAGAGTACTCAGTTCGAATTTCAAGTCAATCGGATAATTGCTCTTTGAGTTGCAATGTCAGCAAATTTGAAAAATCGCATTTCGAGAAAAACGCGTTTAAAGATTGAACTATCGATTTTTGCAAGATAAAATGATATTGATATAAATGATGTTAATGATAATGATATTATTGAAAGTATACACTGTTGAAAAAGGAAAAAAATTGATTTTTTGAAAGTGTCACACTGGTGTAGCCCCTTAAGGGATATGCATAACCTTGGAATTTCGGAAAATCGATTTTTGGTTCATTTTATTTTCTTATTGCGTAGAGTCTTCACTCTGATTTGGGTCAAAGATTTTATAAAAATACCAAAAGTCGACGGAGTTGATCTCATAAAAATGTTCCTTGTTAATATATCCATTATTAATGGAGCTAGCAACAAAAATGAGACATTTTTTATTGTCAATTAAAAAAGAAACATCATTTATTTCAAACTTTTTCTACAAAATGCACTTTTTCATCACACTCGTCATAATAATTAAGTTGTCTATAACGAAAAAAAAAAACGATTCTAGAACAGAATAAATGTCTTATTCGTACCCGTACCCGAAACCATAAAGAACCACCGAAGATGTTGAGCAAACCAAAACATTTATACGATAATTGTATACGGAAAAAGTGAATTTAGTACGTTTTCCTCTCTTGCGTTTATCTCGAAAGTATACTTTGCAATTTGGCGTACGTCATATCTGAAAATCTAATCGTCCTATTTACTTCAAATTTGGAGTGAACATATTTTATAACATATTCAATCGACAGACAGGATGATTTTTCCATATGTTCCTCCGTTCGTTAATAACAAACGTTTAAAGTCGTTATTTTTTGTCGAAAATCGACATTTGTTTTCAAAACAGTGCAATTTATGGGAATTTAAAAATTTCGAAAAAGTATCCGGTGGGTTTGTAGCTTCACCATTGTACTAAAAGTATATATTTTCATTTTTTACTTTAGATGAATCTAGTTGCCGGAATCATGTACGCGACCGAGCCGTGCGGAGGCTACTGAGATTAAACGACAATGATAACGTTGTTTATATATATTTTGCAATAAAAAAAACGGTGTCATGTCGAAACTATGTACTATCTGTGTGCGAAAAATCGTCCTTATCATCTAAATACCTGAGACGAAAAAGAATATTGAACATCGATCTGTTTTTTTAACTTCAAGGTTATGCATACCCCTGAAGAGACTACATCTACCTAGAGGCCCGAAAAAATGGCCAAATTCCGTTTTTTTTTCTTCTGGGATACGGTTCCCGGGAAAAAAAGTCCATATCTGAATATATCTGAATCATATCTGTAGAATCAGATATGATCGGACAAGAAAAATGGCCATATCTGTTCATGTAGTGTCATGACAGATCATGTATGCTTATATCTGAGCATGTACGATCATATCAGAGCCATTTTGATAATTTTGAGAGCAGACCCGTCCATATCGCAGCAGGTCTGACCAGATCCAATCCCCAGGCAAGATCTGATCTTGTTGGACCAGATCTGATTTTATTGGGTCAGATCTGATCATGTCAGGTAGATCTGATTTTATTGGACCAGATCTGATCGTGTCAGGCAGATCTAATCATATTGGACCAGATCTGTCTGTCCGTATAAGAATAAAATACCGTGGATCCCAGTAGACCTGGACATCTATGAACAATAGACCTGCCCATATGATAGAATCATAGTTTATCTGAACTATCAGACCAGGTATGACTCCGACTATATCAGAGCAAATCTTACCCTGTTGAGACAGATCAAATCTTGTTAGTGCAGTCATGAAGATATTAAAATGTTTACATATATAGAGCGGGGTTATTGACACGTCATCACTTGATGTGTTAATAATTAACAATATTATAGTAACTCACATGATCACATATAATACAGTCAGGTGAGGTGCCATATCTGATCGGATATCGTCTCATATCCTCATATATCGTTTCATATATTCAGATGTTTTCATGTGTGAACAACCGAACTGCATATACGATAAGGTACGAGTGTATAAGACTTTGTATATTTTCCAGGTTTGGTATCGTATCTGATGGGATAAAATTTTATATGAACGTGCCTGTTCATATATCACATCATATATGGCCAGATATGGCTTCACGCTGCCAACTCGCCTTCGTACCTGAGCAGATAAAAACATATATGAGATCTATATAGAGGAGTCTGGTACCGTATTTGATCGGATATGATCTTATACGAACAGATACGTTCACATATCACATCATGTATGTTCAGATACGAATTTACGGTACCAGCTCGCCTTGGTACTTAGCCAGATATAAACAGATATGAGTTCATATATGGTCAGGCCAGATACTGTATTTGATCAGATATGATCTTCTATATGCATATGTGATGTGGAATATGATCAGACCTAATCATATATGATACTGTAAAATGTGAGATATAAATATATCTGATACATACATGACAATATCTGAAACATATATGAACATATCCACTCAGACATGAACGTTTTTTTCCCGGGTTGGTGAAAAAGAATCGCATTTTTCAACACAAACGTACATACCGTAAAACGGGGTTACTTTGACATTCAGGGTAACTTTGACAGTTTTTGGGGCTACTTTGACAGAGCGTCAACATATGTTTTAAATGTGTGTGCAGCGAGCCCGCTTGGCCTTCTGTGGCGGGCGGCGGGTGCGGGGAACAAACTTGAACAACAATTTGTTGCTAAAGTTGATTGTAATGTTGCTCAAGTTGATTTTGATCTCAATGACAATTATAAGACTCATTAAGTGCCTATAATAGCACCAAAGGTACTTGATATTTTTATGTAAAATGTTTCCTTAAGGGAGGGCACCACTGTAACTGCCCATTTTCGACCGTTTTCTTTGGATTTTTTTTAAAGAAAGGAATAAAATACATGGTCAAAAGAGGTTTTATAAGGTATATATTGAAGTATGTAAAAAAAATTATTTGACAAAAGTATACAAAATGGTGGCGCACGAGTCACTATAGCACTACTGTTTTTCAGCCAACCCTCTCCGCGGCACGCAGTAGAACTGTCGTAAATTTAGTCCCGGAACTAAGAGTGAAATATTTTCGTTAATTATATTATTTTTAGCAGTCAAGTACGGGGGGAATTAAAAAATAATTAAGGCGTTACCCCCACTTGTAGCGCAAAAAAGGCCTTTTTCATGATTTTTTTTAAAGAAAACTACAAAACTTTTTTAATCGATCAATATACCATCTTAAAGAACACATCTTGAAGAACTTTCAGTAATTTTTTTATTGAAAAATATTACATTGTTTAGTAGCAAATGGCCGTCAATGAAATAATGTTTTCATATACACGGTTTGCGGTGACCAACATTGCGGCGAAGTGGATCATCTGAAAAAAAAAATGCGGATGGATTTAGTCAAATATAAGTATAAACTCGTCTTTAATCGAAGGATTTTAAAAAATATTCATTTTTCACAAAATGGCGGACAGTCAAAGTTAATGGTTCGATTTTAACGAAAAAAAAAAACGGCCGTTTTTTGGCTAGAAAACGGCCATTTTTTTCGAAAAAAAAATCGAACGATTAAAGACTACATTTTTATGTATTAAATAAGCCTGCAAAATTTCAAGAAGATCGGTTCATTAGTGTTCGAGTAATCTTGGTCACCGACTTCAGAAATGCCATTTTGAGAAAAACGCCCCAGACGGCAGACTAGCCGGTCGTTTACACAACGGATTCTTCTCTTTCAACGCTCATATCTCAGTCAATTTTGTTCGGATCGACTTGAAATTTTCAGGACATATTCTCAGATACTTATACTTAAAAAAAATGCAATAAAAAAAATCGATTTTTTCAAAATCGCAAGTGGGGTTAACCCCTTAAAAGAAAAATAGAGACGAGTTTGAAAAAAAGTTCGTTTTTTCAACCATAATTTTCATCTGAAAAGTGATATATTTTTTACAATTTTCGATTCATCGAAATAAGCGCTCGTACTTGACTGTTAAAGCAATCTAAGGAGCTACAGTTAATATTTCAAGTCAATTGGATGAAAATTGTTCAAGTTCTGCTGCCTTAATAACGATGACAATTTGGTTATAAAAAATCGTTGATTTTAATTTAATTCCATGTATAATGCATAAAATATTACATTTTTTTATCTAAATGATTCCAAAGTAACCCTTAATCTGTGACATAAGTTGCATTTCAATGCCCTGCCAAAGAAGCCCCACACTCGGGGCTACTTGACGCTTTAAAAAATGTGTATATCAAATTGTGAGGGGGTGGTGGAGCTTGACTTTCTTAGACATTTGATAGCCAAAGGACGCAATTTTCTATTGGAGCAAGAAAAGTTGGTATCTAGGATGTTAAAAAAAGTTACCTACAAAAAACTTCCAAAACCTGTTCAAAGTAGTCCCGTTTTACGGTATATTGAGAGCCTTTAAAGAAATATTACCAAAAAACACAGAAAAATAAAAATATGGCCGTCGGCAGATGATGAAATTTTTCGCGACGTTTGGCGGTGGACACTCCAGCTTAAACGGTCCATTTGAAATGTAAAAACCAAACGGGTTATTCAAGTAACGATCAAAAAGAGTCGTTGACGAAATTCGATTTTTTAAATCATTTTTTTTAACAACGTGGCGACGAATTTAAATCGAGCATACAAAATCTACGAAAAAGTTATTTTTACGTAATTATTAAAAAATAAAGATCGATTTTTAAAAAGTGAGATCGTCAACGACCTTAAAATGTTTCTCATCGTATCTCCTGTGAATTTGGAAACAATCCATCAAGTGGTTCTCGAGATATCATGTCCACCGACTTTGAAAACAGTGGTTCGAGAAAAACGCGTTCAAAGTTTGAAGTATGGTGCTGCTACCCGGCCAGCTATTTGAAGCTGTAGCTCATTCAATTTTAGGAATATTTCATGGAAATTTTTCGGTAATATAGCTAAACATTGATACTGTCGAATCAAAATCTTTGTGGAAATGAAATGTTTTCCCTCACCTCGGTAATGTAGCCCGTTATGGCGCTGCGGCTCGTACGGTTCTCACGTGAACTTGCGGTCGAGGCGAATGGGGGCATAGTTCGATAGGGACACGACAGATGTCGCCACAAGTTCCGGCAAAGAAGAAACCTAACGATACGTAGGAATATACGCCAACTACTTCGAGTCGCCCTCCCGAGGAGGCGTTTTTCCGCAGTTGGCGCATCGAGAAACTTCAATATCACGACGCGCGACTCGGTCGGTACGGCGGGTGGCGCTACTTGTTATTCCGGGGCGGCGAATCACCGACGAGCAATCTCGTCGCGAAACTCGTGCTACCGGGCTCCGTCGGTATGACGTCGACTATTGCTCGGTCGGTAAGTCTGGTTTTTTAGTTTTTAGAAACCAAGTAAATCAGTGAAAAGTCGAAGCAAATACGAAGTTCCTATTGGGCATAAATCCATGGAAAAATGGGTTTTTAAGGATTCCTTCCCGTCCCCCTTTCTGAGCTGCTTATCATCGTCATATACAGTGGGTAAAAAAGTATTTGTACATCTCACACGAAACTGTTGTTAATTTGGCTTTACTTTTTTTGTTCGTGTTTTCACAAGATTTTTGAAAACAGACACTATGTATATTTAGGATAAGCTATCGAACACAGAAACTTAATAAAGCAATTAATTTTTTTCGAAGGACAATTTTTACTTTTTTATCCACTATATATATATATATATATATATGTATGTATAAAATAATCATTAATCAATTATTCCCGATCCTTTTCATTAAATAATTTATTAATGATTCCAAATTTATAAATTAATTCGTTACTTTTTTTTTTAATTGAAGAAATCATCAATAATTCGCCATTCTTAAAGATTAATGATACAAAAAAATACCATGTAACAGCCAAAAGTAGTAATAAAACATACCCTAAGTTTCAAGAAGTCATGAAAATCAGCAGTTGTTTCCTCCCTAAAGGTATCTACCCCTTTAAATCGATGACAGAGTTCCTTATGAGAATAAACGATTTAGTCCATGCACTCAAAAAAGAAAATTGTTGAATGTGCAAAATGCATTTTGTTGTCTCGAAATTTTGTTGTTTTAACAGTTGCTCAGGCATACTAAATAAGCTACAGTTCACACCACTAAAACTGTCAGTTAGATTGACAAAACGTGTTTTATGCCAACCAAAAATCACGTTGAACGTATTTAAAGATACATTTTGTTAAACCAACGGAATTTTGGATGGATGAACGAATTTTTTTTTTCAGTGTGGGAAAAGACTTGTGAAAGGATGCTTTCCCGTCCGCAGTTCCGAAATCGGCATAATCATCTATCTATATATATAAAGGCAAAGTCCTGACTCACCGTCGCCCAGCCTAAAACGCTAAATGTATAACGGGGAAATTTGGAGGGCATGTTGATTTTATTATGTAGACACCATCTGGGAAGGGATTTTCCGAAATTCAACCCTTAATCGGAGAAAAGGGGTGGCAAAGGTTGAATGGAAATAAAAAAAATCTGGTCGAATTTACTTGAAATTTGGTATTCGTGCTTCGTGGCACAATTAGTAAAACACGTATTTCAGCGTTTTTAGCACGCTGAATTTTTTTACATCCAACCCCTAATAGGAGAAGGGGTGGCAAAGTTCGTATGAAAAATTTAAAAAATGCGGTCAGAAGATTTACTTGGAACTTAGTATTAACGCTCTTCAACACAATTAATAAAATACGTATTTCAGCGTTTTTTGGAAATTCAACACCTAAACGAAAGGGAGTGGCAAAGTTTTTACGGAAAAAAAAAAAAATCGGGTCAAATTTACTTGAAACTTTGTACAATTGTTCCTAGATACAATTAAGGGGTTATTTACAGTCAGGAGGCCCAAAAAGATCGATTTTTCAAAATTTTTTCTCGAGAAGACCTTTAAATCTATTAACGTAAAAATTTGTGCACATATTATGGTAAGTTTTAACTGTATTTTAACATTTTTTATTTGTAAAAATAATTATTTTGAAAACTGCTATAGCTGATCTCAGGGAGCACCTCGAAAAAAAGGCGTCTTGCGGTGAGCACGATATCTCTGGACTGGATCAGCTAAAATGAAAAAAAAAAACCAAAAATATTTCGTTAATATAATGGATTATCTTGTAATTGATCAAAGGAATAAGCAAAATAATAATTTTTGACAAAATGGCGGCCACTAAAAAAAATCGGTTTTTGACAAAAATGTAAGCCTTAAATTGTTTATAAAATAGAAAATATTTATCGGTGAGAAAAAACCTTCGATTAATTACTGAAAAACATACTTGAAAAGATTGTGTTAAAATTTGAAACTGATCGGTTCAGCCGTTTCCGAGAAATCTTGCTCACCGACTTGAAAAACACAATTTTGAGAAAAACGCGTTTGAAGTTTCAAAAGCACTTTCCAACGCTTTGACACGTCATTACAAATGTGGGTGTTACTTCGAGAATATTCGCCGGATTGACAAGAAATTTTCTGTGTGTGTACTTAAATATATGTACATTACGAAAAAAATCGATTTTTCAAAAATTTCTAGTGTATATAACCGCTTAATGCAATTTCAGCGTTTCGGAAATTCAATCCATAAGGGGCAAAGGGGGTAGGGAAGTTTGTATGGTAAACGAAAACTTAGTATTAATGCTCTTCCACACAATTCTACGTGTTCCTTGATGAAACATTTCAGGAGCACATTTCATTAAGGGCTTAAGCCACAGTAACGGGTATACAATCATGTGCGAATTTAACATTTTTTTTTTCGTGTGAAAAAGTGTTTCACTTATAAAATTAATTACACATCTATGTAGTATGAATATCAAGCTGTTAGAAAATATATATATTTTTTTTCGATGTACAAAATGGCCGACTACTTGAAACTTCTCGAAACAGCTTTTTTCCAATTGGCGTGACAAATAACTTCAACAATTTTCACTCGATTTTCTTCAAATTTCAAAGTTATGTTCCTAATTGCATTTCGCAGAGAAGTACGTACGGAATTCCTGATTAATCGAAAACTTTTCATTTTATGAGCAGTTTATGAGCAGTTATAACGAAATTTTTCACTGAAAATTTATTTCTTAAGTTCAAATACCTACAACTATTGAATAAAACAATATCTCTCAAATTCCGTACGTACTTCTCTAGGTATTATAATGTAGATTGACGAGAATTTTTGTTTTTTGTTCTAGATAAAAAATTGTGGATGCTAAATGTCACTTTTATCATAGTGCGAATGTAGCGTGTCATATTTCATTTCACCGGCAAAAAAGTGTGTATAACAACAAGTGGTTGAAAAAATAAAGGTGCTGAAAGATATATACGTGAGTGCCTTTTATCCTACTATTCTTTTCGCCTCTGTGAGTACATATATGTGTTGAATGTACTATCTTTTTATTCTAAAAGCGTATGTCTGCTTTTGAGGTTATCCACAGGATCGCTTGGAGCATGGCAACCACCAAAAGACGTGACTGCAACGGGAGAGAAGTCTAATAACGACTGTACCGTTTTTATAATATTAAATTACATTTCACTTATAATGAATTAGTCGATGTTTTATTTATAATGACCTAGCCCACTTCGAAACCGACATAACAATATTTTATCAATTTCTTCATGATAAAAATGAACTTGTTAACAGTCTAGATTATTGAGCCATATTAAATATTCTAGACTATTAATAGGTTAATTTTTATAAAGAAATGGATAGGATATTATTATACTTATATATCGCCAATAAATCGATATCTTTTCGATAGTACTCTTCGATACCGTTTAGATGTCGTTTTGTTAACCTCATTCGGATGCCTATTGGACGACTTTTAGATGGCAGTGGTATCTTGGTATTTTTTTTGCCTTTGAGAGAAGATATCTTTAAGATATATCGATTTGATGACTTTGCGCTATCGTACCGACAACCGAAAAGAGTTTACCTTTTGTCAACACTTTGTTAACCATTAAAAGTTGCCGTATAGTCAACTATCGGACACAAATAAGTTATCTGCCAAGCGGACATAAGTGATACGTTTTGTAATACAAAACAGCGTCTTTTTGGACAACCAAAAAGTTATCCGTATCGGTTTCGCGATATCTTTCGCATGCCATATAGATAACATTTTGCTACCTGGGATATTGTGTTCTACACATAACCTCCATGTCTGTACCTTATATAAAAATAAAAATATTCGTACTTTTCAAATAAATAATGCGTTTTATTATTAAATTAAAATGTCAGGTCACTTTGAGACACCCTTTATATACGAGGGTGGGGTGAAAAGTTTCCGGCCTGACCAAGAGATGGTGCCACTAGGTCTAGTTTTGGAGCGGCGTCCTACAGTACCATTCCTACCGAGCTTGTATGTACAGTTTCAGCCCAATCGCTACGTTAGTTTGCGTTTGAGAGCACATTGCGCGAGACGCTTCCGTTGTTTTCGTAAAAATGGAAAAATTGGAAAAACGTGCTGTCATCAAATACTTCCATTTGAAAGGTTTTATACCAAAACAAATAAAGGAAGAGATGGATTCAGCACTAGGAGACTCCTCCCCATCATATTCAACTATTAATCAGTGGGTTTCTGAATTTAAAATTGGTCGTGTGAGCACCTCTGACGAGCTTCGCTCAGGACGGCCCGTTGAAGTCACAACTTCAGAGATGATTGAAAAAATCCATAAAATAGTGTTGGAAGACCGCAGGTTGAAAGTGCATGAGATAGCTGAGACCTGTTGGATGTCAGCTGAACGTGTGCGAAATATTTTGCACAACCATTTGAACATGGAAAAGCTGTGTGCAAGGTGGGTGCCGCGTTTGCTAACGCTCGACCAATCGAGCGTTTGCTAACGCTCGACGCTACCGACAATTTGGCGCTGTATAGACGTAATCCAAACGAATTTTTGCGTCGATTCATAACTCTTGATGAGACATGAGTCCACCACTACACTCCTGAAAGTAAAGAACAGTCAAAACAGTGGGTTGGAAAAGGGGAACCAACCCCAAAGAAGGCAAAAACAATTTTATCGGCAAACAAGGTTATGGCTACTGTTTTTTGGGATGCGAGAGTATGAGAAATGTATCAGTGTTGATGGAGATTATGTTGAAAAATAAAGCAAAAAAAAAATTTTAAATATCGTTTTTCTTGGTCAGCCGGAAACTTTTCACCCCACCCTCGTGTATATATATATATATATATATAAATGTCAAGACTGCGTTTCCAAAGATCCAATGCTCATTTTCGCGCCAATTTCGGCAGCCCACCAGAATCATGGCGTCCAACAAAAAAGAAAGGGTCTCCGCTCAACAGGACCGTCGACCAATTAACTAGGACGGTTCGTCCAACACACGTCGCTCGATATAAATATACACGTCTGTATAAAATCGTACATCGCATATCCTGCACGTCGTCGAAGATTTATCGTTCCAAGAGGCTTCTTCCCTCGCTTTCCCGCGTCGTTTGCGCCTCGAGTGCGTGTACGTTCTCGTGCGTGTGTAGTTTCTCTATTGATAGACCTTGATACGGGTCTGCCAAGTAGTCCCTCCATCCCTGTCTATCGGGCGCGCGCGCGTACAGTGACGTTTTCGTCCGATGACGAAAACACACGTGCGCGATGACCCCTACGAGGCGCCGCGATGACGCTCGCCTCTCCAATGAACATGTGACGATGGCCGGGCGCAGCTTTTCGCTTACCACCGGTAACAAAAATGAGAAACCTCTAGCGGCTCTTTCTCTCTCTTTCTATCGTGGTCGTGCGACATGTGCCCCATGATCACGGAAGAAGCGTACGCCTGCGAATGTCGCTAATGTTTCGTCGCGCGGTGACGAGAGATCGCGGATACACGAGATTCTTACGGCGGTAAGCGCTTCGGCTAAAAGTCGTCTTCGCGTTTTCTTCTATGAGGGGATGAAGGACGGCGTGGGCGGTCGGCATCTCTGCTTTTGTGTTTCTTCTCGTATTATGTATCAAAGGAATAGCGTAGTTTTGTGTGTGTGTGTGTGTGTGTGTGTGTGTGTGTGTGTGTGTGTGTGTGTGTGTGCGCGTGTGTGTGTGTGTGTGTGTGTGTGTGTGTGTGTGATGAGAAAAAAAAAATGATTTTTTTTTCTCGTGGTAACGACGTCCGCGAATATTCTGCAGGCCTTACCGGCTAAATACAATAGTAATTAAGGGGTTAGGCCACAGTAACGGGTATAAAATCATGTGCGAATTTAACAATTTTTTTTCGCCTGAAAAAGTGATTCACTCATAAAATTAATTGCACATCTATTTAGTATGAATATCAAGCTGTTAGAAAATATATATATATATTTTTTTCGATGTAGAAAATGGCCGACGACTAATATTTTCTTTTATCTTTTTTTTAGGCGCTCCGCGGCGTGACATTTAGCATCCACAATTTTTTACCTAGAACAAAAAACAAAAATTCTCGCCAATCTACATTAGAATACCTAGAGAAGTACGTACAGAATTGAAAAAATATTGTTTTATTCTGAAGTTGTAGGTATTCGAACTTAAGGGGTTACCCCCACTTGCGATTTTGAAAAAATCGATTTTTTTTATTGCCTTTATTTGAAGTATAAGTATCCGGGCCCATACAGAAGTATGGGCCCGGAATAGACGACTCTATGTAAGTTTACAAAAAAAAAATTTTCTTCGTGTAAACTGAAATTGAAACTTTAAACGCGTTTTTCTCAAAATGGCATTTCTGAAGTCGGTGACCAAGATTACTCGAACACTAATGAACCGATCTTCTTGAAATTTTGCAGGCTTGTTTAATACATAAAAATGTAGTCTTTAATCGTTCGATTTTTTTTTTAAAGTGGCCGTTTTATAGCCAAAAAACGGCCGTTTTTTTTCGTTATAATCGAACCATTAACTTTGACTGTCCGCCATTTTGTGAAAAATGAATATTTTTTAAAATCCTTCGATTAAAGACTAGTTTATACTTATATTTGACTAAATCCATCCGCATTTTTTTTTCAGATGATCCACTTCGCTGCAATGTTAGTCACCGCAAACCGTGTATATAAAAACATTATTTCATTGACGGCCATTTGCCACTAAACAATGTAATATTTTTCAATAAAAAAATTACTGAAAGTTCTTCAAGATGTGTTCTTTAAGATGGTATATTGATCGATTAAAAAAGTTTTGTAGTTTTCTTTAAAAAAATTCATGAAAAAGGCCTTTTTTGCGCTACAAGTGGGGGTAACGCCTTAAGAAAGGAATTTTCAGTGAAAAATTTCGTTATAACTGCCCATAAACTGCTCATGAAATGAAAAGTTTCCGATTAATCAGAAATTCCGTACGTACTTCTCTGCGAAATGCGATTAGGAACATAACTTTTAAATTTGAAGTAAATCGGGTGAAAATTGTTGAAGTTACCCAGGTAGGAATTGACGATGAAAAAAGGGCTCGCCAAGCTCTGAAACAAGGCTCACATTTTTTAATTCAGGCTGAGCACCAGCCTGATTTCAGGCCTAGCTGAACCTCTGAATGATAACGCGGTTTCAGGCTCTTGCACACAGGCTTGACCAAAGGCTGGTAGAAAAGCCTGTACTAAGCCTGAAACGACGAAACAACAAGGCTCAAAACGAGCCTTAATGAAGCCTTCACGAGCATTTATGACCAGGCTTTTCCCAAACTCTTCCCGAGGCTATATGAGGCCTGTTTTTAGTTTTCTATATTCTACATTTTGGTAAATTTAATAAATTTGTAAAGAATTCATTTGATTTGTTATATATACTTATTATTTGTTATATTATTTGTTACAAAATATATATATAAAAAATATTAAAAAAAACAAAACTTTATTTTATTGCGTACTTTTATTTTCGTATATACTTTTTTGGGTACCTCATAAATATCGATAAGAGCATATGTTTAAATGTTCTGAGCTGCCTCCTTCGCTTTCGTTTTTCGTGTCATCGCACCCGACAAATTTATTACTAAATTTTTTTTTTCATAAAAGTACAGAAAAAATATTATTTTAAACTTATTTTATTTTATCACAACCTGAAACAAGCCTGCATCCAGCCTTGATTTTTCAGCCTCAAAATTCACCGGCTGAATAAAGCTTGAAATAACCCTGAGTTTAGGCTAAGCAGCCAGTCTTGGTTCCAGGCTGCTGCAAACGATGCAACGAAACCTGGGCCAGGTCTGTCTCACTCAGGCTCGGTGAAACAAGGCTCGCACAAGCTTGTTTCCATCGTCAGCCTTTTGATTTCCTACCTGGGTATTTGTAACGCCAATTGGAAAACAGAATTTCGAGGAGTTTCGAGTAGTCGGCCATTTTGTACATCGAAAAAACATATATATATTTTCTAACAGCTTGATATTCATACTAAGTAGATGTGTAATTAATTTTATGAGTGAATCACTTTTTCATACGAAAAAAAATTGTTAAATTCGCACTTGATTTTATACCCGTTACTGTGGCCTAACCCCTTAAGGGATAACATCTAGGATGGTGTTATCCCTGATGGTGCAGGCATCACAGATTAAAAGTAAACAAAAATTTCTCTCGTATGGTGCAGGCGTCGCAGATTAAAGGTGAACGAAAATTTCAAGGATTTAAGTGCTCCTACAACTTTAAACGCGTTTTTCTCGAAACCACTTTTTTCAAACTGAGAGGACGGATTACTCGAACACCTTTGCACGGATCGAGCTGAAATTTTTATAGTAGCTTCACAATTACATTCTCTATTGGAGTACGTCGCCGTTTTTTGATTAAATTTAAACTTTTTTTTAAACAATTCACTACTTATTTTTGGGCAAAAAATCGATTTATTTCTTGCAGAGTGCGCCATTTTTTCAAAATTTGACAAAAAAAGATCCCTACCTAGTCCCATAGCTAATAATATATAGATTATATTTTTTTTTGGTTTTTGTTCCAGGTCTTATACTTTACGAGAAAATCGTCCTCCCGTGAAGCTATTTGTAAAAAACACGTTTTTCAGGATGGGCTCTGTCGCCGCCATTTTGTATGAAAATTATAATAAATTTTTTTTTATACTTCAATATGTGTTGAATAAACCTTCTCGAAAGAAATCTTATTCCTTTTTAGTCCCAAAACAAATTGTCAAAGGTAGGTCTTATTTTCCACTGTCGTCGAATATCCATAAGTCGAATATCCATAAGTAAGTTTAGAGTATAAATGACTGCCAGAAATGGCGGGAGGTAGAGATAAGTCAGTTTGTTTGGGTTTCTTTCGGTTCTCTCTATACTCACTTTTCCTCTACCTCCCGCCATTTCTGGCACTCATTTCTACTCACCTATGGATATTCGTACTTATGTACTGAGAAAAAAAACTAATTGAACCAAAAAAATATATTGGTGGTCCAAATAAATGTGCTGCTGCGGAGTGCCACCGATATATGAGATTGTTACAATACTATAAAATATTGAAAAATATGATTGATTTAAATAACATATTATTTTATTTGAAAAAGCTTTTCTGTTCTCTGAGTATCTACATTATCCTTCAAATAGAATTATATTCCATTGAAATCATTCTATATACAATCCGTAGATGTATGGATGAAATAATTAAGCGGTTGCTACAACATTTTTTATTTCGTGAAAAATATAATTAATGGAATTAATCATTTCTTTACTGTGTCAGTAGGATATGCCATGGGACGTAAGTTTTTCAATTTGTTTTAAATCTTAAATAAAAAGTGAGCATTAGAATGATCATCTATGATAATAGTGGAGAGAAGATCGGATATCGAATAGAGTATTCATGGAGAGAATATCAGATATTCAACTGATAAGAACAGATACTACACTTTGATCTTAGCCACAGGCCACGAAATGATACTCTTTAGAGTTTTTCCGGCGTTTAAGGCGGTCCTCTAGTTCCTCGGGTCGAAAAAATCGATTTTTTTTTTCATAAATCACATCTACAACATGTGTAGAAAATGTGTGCCAAAGGATTTTTCGATATTCGAAGTGGTTCACAAGTTACGGCCCTGGAACGGAGCAGGTATACGGAGCAGGTATACTTTCAAACGCGTTTTTCTCGAAACACCATTTTTCGAAGCGGTGACCACGATATTTCAGAAACTACTGCACCGATCTTGTTCAAATTTATACAGCATCTTTAATATGTTATAAGCCAGCGATTGAACTAGGATTATCATGATTGCTTCGATAGTTTTTTTTGTACGAGCGAAAAACTTAAGAAAAAATGAGTAAAAAATAGAATGTAATTTTCAAAAGTGTATAAAAAAGTCAATTTTTGTAATTTAGAATTCACTCTAGTTCAATCGCTAGTCTTAAATATGAAGATTAAAATGCCGTTTGGTTTTTTTATTTCAGATAAGCAGAACAGCCGCAATCTTGGTCATCGTCAAGCACCTCTTTTACTTGATGTCTTCCTGTCGGCCACTATAACCTTTATTCTATTATATATTTTGACTTCAAAAAATTTGTAAAGCTTATTTAAATGTTAATAAAGATTATGCAAAAACAATGAGATTGATTATTTCGATGCTTTGCCCGTAAAAAATTATTGAAAAAGCCGTAAAAAAACAGCCGAGAAACTAGAGGACCGCGTTAAATAGATGTTCGGTTCGCGCTACGCTTACGAGAAACGAGCGCGCGTGCGGCTTCTAGCGGTCACTCTGAGAACTACGGGTTTCCTCACACCTATAATTTCGGTGGCGCTCGGCCATGATTTGGTAGAATCTTTTCAACCAAATGCGCAAGAAACAAATTTTACTTTCGCATAACTTTTCAACCAATTCAGACATTTGCTTCATATTTTTCAATCGAAATAAAATATTAATATTTTAACGAATAATGTACTTGGAAATCAATATCGGATATGGTGAACAAAATAAAATAACATATATAGTATACTCAATAGAAATGTTATCTGAATCAAACGAGCGAAATTCAATTTTTCTCGTGTACTCGAATCAACAATATTCATGTTATGAACTAAAACGCTTTTTTTGTTCGTTGCAGAAAATGCATTCAAAACTATACAATTTGTTCGCGATATTTTTTCAGATAGTTTCAATAATATATTGTTCTTTGGTAACAATATATCTTTCGAATGAAAAAAAACTTTTGACTTTATCATGTTATTAAAGTCAACAGCGTTTTGTTTGGACTATTAAATCTAATTATTTACACCAACAATTGTACAATTGAATCAACGAAATTTCATTCAATAACACCAATGATATTGGATCAATGATTTTTTTTTCTCAGTGTGGACATTCGACTTATGGATATCTACCCCAATCTTATTTTTTTGCGCTAGAGTAGTGTTATCCCTTAAATACAAGAAACAAAAGACAAATTAAATTGCAATTAGCATGGCACAATGATAATAACAATGATGATGATAATAATATTAATATTAATTAATTATTTTTAGTTATATTATATTTTATATTTATATTTTATATTATATTATATTTTAATATAATAATATTAATATTAATTCATTATTAATTAGTTAGTATTATTAATTAATATTAATTAATAATACTAACAGTAAGCTTATTTTTGCTGCTAACAAAATATTTAATTTCATATACCCATTTATTTCTTTATGTACTTCAGACAAAGACCTCCAGGCATCTTAAAATTGTCCATTAATAGCAGCGAAGCCAATAAACGTAAATGTAGCAAACTAAAGTGTAACGTAAAAAAAACGATAAAAGTAACAAACAAAGAGAGAGCGAGAGAGAGGCGAAACGAGCTTTACAGTTTAGAGCGATAAAATGCGATACGAAAGAGCGCAAAAGAGCCGCTGGATGACAAGGGCGCGTTGATGTCAATGTAAAAATAAAGATTTCTTTCCTCCTCGTGCTCCCCCGCGAACCGATCCGCGCAGAATTGCGGTATATTTGTGTTGAAGCCTCGAGTTTTCGGCTACACGCGAATTGTCCTCTCTCCGCCGCCCCCGCGAGCTCGCGTTCTCTCTCGCACTCCGTATTTTATCCCATGTCTGTTGCCGATGCCGCCGGTTCCTTTTACTCCTCCGCGTCTCTTTCGATGCTCCGCTGTCTGTCTCTCTCCCTTGGCTGCGAAGTTTCGTGCACGGGCCTCGGTAGTAGGTCAGTCACTATACTCTGTTTTAGTTTCTTGGGAACCATCCCGCGCACGGGACGACGAAAAATTCGCTGCTTTATCGAAAACATCGCCGGCGATATACGAACGACAGCGAACACGACGGGGCTCGAAAAAGCCCGCGGAACTCTCCACGAACCGAATTAAAACAAATTCTACAGTCCTATATATACACACACACATATATATGTATATATAGCGTGCGCGTGATTTGTGGAAGAAAAAGATGCCTCGCTAACGAGGGACGCGCATTGTCCCGATGGCTGATTGACTCAATTAATTGCTCCGTCGACGCGCCTCGATTCATCGATTATTGTTTGAAGCAATTAACGTGGTCCAGGCGATTCGGGAACAGCTGAGCATCCACAGAGCGATAGTAAAAAACAGCAATCTCGAGATTGCACAGCGAGAGAAAAAGTATGTTTGATTTCTTTTAAACATATATTGATTGTAATCTCGGCCTGCTATTGGCTTTTTTGGATTTTTGATTGATTAGGATCTCTGTTTGTAATCGAGGATTTTATTGGTTACGATAAAATTGGCGTTTATGGCTCTGATGACACTTGGAGCTTTTATTTATTTTCTTGTTGATCTGTTTGTTTGTTTATTCATTTATTTATTTAGTCATTTATTCATTTATTTATTCGTTTATTGATTTATTGATCCATTAATCATGGTTTTACAAATTTCTTTGTTTATTCATTTGTTCATCCATACATTAATTAATTAATTATTTTATTCATTTATTCGTTTATTCGGCTCAACTGCTCTACTGCTAAAAGTGTACTGCTAAAAGCTCTAGTGCTAAAGCTGGACTGCTAAAGAGTCTCAACTGCTAAAACGCTAAAAGGGTATGCTTTTGAAAAGTTTTATTGGCAATCATTGAAACTGCTTAAACGCAAAAGGGTATGTTTTTGAAAAGTTTTATTGGAAATCATTGAAAATCATTGAAAGTTAATAGAACATTGAAAAAAAAAAGGAATATTACATAAAAATTAGTAGTGAATGTTAGATGACAAGTTAGATGACCCAAACAAACCCAAACAAACTACGGCAGTAGGTATTTCTAAATTTTGACGTTCCTGACGTCACTGGAGTACAAATGAGGTGTCCACGGACGCATTCCGCCGAGTGCAGCACAATGGCGCCGATAGCAAGGTAAGTTTTTTTAAGGTGTTACCCCCACTTGTAGCGCAAAAAAAGGCCTTTTTCATGAATTTTTTTAAAGAAAACTACAAAACTTTTTTAATCGATCAATATACCATTTTAAAGAACACATCTTGAAGAACTTTCAGTAATTTTTTTATTGAAAAATATTACATTGTTTAGTGGCAAATGGCCGTCAATGAAATAATGTTTTTATATACACGGTTTGCGGTGACCAACATTGCGGCGAAGTGGATCATCTGAAAAAAAATGCGGATGGATTTAGTCAAATATAAGTATAAACTAGTCTTTAATCGAAGGATTTTAAAAAATATTCATTTTTCACAAAATGGCGGACAGTCAAAGTTAATGGTTCGATTTTAACGAACAAAAACGGCCGATTTTGTATTTTTGCATTTTTTTGGCAATAAAATGGCCATTTTTTTTTTCGAAAAAAAAAAATCGACCGATTGAAGACTACATTTTTATGTATTAAATAAGCCTGCAAAATTTCAAGAAGATCGGTTCATTAGTGTTCGAGTAATCTTGGTCACCGACTTCAGAAATGCCATTTTGAGAAAAACACGTTTAAAGTTTCAATTTCAGTTTACACGAAGAAAATATTTTTTTTTGTAAACTTACATAGAGTCATCTATTCCGAGCCCATACAGAAGTATGGGCCCGGATACTTATACTTAAAAAAAATGCAATTAAAAAAATCGATTTTTTCAAAATCGCAAGTGGGGGTAATCCCTTAAGAAAAATCGTCAAAAAACCGCAAAAAGTACAGTACAATAACCTCCGTCAGTGGGACTTATATGAGCCCGCTGTCAGAAGCTAGTTTTAGCAGTACAGTTTTAGCAGTGCTTTTTTAGCAGTAGAGCCCGACCACGATTTATTCATTTATTCATCCATTATTCATCCATTTATTCATTTATTCATTCATTCATTCAAGCAAACACTGATTCATTTATTCATTTATTCATTCATTCATTTATTCATTCATTTATTCAATCATTCATTTATTAATTTATTCATTCGTTCATTTATTCATTTATTCAATCATCCATTTATTCATTTATTCATTCATACATTCATTCATTTATTACTCCATTCATTTGTTTATAGTACTTGTTTAAATCAACAGAGCGCCTCATTAAAGTCACAAAGAAAAGAACCGAGAGACCCTGGCGAAAGAAAATTCCCTTGATCGATAATTTCGGAAAAATGTTTGACGGTCTCCTTGAGATCGAATTGTCGGGCGCTCAAGGGACTCGCACCGCGATCGATGGGGCGTTGATCCTGTTCTCCGTGACGTCTTCAGAGGGAAGGGTCGATAAAAGAGCTAATTGAGAATGTCTTCTCGCTATAATCGCGAATGGAGACAATATGGTCGACGTTGAGACGAGCTTGACGAGAAGGAGCTCGCGGGTTGTATCAACGAACGAAAGCTCGGCCGTGCAGAATAAGAAACGAGTCCAAGGGTATGAGACGTGGATGAGGCGGCTCGATGTCGATGCTCCGTTGTACACACGCGCCGTGATGTACATCGCGTAAAGTTGAAATATGAAAAGTCCCCGAGGCACGGAAAGAACCGAGGAAACATTACGGTCCGACTCCGGTAACGGGCTATCGAACGGCCCGAATAACGCCAATCACGGAACAAAGAACAAGTTGAGACCGAGTCCCGCCGTTAAAACTCGACCGAACGGGACAAAAAACGGCGCCCGATTGTCAAAGCGGGCCGCGAAGCGCGAGGGGAGAAAAATAATGGATGCGATAGGTGGTCTCTTTTTTCTGTTTCACGTGAGTATATTTCTTTTTCCTCCTCTCGCCTCTACTCTGTCACGGATATTTTTTTTTTCGGTCTTCGTATTATGGAAATCGATCGGGAGCTCTTCTTTGTCTCTTTGATCGCCCCTGTCGCGAAGTGTCATTTCCGCGACACAATTTCCCAAAAAACGCCGCATTTTTGACTTTTTGCAATTAGGGGTGATTTTTGAAAATTTATTTTTAACCCTTCCTTGTCACACTGGGTCATTTTGACCCAGACGAATTTAAAATAAAATGCTCACTATTCCAAAATTGAAAGTTTTCAATAATTTTGTATAATTCCATTTTATACTTTCCTAATTTTAGTTATGCAGACATGTTGAGAAATGCTTAAGACGTTACCCCCACTTGTAGCGCAAAAAAGGCCTTTTTCATGAATTTTTTTAACGAAAACTACAAAACTTTTTTAATCGATCAATACACCATCTTAAAGAACATATCTTGAAGAACTTTCAGTAATTTTTTTATAGAAAAATATTACATTGTTTAGTGGCAAATGGCCGTCAATGAAATAATGTTTTTATATACACGGTTTGCGGTGACCAACATTGCGGCGAAATGGATCATCTGAAAAAAAAAATGCGGATGGATTTAGTCAAATATAAGTATAAACTAGTCTTTAATCGAAGGATTTTAAAAAATATTCATTTTTCACAAAATGGCGGACAGTCAAAGTTAATGGTTCGATTTTAACGAAAAAAAAACGGCCGTTTTTTGGCTATGAAACGGCCATTTTTTCGAAAAAAAAATCGAACGATTAAAGACTACATTTTTATGTATTAAATAAGCCTGCAAAATTTCAAGAAGATCGGTTCATTAGTGTTCGAGTAATCTCGGTCACCGTCTTCAGAAATGCCATTTTGAGAAAAACGCGTTTAAAGTTTCAATTTCAGTTTACACGAAGAAAATATTTTTTTTTGTAAACTTACATAGAGTCATCTATTCCGGGCCCATATAGAAGTATGGGCCCGGATACTTATACTTCAAAAAAATGCAATAAAAAAAATCGATTTCTTCTAAATCGCAAGTGGGGGTAACCCCTTAAAGTGTATGCCGGATTTTTTCAATAAAATCCGACCAAACGGTTAATTTTTGGTATTTTTTTTGTGATGACGGTATTGGGATGACGAGGTCGGAATTTTACAGACAATTGACAAGTTTAAGTTTGCAGTCTTTTCAAGTTTAAGTTTTTTTTTATTGAAAGATTTTTATAAGCAATTGAGTTATAATTAGTTGAAAAAAGTGCCGCCGTTGCTGCATGGCCACTCGGCGTAGATAGTTCTGGCAACTAGGGTCATCTGAAATGAAAACTAAACAAAATGTATTTTTAGTATTACAATAAAAATCTTCGTATGATAGGATACTTTTTTGAAATTTTGAAAATTACGAAAATGTCACGCTGTAAAAAAACAAGTTTGATTTTCGACAAAAATGAACAACCTGAATCATTCGTTATTAACGAATGGATAAAATTTAACATAATATTAACGAATTTTAATATTATGTTAAATTTTCACATATGCATTTTAAATATAATGTAAAAATTAAATCTAATTAAATAATATAAAAATATACATTTTTAATATAATATAATATAAAATATAAATATTGATAAATGGATAAAATTTAACATATGGAAAAAATACGACCGGTCATACGATAGAGAACGTTATAAACTGTGCTCTTCCCGAATTTGAAGCGAATGGGACGAATAGATTTTGAGATACGACTCAAACCGTTACGACAAAAACAACAAGAAAAAGATTCACGAAAATCATCTCGGATAATTTTTAGAATTTCCCGAAAATCCATATTGTGATGAAAATGAAGAGCCTATAAAACCGCAATTGAAATCGTATTATCGAAATTGTAAGCTCACGCCGACCCCTTAAGGGGTCTTCTCACTTTAGACGCTAAAATAGGCTATTTTCATGAATTTTTTGATAGTTTTATATTATAGATATTGATATAAAAGTTGTTACACTTAATAAATACACTTTCGAAAGACGTAACATTTTTTTTTTAATGTCTTTATGTAACCCAAACAAACTTTAAACGCGTTTATCTCGAAACAACGTTTTTCGACGACTTGTTGATAAAATCTTCGACATTACTGAACCGATCCTTATGAAATGTCAACCATATATTTTTTACAACTACAGCTATAGCGCATATCAAAGATTCTTAAAAATGTTGATATTTACTATTTTTTTGGCCAAAAACGGTGAAAAAAACACGTTTTTTTTTGTTTTTTCGAAAAACGTCCGCCATTTTGTTATTTTTGCATATATCAAAGATCGTATAATATGCGCTATAGCCATTAACATACTGAATCTAAAACCGTTTAATTTTTTTGTTTCGGATGATCCATATCCAAGATTTCATCAACAGCGCAGGCTTACAATTTTTTAGGACATTTTTTTAGCTACCATTTTCGTTTATAAGTAGTGACTTAAATAAATAAATAATTTTTTAAAATGTATTTCGAAAGTGTATTTATTAAGTGTAACAACTTTCATATCAATATTTGTAATATAAATCTATTAAAAAAAATCATGAAAACTTCCGATATATTTCGGCGAACCGGAAGAGCCCGATATCTCTTTCGGCCTCATTGTCACTTCTTCGACATCCCGGAAAGATCGAATCTTCAGGTCGATTACTGATTCAGGTGAGCAGGGTAAGAAGCGAGGGTCTATTGCTCAGGCTCCACGTACTAACGGCTGCCCTCATGCTGACCTTCTCCGTGATCGTCTCCGCGAAACAATCCGTCGGCAATCCCATAGACTGCATCCACACCAGGTGAGTTCGACAGGTAGCTCATTAGCGTAAAAAGCTCCTTTTCATGGTAACGAAGTTTGCATCTTTGGAATGTAACAAAAATATATACTTTTCTGTTAAAATGTCTGACACATTTAGGCTACGAAAGTCACTGAAATATATTCGAGAATTCTTATTGGGAATTCATACCCAAAAGCTGCGCAAAAAAAACATTTTAAATACCTAATAATAAAAACGAAGAAATGAAAAAATTGTGAAGAATTTTCGTTGCATTTCGACGAAGCAAAATATCCAAATGCTTTAAAAGAAAATTTAAAATAATAATAAGAATAAAGAAAGGAAAGAATTATAAAAAAATTTGTCGCGTGCCAACAATGCAAAACACCCAAGAGCTGCAAAAAAAAGATTTCATATAATACTAAAAATGAAGAAATGAAAAAACGAAAAACAAATTTTTGTTGCATTCCAACGATGCAAAATCTCCAATAGCTGCAAAAAAGTTAATTGTTATTAACATTTTCTTGAAATGAAGAAATGAAAAAAATCAAAACGTTTCGTTGCATTCCAACGATGCAAAATACCCAAGACCTGCAAAAAAAGGATTTCAAATAATATTTAAAAATGAAGAAATGAAAAAACTAAAAAGATTTTTCGTTGCATTCGAACGATGCAAAATACCCAAAAGCTGCAAGAAAAAACTAATTTTTATGAGCATTTTCTTGAAATAAAGAAATGAAAAAATCAAGAAGAATTTTCGTTGCATTCCAAAATGCAAAATACCCAAGAGCTGCAATAAAAATATTTCAAATGATACTAAAAATGAAGAAATTAATTATTGCGAACATTTTCTTGGCATAAAGAAATGAAAAAATCAAGAAGAATTTTCGTTGCATTCCAACGATGCAAAATACCCAGAGCTGCTAAAAAAGATCTGAACAATAATAAAATTTTTAAAATGACAAAATTAAGCAAAAATTCGTTGCGTTCCAATGATGCAAAATACCCAAAATCTGCGAAAAATATATTTAAAATAATAATAAAAATAAAGTGAAAAAATAGCGAAAAAAATGCGTTGCATCCCGACGATGCAAACATTGACACCATGCTTTTTCCACCTTCTTTCGAACGTCACCCAAGATCATGTCAATCGACGCATTCGTCGTCTTTGCATCCCGCAGAGACATTCCCGTGGAGGCTTTCAACGCTTACTGCTGGATCCACAGCACGTATTTCGTGTCACGGGCGATGCTGGGAGTCGCGGGAGTGAACGTGGCCTTTCCCGGGGTTGCTCCGTCCTTCGCTTTTTACCCGAGACATCGCTCGTTCCACCAGGATGAGCAGGAGCACCGGAGCACCCGCCAAAGGAACGCCAATGATCCAAATCCGCCCACGAAGCATGTCAAGTACTATCAGTGGGTTGCCTACTGTCTCGTTTTTCAGGTAAATCATCGCGAGGTAGTTGAAAAAAAGCAGCGATTCGAGTGGAGCGGCCTCGAAACTTTCATTTTTGGAACCTTATCTCGAGCACGCGCCCGTACGCAGGCACGCCCGCGAGCACGTACGCACGCACGTGCTCTCGCAGGCGCGCATCCACCTGGATACTTTCATACGAAATTTTTAACGGGAGGGTAGGGGTTTCGGCGTGAAAAAAAAACACTTTTTTGCGAATTTTTTTTCATCTATATGAATAGAGTAAATTTATTGAAACCTTTTGTACATTGTTAAGTGTCATTTCAAATTTGTACGCGAAAATATCCACAATTTGTACGCGAAAATATCCACAAACGAGCCGGTGACAAAGCTTTTCCAAGAACGCCTTTGGAAAAACACGATTTGCGGTGTTCACTGTATCTCAGCTAGAAGTTATCTGAAATCAAGTACCATTAAGGCGTTACCCCCACTTGTAGCGCAAAAAAGGCCTTTTTCATGATTTTTTTTAAAGAAAACTACAAAACTTTTTTAATCGATCAATATACCATCTTAAAGAACACATCTTGAAGAACTTTCAGTAATTTTTTTATTGAAAAATATTACAGTGTTTAGAGGCAAATGGCCGTCAATGAAATAATGTTTTTATATACACGGTTTGCGGTGACCAACATTGCGGCGAAGTGGATCATCTGAAAAAAAAATGCGGATGGATTTAGTCAAATATAAGTATAAACTAGTCTTTAATCGAAGGATTTTAAAAAATATTCATTTTTCACAAAATGGCGGACAGTCAAAGTTAATGGTTCGATTTTAACGAAAAAAAACAGCCGTTTTTTGGCTATAAAACGGCCATTTTTTTCGAAAAAAAATCGAACGATTAAAGACTACATTTTTATGTATTAAATAAGCCTGCAAAATTTCAAGAAGATCGGTTCATTAGTGTTCGAGTAATCTTGGTCACCGACTTCAGAAATGCCATTTTGAGAAAAACGCGTTTAAAGTTTCAATTTCAGTTTACACGAAGAAAATATTTTTTTTTGTAAACTTACATAGAGTCATCTATTCCGGGCCCATACAGAAGTATGGGCCCGGATACTCATACTTCAAAAAAATGCAATTAAAAAAAATCGATTTTTTCAAAATCCCAAGTGGGGGTAACCCCTTAAAATTTAGTCAAAGTATCATCAAATCCTCCCCCCAAGGGTCTTTGATAATTTTTTTTTCATTTCTAAATTTTTGCTGGTCATGTAAAGTGAAAAGTGCTATTTTTCACGAAAAATTCCGCCATTTTGGGGGTGGAAAACCCCCTCGATGTAAAAAAAATCTCAAACTAACCGTTGGGGGCAGGTATTTTATCGAGAAAAACGCGTTTGAAGTTTAGAGAAGTCGGAGCTACAGTGTTAGAGGAGCGGGACTAAATAGTCAATAACTTCGAGAGTTTTGCTCTGATTGACTTGAAATTTTGGGATTATATTCTTGAAATGTTCAACTATAAGAAAAGACAGAAAAAATCGATTTTTCAAAAGTGGAAACCCCTACCCTCCCCTTAAGGCCTTATATACGCGATTTCGCCGATTTGGGAAAGTACTTTTCTAGACGCGGTTAAAATAAAATGACGCATATATTGACAACATTTTTTTACAGATCATTTATGCACAGGGTTAAGTATATGTAAAAAAATCAGAAATATTGACAAATGGCGGAAATATAACATAATAAAGCAATGTATTTTTTTGCGCGCGCCTTGATGGTGAAAGTTCTCGGCATCGATGTGGGTGTCTGAAAAAAAAATAAACATATTTATAATTGCATAATAAATGTATCTTCAGTGTGAACCAACAATATTTAAAAAAAAATATTATAATAAAAATTCGAAACTAAAAATTTTGTTACTCAATTTTCTGTCGGTATTTGATTTTTTATATTTTTTTGTGTCATTGAAATTTTTGTTTCTGTGGTTCACACGATAGGTGATGATACTAAGAATATGTTGTAAAAATTTCAAAGCGATCTGAACCTTCGTTCTAGAGTTAGAACTTTCACAAGGTTGAAAAAAGTGAATCGTGGAAAAACGGTCTTGAAGTTGGCGGTCGGGCGCGCCACGCGGTCTCTATTATTTAGCTCCAAATGCTTTAGCTTGAACAATTTTTCGAATTTTTCAATTCTGTAAAGCTTAAAATATTCCTAACCGTTCAGGCTAATGGAATCAAAAATAAATAAAAAATGGAAAATTTTGAAATGTTTCGCGTACATAGATATATAACACGATATATAAGGCCTTACGGCTCAAAAAGTACCGGGACGCCTCCAACTTCTCATTTGGAATCGGCCCCCAGAGGGTAAAATATAGTAGAAGGAAAAAGTATCGGAAATTGTGAAATCGGAAAAGTAAAATTTTGGCTTACGAGGAAGTAAGGAAATTAATTGGACTATAAAAAATTACAAAACTTATGAATTAGTTGATGAAAAGGAAAAGATGAGAAATGAAGAGATGATAATATTGAAACATATGAATATGTTAATTAGCAGGCAAATGAAAAAAAAAGAAAAATAATAAATCAGCATATAGGAAAGGTGAGAAATGATAAGAAATTTAGAGACAAGATACGTAGCGGAAATTATCGGAATGTTAGAGATCACGAAACTTATGAATTAGTTAATAAAAAGAAGAAAAAAAATGAGACAAAAAACTAGTACATTAGTAAATAAAGAAAATAATAAATTAGCAAACTGGAAAAATTGAGAAATAATACATTGGCATATTGAAGACGTAAGAAATAATGAGAAATTTAAGGGGTTATATACAGTCACGAAGCCCAAAAAGATCGAATTTTCAAGATTTTATTTGGAGAAAACCTTTAAATTTATTAACGTAAAAATTTATACACATATTATGGTAACTTTCAACTGTATTTTAACATTCTTTTTTGTAAAGCTGCCATAGGTGATCTCCGGGAGCACCTCTAAAGAAAGGCGTTTTGCGGTGAGCACGATATCTCTGGACTGGATCATCTAAAATGAAAAAACCAAAAATATTTCGTTAATATAATGGATTATCTTGCAATTGATCGAAGGAATAAGCAAAATAATAATTTTTTACAAAATGGCGGCTTCTCAAACAAATCGATTTTTGACACAAATTTAGGCCTCACATTGTTTATAAAATGGAAAATATTTATCGGTGAGTAAAAACCTTCGACTAATTACTGAAAAATATACTTGAAAAGATTGTGTTAAAATTTGACAATGTTCGGTTCAGTCGTTTCCGAGAAATCTTGCTCACCGACTTTAAAAACACAGTTTTGAGAAAAACGCGTTTAAAGTTTCAAAAGCACTTTTGAACGATCCGACACGTCATTACAGATGTGCGTGTAGCTTTGAGATTATTCGCCGGATTGATAAGAAATTTTATGTGTGTGTACTTAAGTATATTTACATTACGAATATAAAATTAAAAAAAAATCGATTTTTCGAAAATGTTAACTGTATATAAACCCTTAAAAACAACAACAAAAAATTACGAAAATGATCAAAACATTGGAAACTACAAAACTTATTAATTAGTCGATTAGAAGAATTAATTGAGGAATAGAAAAATTAGCACATCATAAAATAAGAAAATTATCAATTAGGCCATTAGAGAACAATAAAATATTATAAATCTGCATATAGAAGACGTACACAATTATAAGCAATTTAGAAACAAGAAAAATACCAAGGATTATCCGAATATTACAAATCGAAAAACTTATAAATAATTCAATGAGAAGGAAAAAACGAGAAATCCAAGAGTTATAAAATAAGCACATTATGAAATAAGAAAATAAAAAATTAGAGAATTAGAAACAGAACATGAAAAATACTAAACTAGCATGTTGAAAAATAACGAAAATGATAAACTAGCAAATCAAATACTGAAAAAAATCTAAAAATCAAATGATGAGTAGAACATTTACCACGACAAAATACTCACTTCTCAACGAAAATCCCCGCAGTGTGCCCTGGGCAGCAAATTCAAGGCGAACCCTTAGGGTGGGTAGAGACTTTATTTAACTGATTTAATTTAAATTCCTTGTTAACTAAGTATTTAATTACGAAATATATATTAGTACCAGTTGATTACTTAGTCAGTCAACTAATTAATTAATCAATTACTTAAGGCCTTAGGCCACAGTAACGGGTATAAAATTACGTGCGAATTTAACAATTTTTTCTTGCATGAAAAAGTGATTCACTCATACAATTAACTACACATCTATTTAGTATGAATACCAAGCTGTTAGAAAATATATATATATTTTTTTTCGATGTAAAAAATGGCCGAATACTCGAAACTTCTCGAAACAGCTTTTTTCCAATTGGCGTGACAAATAACTTCAACAATTTTCACTCGATTTACTTCAAATTTAAAAGTTATGTTCCCAATTGCATTTCGGAGAGAAGTACGTACGGAATTTCTGATTAATCGAAAACTTTTCATTTTATGAGCAGTTTACGAGCAGTTATAACGAAATTTTTCACCAAAAATTCATTTCTTAAGTTCAAATACCTACAACTTTTGAACAAAACAATATTTTTTTAATTCCGTACGTACCTCTCTAGGTATTCTCATGTAGATTGACGAGAATTTTTGTTTTTTGTTCTAGCTAAAAAATTGTGGATGCTAAATGTCACGCCGTGGAGCGCCTAAAAAAAAGATAACAAAAAAATATATATATTTTCTAACAGCTTGATATGCATACTAAATACATGTGTAATTAATTTTACGAGTGAATCACTTTTTCATGCGAAAAAAAAATGTTAAATTCGCACATGATTTTGTACCCGTTACTGTGGTTTAAGGATGTATGGCAACTAAGTTATTTACTACTGTTCGAATTGAAACTCACTGATATTGTAAAGTAAAATATCGAGAACTTTTTGAGATTAAAAAAACAAAATTTGCCCACGTGAATGCTGAGATAAACGAATTCAAAGTTGGGTCATTTAACACGGGGAACATAGGACTGTACGTCCAAAATTCCCTTTACATTGGCAAAAAAGGTATTTCCGGAGTACTCTTTTGTAAAAAAAACTTTTGTGCGGTATCGCTGTAATATGCATGATACGGTAAAAATAAAAAATCGACATGTGCCCATATATTTTGCGAGATATTGCGAGTTAAATGGGACCGTTTTCGTATTTCTTTAGCTCGTATGTCGTAACCACGACAACGTCAGGGAAAACGTACATCAAATCAGCAACTAAATTTGCAGTTAAAAATTGAAAATTCTTCTTTCTGTACCGCATGTTTTACTTTGAGCTGTGGTAAATCTCCTTTTTAGCTTCAATGAATACTACAATTATTTTATTTAGTCTTTAAATGCGATTTTTGCAAATTGCATAATCAGTTCTGTAACGACTCTGCAGTAGCTGCCATACATCCTTAAGGCCTTAATTCTTCCGGGATTTAAATAAATCATGTGGAATTCAACTTAATCTTTACATCACACTAAGCCAATCGAAAGTTAATTCGGTATCGAGGATATTGGACGTACCGGCCGAGCGTCGAGTACGGTCTCGCGCGGAAAATGCGTCTGCCACTTTTTTCCTCGCCGTTCAATCGGCGGGGCGATTCGCCGTTTTTACTACTACCGTATGGTAGTGTAGCTGGAGCGTGGACCACAAGAATTGAGAAGGCTTTGTTGGCTGTCGGCCTTGTTGGCTTTTTTGAGGACGGTCCTCAAAATAGCCAGAGGTCGAGGGCCTTCAAAATCACTTTTTTCCATGTACATATACATATTCATATATATATATACATACATACATACATACATACATACATACATATATATATATATATATATATATATATATATATATATATATATATATATATATATATATATATATATATATATATACACGTATTGTAGCCCATGTTATGTTTCGTTCAGTTCGCAAGCTCATGAGCTCGTTCGGCGTTTGGTTTTCTATTCCTGGAGCATTTTGACTCCTCCTCGAGTTCGTGAAGCCGCGCTGCCTAAGCGTGCTCCGCGACGGCGGTAGCGATTTGTGAGTCGAGTCGAGTGCGCGGAGTTGTGGCGTGTGCCGAGAGTTGTAGTGCGCGAGTGAATGAGCGTCTTGCCGGTTCGCGGCTCGAAGCATCTGCCTCCCCCTTTCCCCCCCCTTTCGCCTATACCGCAACGAAGGAGACGAAAAAAAAAGTTCGACAAAAGATCGAGCCAAAAAGAAAGCGAGAAGAAATCGGAAGTAACGATCGATCGAGAGAGAAAGATCGTCGTTAGATCGCGCTCGAAGTTTCGCTGACTTTGTGGGTGATCGTATGGCTTCGTGTATACCAGAGAGAGAGGGAGAGAAGTTGTCAGTGATTTGGGTACGGGCGGAATTATTGGGAATTTTTGCTGAGAGGGGGCATTTTGAGGGTTTTCCCTTCATGCTGGGTTGAAAAACTCTTTTTTTTTGAACGTTTGTAAACGAAACGTTGTTTTTAATTTTTTTTTCGATTTAAAAAAAAATTATTGATTTTTTTCGAATTTATTGAATTTTTTTTAATTTACTGTTTTTTTTTGCAATTTCTCGATTTTTTAAAATTTATTGAATTCTATTTAATTTTTCGAATTTTTTATGTCTACAACTTTTTTTACGTGCGCGCTCTGACGTTATTTTATCGAGGAGCAGTTTTTTTTTGGTTGAAGAACACGCCTGATGAGACAGCGTGCAGTGGAAAAGGTAGTCGGACCGATGTATTACGAAAGTTATCCGCTTGGGATTTCTCTCATTTCGGTCTCGCTCGCCTTGTAACGCGGGCTTACATTTGTTTAACTTTCCGGGACGGGGAAGGCCAACGTGCCGACACTACAACGTTTTTACTTCCGGACTTGGTGCTACATGGGCTGTGGTGACGGGTCGTATCGATAATAGTGTTTTTTAATGCACCGAGTGCTGACAAACTGACGCTGCGAGGTGGGATAAAACACTGGGAGGCATGTAGCGAGAGAGAGGGAGAGAGTAAGAGAGACGTACGATTGACTGATTCGTGTGGAAAAAAGTTTAATAGGGAGGAGAAACTTCGGAACGTTCAGGGCTCGTTATTAGTCGCGGAGGTTATTAAAGGCGTAAAACACAAATTTACATCGACGGGTGCTAATGAAAAACACAATTAACCGAGCCTAATCTCAAAAGTATAACTATGATGTTATATTTTATGTTAGTTCATTTTTTTTCAAATGATTTCAAATTGATTTGAGAAAGGGATCTGATTTTTTAAATTTTATTTTGTTAGTTTAGAAAATTTGTTAAACATACTGGTAATTAATTTAAATGGTGATAAATTCAAATTGATTATAATTATGTCGCAAGTGACATACTCAAAGATTAGTTAAAATTAATTGAGCGTTGTTCGGAGCTAATAAATAAACGATTAATCATACTAGTGTGACAAATACAGCTGCAAAATTACGTTAGCTGTTTCTGTATATTTCTCAAAATTTATTCCTTT
>OX101791.1:34411294-34466294 GCA_944452715.1 Ophion slaviceki
GAGAGAGAGAGAGGGAAATGAGAGCGAGAAAAAACGCGATTCTGGATATATAATTAATTATTATAAATAATTATTATGGTTTTGATAAAATTATAGATAATTATTTAACGGAATCGCGTTTTTTCTCGCTCTCTTTCTTTTTCCTCCCTCTCTCTCTCTCTCTCTCGCGCTCTCTCTCTCTGGTTTGCTCATAAATGAGAGAGATAGCGAGAGAGGAAAACGCGATCATAATTGCTTATTTTCTCACTCTCTCTTTCTCGCTGTCTCTCTCTCATTAATGTATAAGCCAGAGAGAGATAGAAGGAAGAGCAAGAGAGCGAGAAAGCACGCAATTCCGTTAAATAATTATCTGTTAGTTTGTCAGAATAATTATTTTTTATAGGTTTTTATCCTTTTACCTGATTAACTATTACTTATAAGTATATATAATAATGATTTATTTCTCTCTCTCCCTCTCTCTCTCTCTCTCTCTCTCTCTCTCTCTCTCTCTCTCTCTCTCTCTCTCTCTCTCTCTCGCCCGCTCGCTCGCTCTCGCTCTCGCTCTCTTTTTCTGTCACGCTCGTTTATTAAAGATCGAGAGAGAGACACCCAATTCGCGTGATTCCAATATCTCTCGATCACGAAGGAAAAAAAATGCCTTGTGCCCATTACACACGCCAATAAATCGCACCCAAGTCCTTCGATTTACAGCAAATCAATACTACTCGGCGCTGTTTGATTAAACATTAAAGATATTTCATCAAAATCCATGGAAGTGTTTACTACAGCAATACAAGTGCTCTCCTTGCCCGTTTAAATTTAGTTCGAGCCCGATTTAAAAAATTGTGCTGTTCCTGGCAGAACATTATTACTATATATACTATACTATTAAGGGTGTGCGGGTACCCGATTCACTCGGGTACCCGATGTTCGGGTCGGGTCGGGTACCCGACGGGTTACGTTTTTGCATTACCCGCAACTATCGGGTACCCGAATGTGGGTACCCGATAGTTGCGGGTACTCTCAAATCTCAATCGGGTACTCTCAAATTTTTTGGTACTCGTAAACGTCGAGTACTCTTAAACTTCGAATATTCGTGAACGACTGAAATAATAGGAGAAAACGAAAACTCGAAGAAGGCGATAAAACGAATAAATGATAGTACTGTAAAAAATCTTTTTTCGCCTCACTTTTCTATCCTGTGTGTGTGTGTGTGTGTGTGTGTGTGTGTGTGTGTGTGTGTGTGTGTGTGTGTGTGTGTGTGTGTGTGTGTGTGTGTGTGTGTGTGTGTGTGTGTGTGTGTGTGTGTGTGTGTGTGTGTGTGTGTGTGTGTGTGTGTGTGTGTGTGTGTGTGTGTGTGTGTGTGTGTACGTGCGAGTGTGTGTGTCTGTTAGGATGGAGTGAAAAACGGTAACTTTTGGCGGGTCGTATCGTAATAGCGCGGGAAAGTTGCGTTTTGGCATCACTAAAAAGTTTCCGAAAGGAAAAAATGTACAATAAATATCTTCTGTTCCGGCGAACGCCTTAAAGTTTTGATTTTTTTAACGTGGATTTTAAATGGAGAAAAACCCCAAAAAGACCAAGATTCAACGCCTCGCGTTTATTCGAAGCGAGAAGAATGTAGCTTCCATTTGACATTTAAAAATTGAAAATATCTTAATTAGTTTCAGAGATATAAGCGTTTGAAGAACACGCTTTACCTGGAAAAAAAAATAAAAAAATGACAAAAAATTAAATTAAGAAGAATGAATCGCCGAAATTACCAGTTAGCACTAGAAAGAATTAATGAAAATTCGACGAAGAATCTTGCTTTTATTCAGTTTTTTGACATTCAAATATCTCGATATTTCCTGAAATGCGAGTGTTTCAAAAGAAGTTTGCCGGAAAAAATTGTGAATATATATATATATATATATATATATATATATATATATATATATATATATATATATATATATATATATATATATATATATATATATATATAACAAAAATACTAAAATTATGAAATAAATTATTTGTATTCCTTATGAAGTCCAACCTATCGGCGAAGGGTAGAGAACATAAAGCTGGAGTCTATTTCGTTCGTTTTGGTACGTTTCCGTGGCGCTATTTATACTATGAAACAAAATTTTGTTCCGGCAACACGACTTATCGAGTACCCGATGTGAGAAGAGTACCCGAAAAAATTCGGGTACCCGAAAAACTCGGGTACCCGATCGGGTTATAGTCTAATTACCCGACCCGACCCGACCCGACTAACTCTGCTACCCGCACACCCCTGTATACTATACTATACTATACTATACTAATAACATTATAATAATTCACGAAGTCGATTGCTGAAAAGAAATTGACTTCGTGAATTTCAGAAAAGAAATTTACTTCGTATATTTCTGAAAAGAAACTTACTTCGTGATTTTCAGAAAAGAAATTTACTTCGTGAATTTCTGAAAAGAAACTTACTTCGTTAATTTCTGAAAAGAAATTCACTTCGTGAATTTCTGAAAGGCAATCTACTCCGCGAAGTTCTGAGAGGAAATCTACTCCGTGAATTTCTGAAAAGAAATCTACTTCCTGAATTTCTGAAAGGCAATCTACTTCGTGAATTTCTGAAAGGAAATATACTTCGTGAATTTCTGAAAATAAATCTTCTTCCTGAATATCTGAAAGAAAATCTACTTCGTGAATTTCTGAATAAAAGTCTACGTCGTGAATTTCGGACAAAAAGTTGCCTACATGAATTTCTGAATGGAAATTTACTTCGTGAATTTATAAAAATAAATTTACTTTGAGAATTTCTAAAAAGAAGTTTACTTCGTGAATTTCTGAAAAAAACGACTTCCTGAATTTCTGAGAAAAAATCTACTTTATGAATTTCTGAAAAGAAATCTACTTCGTGACGGTCTGAAAAAAATCTACGTCGTGAATTTCTTAAAAGAAGTTCATTTCGTGAATTTCTGAAAAGGGATTTACTTCGTGAATTTCTGAAAAGGAATTTACTTCGTAAATTTCAGAAAAAAATTTCGGAGTTTGTCCCAGAATTTTCCAATTTCGGGTAATGTCGCATTATAAATCTCCAAAAGCTCATCTATTTTTCTTTTTTGACAACGCAACCTTTATCGATGTCTCTCTCTGTCTCTTTTTCCTCTTTTCCTTCTAGGTCAATTGAACCTGATTTACACGAGCTTTTGAGCACCTCGAGTCACTGCATTGTCATCAGAAGTGAATGCAGTCAATTGTTAATATTAATGCGCGATGAAAGGAAGGGGTCGAGAGAGAGAGACCCGCAGAGCCAGACAGACAGACAAGAACAGACTCTCAATTTGTATTGAATTAAATTATTGCCAAGCGCGATTACAATTGCGAAGCGTTCAGTTATCTTTGTTATTACAAGACGTGCAACTTTCTTTCGTATGCACTTTCACGCGATATTAACAATGAAGATAATAATTATGCAGGACGTCGCCTCTTGAAATCGTCATCGGCATAACGATAAGTCGGAAACTAAGAAAAAAAAGAAGAAAAAAATTCGCACTCTACCCCAGTACAAAACATCGCGAAGAATTTACGATGCAATTTCTATTCCATAACGGGTCGACTCCCTCGGCGGTTTTCTCTCCAACGTTGGGAACGTTATAGTCCATATAAAATAATAATCATAATAATCGTAAAAATAGCAGTACCGGTAGTTGCAGTTACGGCGCGGTAATGCGACTGGTAAATTGCCCGAAATTTCGTGGGAGAAGGAAGAACCGCAAGCTCATAAATCACGAGAACATTTTTCGCGCCAGCTGCAAAATGCAAATGGTTGCAAAAATGGTTTGAGGAAGAAGAATACGTTTTTTTTTTCAGTAGACAGTTTTATAGCCTAGGGTCTTGAATTTAATTTGCAAGAAGGATTTCGTAAAAATTTTGAAAATTGACTGAGTTATGATGGTTTTTGTGAAGGGTCGCCCGCTGCGCTACCGGCGAACCACCCGCTGCGATTCACCCTTTTTTTCTCTGCTTTTTCCGCAAAACTGTTTTATGATAGAGTGTAAGTCGTACCTCAAAATCTATTCGTTCGATTCACTTCAAATTTGGACACAGCACAGTTTATAACATTTACTGTCCTATGATTGGATGTTTTTTTTTTTTCATGTTTATCCATTCGTCGATAAAAAATGATTAAAGTTGTTTTTTCTTGTAAAAAAATCGAATTTTTTTCCACGGGTGGCTATTTTCAAAATTTCAAATAAGTTTCTTGTTATACGAAAGTTTTATTATTGCAGTACGAGTACTTTTTTTATTTGCCATTTTAGACGACCCCAATTGTCAGAATTAGACTTTAAATAATAATAACCCATTGTTTATCAATATTTACCTATCAAAAAAAAACTCAAACTTGGCCATACTATGTATTAATTGTGTGCCCGATCTCATCATCCCAATACTCTCGGCAGAAAAAAATATTGATACCGATCTGTTTTTTGGGCCCCAAGCTTACGCAGATCCGTCAAGGAAAACGATAAACAGGGCTATTTCTAAACCCAAACAAAAAATATGAACCCTTCAAAGAAAATAGAGATAAAGACTATTCGTAAAGAAAATACAAAAAAAATATATTTTTAAAAATATATGTTATGGAGGTTAGAGAGTTAGCCACAATCCTAGATAAAAAAGAATATAAATGTTAAGATAATAACAGTTATCGTCCAGACAATCACATATATATTATGTTACATATAATATATATATTATTGTCTGTTAACATAAATATGTTAAAAATAAATATGTTATTAACACAAAATGACATGTATATTAGATATAACATAATATATATGTGATTGTCCAGACAATAACATATATACGCAAAAGAATATATATGTTATTGTCCATTGAGTCTACGATTCGTTGACATTTTTTCATTCTATGTAATTTTTTGTGCTGTTAAATGTGCAAGACGGTCACATTACAAGTGATGTAATTTCTTTAGCTATTTGGCACCAAGATAAACTATATCTAACAACGTATTAACGCAAACTGAACCTATATGAACATTTACAACAAAAAAATATCTTGCTCATCGTAAACCATATATATTCAATATTGAACCACCGAGGTTTGATTTTTTTTGGCGCCTCCGAAGGCAGCGCATAAGTCGCTTGGATCTCAATATTTTTCTATGAAAAAATTATGTAATATAAGTCAAATATAGCCAAACATATTCTTAATTTTCCGGAACACTTAATTGAGTACTTTTCTTCCAAAAAATTCCCGAAAATCACCCAAATTCTCAGCGTTCACACTGGTATAGCCACACTGGTATAGTTAAGGGGAGGGTAGGGGTTTCAGCGTGAAAAAAGAACACTTTATGCGAATTTTTTTTATCTATATGGACAGAGTACATTTATTGAAAGCTTTTGTACATTGTTAAGTGTCATTTCAAGAACATTCCGTGAAATTTGTACGCGAAAATATCCACAAACAAGCCGGTGCTGCGTTTTTCTCGAACCCACTTTTTCAAAGTCCGTGTTCACTGCCATTTGAAAACTACACGACCGATTTATTTCAAACTTGGTACACACTTTCTACATATAAAATACCTCCCCCCAACGGTTAGTTTGAGATTTTTTTTACATTGAGGGGGTTTTCCACCCCCAAAATGGCGGAATTTTTCGTGAAAAATGGCACTTTTCACTTTACATGACCACCAAAAATTTAGAAATGAAAAACAAAAATTATCAAAGTCCGTTGGAGGGAGGATTTGATGATATTTTGACTAAATTTCAATGGTACTTGATTTCAGATAATTTCTAGCTGAGAACACCGCAAATCGTGTGTTTCCAAAGGCGTTCTTGGAAAAGCTTTGTCACCGGCTCGTTTGTGGATATTTTCGCGTACAAATTTCACGGAATGTTCTTGAAATGACACTTAACAATGTACAAAAAATTGCAATAAATTTACTCTATCCATATAGATGAAAAAAATCGCAAAAAAGTGTTTTTCTTTCACGCTGAAACCCCTACCCTCCCCTTAAGCCTTGGGATCTCTAATTGATCGCTGCACCACCGGTTCCCACATTCTTATCGACTCGTCATTCCCCTTTTTGCAGAATCACTTTCGAACTGCGCTCCCGTTGCTTCGTCTCGAATCTTCAACAACCTCGCGAATAATGGGGGTTGTACTGTTACCCTTATATCATCGAAGACCCACCATTACGTTAGTAACACGCGTGATGCACTGTTATGATTACATCGATGACAGAATCTCCTTAAGGAGATCGGACTGTCGTACGGGAGCTGGGAGGCGGCCGCGAATGGCAACCGGCGTAAAGGCCTCTACAGGCGAGCGTTCTCCAGTGTGACCAACATGGCGTCGCGAAACTTCCGAGAGCGACGAATGACATTGGCAAGAGATTCTCAAACTCTCGTGCACCAGAGCGAAGAGATATGTCATTTCCGAATCTTAACCCTTCGTTGACACACTTATATTTGACAACAATTTTGACACCATGGGTCAATTTGACCCAGAGTGAAAAGAGAAGAGAAGGAGAGAGAAAAAATCAGGGATACACTTTAAATATTTCTCAATATGTCTGCATAATTGAAATTCGAAAATTGTAAAATTCACCTGTTGAAAAAAATTATTGAAATTTGCACTTTTGAGAAATTGAGCGTTTTATTTTGAAATTCGTCTGGGTCAAAATGACCCAGTGTGTCAACGACGGGTTAACCAAACTCGGTGCTGACAAAAGCAAACAAACCCAAACAAATCCAAATCCATTTGGCTTTTTGGAGACGAAGTATCTCGAAAGATCGAGAATTGCCCTTTCTTCCTCAATGTCACGTTGGAATCAAATTGAACGAACAAGAACGCCAAAGATGCTATGAAAAAGGGGGCCTTTAGGAAACTTTTGAAATTTCGATATACCATAGCATTTCGAGCCAAAATGAAGACACTTCAACGATACGGAGACACCAGACGATCCTACCACCTCGAAAATGCGATTTCTACTTTCTCTCGGCGAGCAGAGAGAATTTTGGAGAAAGGTCGTCAATTTGCTCTACCGGAACTAAAAAGCCTTCCGACAAAAATGTGTTTTCGCAGCCATACCTATCTCTCTCGCTCTCTCTTTCTCTAACGTCCACATAAAGACTCCAAGATCATTGACATCACCGAGTCGATAGTCGAAACTCACCGTACCCACACAACCGAGTCCCAAAAAAAATAAAACAAAAACAAAACCCTCGTCACTCCGATTATTCCTCGTGCAAGCTGCAAAATTCACTCACGACGATAATTCGATGTTTTGCGGAACTCACCGAAAGTCGATCATCGTCACGCCCACGCATCGATTCGTTCATAGTGGAACAGATTTTTTTTTTTCAAACTTTTTTACGACAAACCTTCTCTCGCACGCAGTTACATAATTTCATCCTTGCTTCTCGTTGTTATTTCGTTCTTATCGGTGAAAACTGAACACACTTCCGGAACGGATTAATCGGAACGATGAAATTTTCTCGTTAATTCGATTTTAATGTTTATTATATATATATATATATATATATATATATATATATATATATATATATATATATATATATATATATATATATATATGTACGCGATGTTCCGTTATGGAACGCGGGAATTACGGCGGGTTCGAGCTCCGAGTATAGAGTCTCGTGTAGATACTTGTACAACGTGTGTATATTTACGCTTGCTCGTGTTTTGTCGTTCCTCCGTCTTATCGTTTTCTTGTCGTTTGCATATCGTGGACATTTTTTTTTCGCGGTGAAAAAAAGTTTCGCAATCCCGTACATGCGGGTGTGTGTGTGTGTGTGTGTGTGTGTGTGTGTGTGTGTGTGTGTGTGTGTGTGTGTGTGTGTGTGTATTGACCCTTGCCCTTTTTTGTAAAATTAAAAATTTATTTATAAGATACAAGGAAGTTTTAAAAAGTTAAAATAGTTTGGTTCATTCCCACGTTGGTTGGAAATGATAGAAACGGTTTTATCGATTAAAATTTTTCTTGTATTTTCATATATAAATTTGGAAGTTCATAAAGAAAGCAAGAAATTCACTTATGCACCTTGAATACACACACACACATACATATATATATATAAATTCTTACTTTTTTAATGACGTTCCAAATTCATATATAAAAGTACAAGAAAGATTTAAATCGATAAAATCGTCTTCATCTATTTCGACCGGCGTAGGAATAAACGAAGCTATTGAATTTATTCAAAATTCCCTAGTATCTTTATAAATCAATAATGGATGTTGGAAAGAAAATAATAATTTGTGTATAATGTACAGGGTGTGGAGATAAATTGTTTCTTCCATTTTTGTAACATCGAAGATTTATTTATAAAGATACAAGGAAATTTTTAATAAATAAAATGGCTTGCCTTATTCTTGCACTGATCGGAAATGACGTTGACCATTTTATGCATTTAAATCTTTCTCATACTTTGATAAATGAATGTTGGAAATTATTGAAAAGAGCAAGAAAGTAATTTGTTCACTTTATATAAATAGATATATATATAAATGGATATATACATACACACATATTTTGTAGATTTGTATGTGTTTATATATATATATATATATATATATATGTATGTATATATATGTATATACAAAACCGTAGTACAGATTCCGTTCAACCAAATTCTCACGCCGAACTTTGTACAGTTGTTCCACCACAAGAGCTCACGAATTTTTTTTCGAAGACGACGGCTCGGCTCGAAAAAAAACTAACACCGCAAGTAAAAAAAAAACAATTTTGGTAGCGCGCAATAACGTTATTCTTTCCTCGCGTCGTTATTTATTTTGTTGGGCTTCCTCCTTCGATTTGTCCGCAATAGTGTCGTCGTTTCTTTAGTATGTTACCTGATGAGGTTCCGAGGGTCAATAGAGCGATACAGTGTGAGAAGGGACAGCGGGTATAGAAATTTTCAGAGCGAACGTACTTGAGGCTCAGGCTTTTCACGAGCAGGTGTTACAGGTACGGCTTAACGATCGAGACTGACGCGAGCGGGGACCGCCGATCGCGGCGCGGCTTCAATAACGCCACCACCACCGCCACTTTGTGCTCTCTGTTAGAAAGGCTTACCTGTTCGCGCGACACGGCACTCGGCAGCTCTACCTGCAGTCGGCTGACTGAAACGCGCGGTTCCCTCTCTTTTTCGTTGTTGTTGTCGTTGTCGTCGGGGGCCCGGCGTTTTTTTTGTAGGATCGCGGTATGTGGCGGCTCACGTAAGGATTCTATTGTCATCAATTTTAATGGCACGTGCGCCTGTGTGCACTCGCGTGAACCATGAAAAATCACTTTTCAGCCACACGTTTATTGATATTTAGGCTCGTGCTGGATTGTAGGTGTTTTTTTTTACGTGGGAGATTTTCGACTTTTAGGCTAGGAGAAAAATGATATTTTTAATGATTTTTTAAAAATTTCTTTGCTATTTTTGAAACTTAGGGAATGTTTAATAACTACTTTTGGATGTTACGTGGTATTTTTTTGTTTTTATTCATCTTTAAGGGGTACCCCCACGTGCGATTTTGAAAAAATCGATTTTTTTTATTGCATTTTTTTAAAGTGCAATTTGAAGTGCAGTTTTTTTTTCGATGCCCGGAATAGATGACTCTATGTAAGTTTACAAAAAAAAATATTTTCTTCGTGTAAACTGAAATTGAAACTTTAAACGTGCTTTTCTCAAAATGGCATTTCTGAAGTCGGTGACCAAGATTACTCGAACACTAATGAACCGATCTTCTTGAAATTTTGCAGGCTTATTTAATACATAAAAATGTAGTCTTTAATCGTTCAATTTTTTTTTCGAAAATAAATGGCCGTTTTATAGCCAAAAAACGGCCGTTTTTTTTTCGTTAAAATCGAACCATTAACTTTGACTGTCCGTCATTTTGTGAAAAATAAATATTTTTTAAAATCCTTCGATTAAAGACTAGTTTATACTTATATTTGACTAAATCCATCCGCATTTTTTTTTCAGATGATCCATTTCGCCGCAATGTTGGTCACCGCAAACCGTGTATATAAAAACATTATTTCATTGACGGCCATTTGCCACTAAACAATGTAATATTTTTCAATAAAAAAATTACTGAAAGTTCTTCAAGATGTGTTCTTTAACATGGTATATTGATCGATTGAAAAAGTTTTGTAGTTTTCTTTAAAAAAAATCATGAAAAAGGCCTTTTTTTGCGCTACAAGTGGGGGTAACGCCTTAAAAATGGCGGAGGTATGACACGGTCTTCTGAACGGGCTGCGGCGCTGTCAGACTGCGTGACACGTCGCGTCGGAGCGATTAATCTGAAAAAAAACACGAAGGTTTTTCTTTTATTAAGGAGAGATATACACCTAGATGGTCGAGGTCGAGGATTTAGAAGCTATGAACATTCCGTCGACCGCAGAAGACCTACACTATGAGCCTGGTATCGACGCTTCCATGTAAGTTGACAAATTTCATGATTTATTCATTCCGAAATTTTCAAACGCGTTTTTTTCAAAACCACGTTTTTCAAATCGGTACCCAAAATTTCTCGAAAACCAATGAACCGATTGCCTTGAGGTTTTTTTGTGGTTATTCTATACACCATTATCTAGTACTTGTCATAGGATTTTTGTTTTCCGTTACTTAGTTTTTGTTTTATAGGCAAAATAATAACTAATTTTTGGCCCAAAAATCACTATTTATGTTCAAACGTCCGCCATTTTGTCATACATCGATATTTTGAAAATCGGCTATGACAAGTACTAGATTATAGTATCTAATTTCATAATCTTTTTGGTTTTTTTTTTCAGATGATTTTTGAAAAAACGCCGTTGGGTATCGTATACGCAGATTTTTTTACGACGTTCCGACGATGAATAACAAATGAACTAAGCAATATAAAAAAAAATCCTATGTACTTCCATAGACAATGTATTTTTAAAGATATATTCGACATTTCAAGTGAATCGGTTGAAAATTGTCTGAGTTATGTTTCCGGCCAACTTAAAAAATGCAATTTTGAGATAAACGCTGCAGAGTCGCCATTGTGGCCTAACCCCTTAAAGAATTACTAGCAGTTCTATCGTTGTAATCGTGAGTTTGTTTGGGGAGAATCTGCGATTCTCGCACCATATGTTGGACCTCCCGCTTCGATTTCAGTTACCTCGAGCGACGAACGAGTGTTCGTCATTTTTACAGAAGTCTAATAGTATCCTGTAATACGATTAATAACAATCAAACTCATTTATATTAACGCCTTTTAGGAATTTCTTATAGATATTAGCATTTATTATTACAACGTAATAATATTGTAACGAGTATCGTTGTAATTTGAATACTAATCGTTAAAATAATAATATTTTTGTTGCCCGGAGTAATACAATCTATTATAGTAACATTTTTAAAAAATAACAATAAACTAATAATTACTATTATTATGGTTATTATTTATTGTTTATTATTTCACGTCATGATCATCATAATAATTATTGTTATAATGATAATGATTACATTATTATATCGATTATTATAAATAATAATTATTATTATTATCATATTCCTTATGCTAATAAAATAGTAACATAATAAAACAACTATTGATAATAATAATAATTTACCTTGCCCCCAGGTAGGGAGCATTTGATTATTTTTGATTATTATTCTGTTTATTTTTTTTATTTGTATTTTATTTTTATGGAATATTTTTGCCGATCGTGATAATCACAATATGTATTATTTTTATTATTATCATTATAAGGCTATCTGAGTGAAGGGAAAATGATCATTATCCTTATTTCGATTGTATGGTAAGATTTTATTGGTACAATAAAAATCCTTCTATTAGTGTTGTTATTATTAATATCTTTATCCTCATAATTCTACTAAAGTGTGTGACAAGATTATTATTATTTTCATCATTTTCATGTGAACTAAAATAATTGTTTATTACTATCATCATCATTATCATTGATGTATAGTATTTTCGTTATTAGTGTGTGTGCTGTGGATACATATTATTTATTATTTTATTCAGCTTATTACAATGGCTACGAAATAATTGATCGATCTGTTATCGATTGTTTCGATTATTTTCGCGACATGTGTGAAATCTACAAATTTGTTGAAAATTTTGTCTCTTCATCGTTTCGTTTGGTGGTTTGCTCCGCGACTTTCGTCTTCGCGATCGTTTCTTCCTGCACCGTCGATTATCTTCTTTCCCCGTATACACGTATATTTATGCGCCGCGATGCCTTTTGCCTCGGAGCGAGTCTCTTAGCCTGCTCTCGCGAGATCCCTCGCGGTTTTCCTGTTTCTTTTCCTCTAGCGTGCACTCGCGAGGCCCGACGACAACGACGAGGAGCAGGAGGAGGAGGAGGAGAGCCACACACGTGAGATTCTGAGCGAACGATGAACAACATTCGGTCTGCGCGGCGGTGGTGTCGGGGATGAAGACGAGCCCGTGGGACGAGCAGGATGCACGAGAAACGGGAAGGATAAGAGGGCCGGTATATGAAGAGCAAAAAAGAGCAAAAAGACGAGAGAGAGAGAGAGACTCGAGGCCACGAAGCGAGGAATTTTACCAAACATTCTTCCCATAACAACCGCGAGAATTGCACACCTGTGGACGCGGACGACGAATCTATAGAGGATCGTCTCCCCTAATCGTAATCGCATCAAAGTCGCAAATTTCTCAAACCAGCGCTCGATCCTTCAGCCTCTTTCGGAACGCGAGTAATTAATTTTTATTACCGTTCGAAAAATCGCGATAATCGTCATTAACGCAATTAGCATCGAAGTTGTTAACAAATTTGTTGTGAAAAACGATTATTTATGATTATTAACGAAATTATGATAAAAAAAAATTAGGGGAGACCCGGGCATAGCCCAGGCAAAGCGAATACCCCCACGAGCAGCGTTTGCGCGTGGGGGGAAAAAACACGATAATCGTCATCAACGCAATTAGCATTGAAGTTGTCAACGAAATTGTCGTGAAAAACGATTATTCACGATTATTAATGAAATTACAATAAAAAACGATTATTTACGATTATTAACGAAATTGTGATAAAAAACAATTGGAGAAGACATGGGCATAGCGAAAAGTCCAGGCAAAGCGAATACCCCCACGCGCAAACGCTGCGCGTGGGGGTATTCGCTTTGCCTGGACTTTTCGCTATGCCCGAGTCTCCCCTATATATGATGGTTTTGATGTTTGCATCGTTGGAACGCAACGAAAATAAATTCTTCTTCATTGCTAATATTTCTTTTCGGCCGGTTTAGGCTATGAAAAATATTCGAACGTATTTACATATTTTTATAACTGACTTGGGACCTCAAGTAGCAAGAAAAATGTTTTGAATAATAATAAAAATGACTCAATAAGAAAGAAATCGTTGCATTCCAACGATGCAAATTTCAACGTCATTGTATATGATTGTTAACGAAAATATGATTAAAAAAGAATTATTTACGAGAACTAACGGAATTATATCCCTTTCTTAATTGTTGATGGTTATTAACGAAGTTGTGATAAGAAAAACTATTATTTGTGATTAATGAAATTTTAATAAAAAAAATAATTTGAGGTTATTAACGAAATCAGATTTTAAAAAAACTATTATTGGCAGTATCAATGAAATGATGATAAAAAACAATTACATATCATGTTTAACGAAATTATGACAAAAAACGGATATTCACGAGAATCATCGGAATCATAAATTTTTTTAATATTGTCAACGTTTATCAACGGAATTATAATTTAAAGATAATCTAATTTACGGCTATTGACGAAACTAGATTTAAAAAAAAGATGATTGATTAGGTCCACCGAAATGATGATAAAAAGCAATTACTTATGATTATTAACGAAATTATGATAAAAGACAAATATTTGCGAGAATTAACGAAGTTATACATTTTTAAAATAGTGTTGACGATTATTAACAAAATTATCATTGAAAACACATTTATATACGATTATTAACGAACTTGTGATTTTTTAAAAATGTTTAATTACAATCATTAATGTAGATTATGTTTTCGAATAAACGATCATTGACGATTGTTAACGAAATGGAGATTTACAAAAAAAAATTATAATACTCAATAGAATTATATTTTCAAAAACGATTATTAACAAAATGATGACAAAAAACGATTATTTCCGTAATTATTATGAAAAACCATCAGTTACGATAATTAAGGAAGTTACCATACATTTGATAAAAACTTGATGTACAGTAAATTTTTCGTGAATTTTTTCAGTATCGCATATCGAATAAGTACGGGGTTGTTAGAATCGCGAGAGGGGGAAGTGTTCACGTTGATGCACTGAGTCTTGTCTTGATTATTGCCCACGCGAAAATTGCACAGTAATTTATTGAAAATTATTCACTACTCATTGTTAACGTTCAACTCTTTTGCAACTTCCGTCGTACGTCAAACCGACACACACACACACACACTCGGCACACATTGTTCCGTCAAAGTTTTCAGTGTCTCGCGCATTTTCTTCTTTTATTTTTCTCCGAGTATGAAATTCCATACTGCGTGCGTATAAAAGCCACGCGATGTGTACGACGGTCGTTTAAATGGAACAGCGCTGTGTGTTGAAAAAATGAAAAATATAAATGATTTCTCTTCGATCGCGATAAGTTGTGGCATGAATCGTCCCGAAATCTTTCTTCCGTCCTCGTAATAATAACGAAGAATAGTCGCGTGGGCGAGATTCATCGTCGGCATTTACGTTCGCGATATTTCGTTTGTTCGATGGGAAAAAAATCGATCGTTTATTCATCGATATCGTTAGTTCGCGTTCTTTCGTTCGTCCAATCAAAATAAATCGTGAGTAATGCATTGAGTTTTTCAAATTTCTGATTCGTTTGTAAAAATGTCACGCGGTTTGGTGAAAAACGACATTGAACCGTGAGGAAGGTTTTTTCAAAGAGGGAGGTGCAACGATAGGCGAGAATGAGGAGGTTGAGTTGGGAATGAGAAGGTTGAAGGTGGGAATAAGAAAATTTGGAGAAGAAATTGATTGATTGATTAATCGATAAAGTTTATTGTGCTCTGGTCGAATTTTTTAATAATGGAGAGAGCGAGAGAGAGAGAGAGAGAGAGAGAGAGAAATAACTCCAAACAAACAAACTTTTGGACAAATATGCACACACATACTGAATAACAAAATTATCAAGAACAAAAAAAAAGATACAAGATTAAGACTAGAATAAAAAAAAGATTAAAAAATGATAATAAAATTAATAGAAAAATAAAATAAAACAAAATAGAGAATAATGAAAGGAGGAAGCCAAAACGAGAACGAGAAAGAGATAGAAAGGGAGAGACAGATAAAGAGTGAGTGAGAGGTAAACAATCCCAAACAAACTTTCGGACAAACGTGAACACACATACAAAATAACAAGTTTGATAGCAAAATAAATAAAAACATAACAAAGTACAAAATAAAGAAAAGAGGAAGAGAGAGAGAGAGAGAGAGAGAGAGAGAGAGAGAGAGAAACAGCCAGAAACTTTCGGACAGATATGAACACACATTCAAAATAATAAAATTATGAAGATCAAAAAAAGATCGACATTAATAGCAGTACAAAAAACAATAATGAATAAGAAAGAATTATGAAATTAATAACAAAATGAAATACAAACATAACGAAGTAGTAAATTAGGGAAAAAGGCAGAGAGAGAGAGAGAGAGAGAGAGAGGGAGAGATGGAGAGAGTGACAGTAACAAACAACCCCAAACAAACCCAAACTTTAGGACAAATATGAACACACATGCGAAATAACAAAATTATGAAGACCAAAAAAATATACGATATTAATAGCAGAATCACAAGTAGGGATAAAAAAATTATAAAAAAATATTAAAACGAAATACAAATATAAAAAAGTAGTAAATAACGAAAAAAAGGAAGAGAGAGCGTGGGAGAGAGAGAGAGAGAGAGAGAGAGAGAGAGAGAGAGGGATGGAGAGAGTGACAGTAACCAAACAACCCCAAAGAAATATGTATATACATGCAAAATAACAAAATAATGCAGACCAAAAAACATATACAATATAAATAGCAGAAAAAATATACGATCAATAAAAAAATATTAGCGAATCAAATAAAAATTCAACAAAGTAGTAAGAAACGAAAAGAGGAGGACAGAGCGAGAACGAGAGAGAGACCGATATATATATATATATATATATATATATATATATATATATATATATATATATATAGAAAAGGAGAGACAGAGAAAGAGCGAGAGAGAGGGAGAGAGAGAGAGAGAGAGAGAGAGAGAGAGAGAGAGAGAGAGAGAGAGAGAGAGAGAGAGAGAGAAAGAGAGGAAAAGCGGGAGCGATCATGGAGGCAAGAGTAAAAGGGGAGGGTGTGGGCGCCCCAAGGCCTTCTGCTCGCCATCTACGGTCAGGCGAACCTCGACACCGGGCCGAGAGCAAAGAGACAAGCGGCCAAGTAGGATGAGCAGGACGAAGGAGGAGGTGAAGAAGAGCGGCTCGGCTCTCTCATTCCAAAGCTCTCGCGGTATATCCTCGACAGAGGATCGTCGTTATATCCAGTGAAGCGAAGTAGAATGGTTGAGACCGCGACAACGCGATGAAAGATCGCGCGAGAGCAGCCCCTCTGCGGTATGACGCTTGCGGTATACCCGTTTTGCTTTTGCGCGCTCCTGCCTGCCGCTTCGCATTTCACGGATCCTCCTGTGCGAATCCGTAAATTCGCCCGAACGCTCTGCGGTACGTGGCGTGTTCGGGCTACGATCCGGTGGGAAGGCTGCGATGTCCTTTTGCGACAGGATCGTTTTGGTCCCTCAGGCGGATAAACGTGCAAGAAAACGAACTGGTGAAAAAGATGGCAAAAGACGCTGAGAGAGAGAGAGAGAGAGAGAGAGAGAGAGGGCCGATTCTTGATGCAGTTCCCTTTCTTCGCAAGATGCAACAGCCTGCGCCTTTGACGGGTCTGCGTAAGTTTGGGGCCCAAAAAACAAGTCGATTTCCAATATTTTTTTCCAGCAACAGTATTGGGATGGCGAGGTTGGAATTTTTCATGGAATTAAGGCGTTAGACCACAGTAACGGGTATAAAATCATGTGCGAATTTAACATTTTTTTTCGTATGAAAAAGTGTTTCACTCATGAAATTAATTACACATCTATTTAGTATGAATATCAAGCTGTTAGAAAAAATATATATATTTTTTTCGATGTACAAAATGGCCGACTACTCGAAACTTCTCGAAACAGCTTTTTTCCAATTGGCGTGACAAATAACTTCAACAATTTTCACTCGATTTACTTCAAATTTAAAAGTTACGTTCCTAATTGCATTTCGCAGAGAAGCACGTACGGAATTTCTGATTAATCGAAACCTTTTCATTTCATGAGCAGTTTATGAGCAGTTATAACGAAATTTTTCACTGAAAATTCATTTCTTAAGTTCAAATACCTACAACTTTTGAATAAAACAATATTTTTTTAATTCCGTACGTACTTCTCTAGGTATTCCAATGTAGATTGACGAGAATTTTTGTTTTTTGTTCTAGGTAAAAAATCGTGGATGTTAAATGTCACGCCGCGGAGCGCCAAAAAAAGATAACAAAATAAAATATTAGTGGTCGGCCATTTTGTACATCGAAAAAAAATATACATTTTCTAACAGCTTGATATTCATACTAAATAGATGTGTACTTAATTTTATTAGTGAATCACTTTTAAATACGAAAAAAAAATAGTTAAATTCGCACATGATTTTATACCCGTTACTGTGGCCTAACGCCTTAACCAGGGTTGCAAATAATGCATTACTTTTTGTAATGCATTAGCGTTTTTATTGTTCATTACTTTACATTTTGTGATGAAAAAAATTTTCATTACTCTTCATTGCTAAATGTAATTACTGAATTACATTCAGTAATGTAAAAAATGTCCATTACTCATTACATTACATTTTGTAATGCAAACAATTGCCATTACTTATTACATTGAATTTTGCAATGTAAACAATTTTCATTACTCATTGAATTAAATCGTGTAATGTAAAACATTTTCATTATTCATTACAGTGGAATTTGTAATGTAAAAAATTCCATTCGTCATTACATTACGTTTTGTAACGTGAACTATTCTCATTACCCATTACAATGTAATGGGGAATGGAAATTTTGTTACATTACAAAGTCCAATGTAATGGGTAATGGAATTTTTTTACATTACAAACTCCAATGTAATGAGTAGTGGAAATATTTTACATTACAAAATGTAATGTAATGAGTAATGGATTTTTTTTACATTACAAAATGTAATGCAATGAGCAATGGAAGTTTTTTACATTACAAAATATAAGGTAATGAGTATTGGATTTTTCTCGCGTTACTAATGCAATGCAATGTAAAAAATCTCCATTACTCATTACAATGTAACGAGGATTATTATTCGTTTCCCATTAGGGGCAGTGGTTTTTGCACTGGGTCGATCTGACCCGATGGAAAACGAATAATAATCCATATTATCTTGTAATGAGTAAAGGAGATTTTTAACATTACATTAGTAATGTGAACAAATTCCATTACTCACTAGCTTATATTTTGTAATGTAAAAAGATTCCATTACCCATTAAATTGGACTTTGTAATGTAAAAAAATGCCCATTGCCCATTACAATGTAATGTGTAATGAAAATGTTTCACATTACAAAACGTAATGTAATGAGTAATGGAAAGTTTTTACATTACAAATTCCAAAGTAACGAGTAATGGAATTTTTTTACAATAGAAAATATAATTTAATGAGTAATGGACATTTTTTACATTACAAAATCCAATGTAATGAGTAATGGAATTTTCGTACATTACTGAATGTAATTTAATGAGTAATGAAATATTTTTTCATAGCCCATTTAAAAAGTAATGAATAATGTATTACTTTTTCATGACAAATTTCGCTACCCTGGAATTAACACATAGACTTGCCAAGTTTCAGGTTTTTTTTTCATTGAAAATTATTCATAATTAACAGAAGTTATTATTGTTCAAAGAAAGTGTCGTCGTTGTTTAATGGCTAAATAAAAAATACAGATAATGTACTTTTAGCATTATAATAAAAGTTTCGTATGACCGGATATTTTTTACATCTTTTATTGTAGAATTGCGATCATGGCGAGCTGTAGAAAAAAGGTCGATTTCCGACAAAAAAGCAACATTAATCATTCGTTATTCATGTTTCCAGATGAATTTGGAAACGTCTGATTTTATTTTATGTTCTAAGTCTAATTGTATTTTATATTTATAGTCCAATTAAATTTTTTATTTATAGTTCAATTTTATTTTATATTTATAGTCTAATTTTGTTTTATATTTGAATTCAAATTTCGTTTTATATTTATAATCAAATTGTATTTTATATTTAAAGTCTGATGTAAGTTCATTTAATATTTAGAACGGCAACACGCAACTCGTTCGCTTCCTCTGCCGTTCCTTCGCGCCTCATCTACCAACCGGAAATCCTCTTCGAGGTGGACCTCTCAATCGTCGTTCGAGCTACTGCCACTCACCATTATACTTCGATACACGTTACTCATCGCACCCTCGCTCGAATAAGGATGCAATTTTAATCGTTCATAAATTGCAGCGAGACCTTCCGGGCACATCCAATCTTTTGATATAACCTCTCACAATACAGTACGCACACACATACACATACACACACATACACATATATATATATGTATAAAAACGATATCCTTAAACCGTTATATCTACGCAATGTTGACAATCAGCACATCTGGCCGTTTTCACGAAGATCGTCAAATTTTTTTGAAACGATCGTTTATTTTGAGGAAAGGAGTTTCCTCCAAGTAGCCTTTACACAGATATACTCACATTGATCTGCAGGAGATTTTGAAGACATTGGGGTGTATATAAAGTTGAGTATGGGGACCTTAGAGTACTGTGAGGACGGTCCTCGAAGTCGATTGTCTTCAAAATAACTTTTCCGTATGTATAATAAATTTTTATATATATATATATATATATATATATTAGGGTGGTAAAAAAAATCGATTTGTTTTTTCTCAACGGAAAATTAAAGTATGTTAACAAAAGAAAATTTGGCAAAATTTCAGGGTTCTAAACAATTTTTTAGTTAGTGCACAAACGCCTTTTTCATGTTTTTTTTTTCATTATTATCGGAGTATTAATTTTTTTTTATCTCGATGCAGAAAATGTTAATGCATGATCCAATGTAAGTCTTGATTAAATTTTTTCCATAACAATACGCAATTTTGATTTAAATATTTTTCTTTACTATAAACAATTTGTATTTGCAGATTAAGAATCAATGTATGTAATTTGGTTGTGAAAATTATATCAACCACTTGATGAACAAGAACACGGTGTTTACATCACTGAACGTCTAACAAGTATGCGTGTTTTTTTGGAGTAATACGTTGTTTTGAAGTAAGAAAACAAAGTCATACGGATTTGATAGTTACAAACCGCGGCGCTGTTGACGCTACTGCACCTTTGTTTCTCTGACGGTCCGTGAGTTCTTTTCGCGATTCATTTGACTGTTTCCAGTAGTTGCTGTATTGAGGTACGTCACAGTACACGTAAAAATAAGAATGTAAAAAACGATCTCAGTTTTGCACGATAGTGAAAATGCCGAAATTTATCTGATTGGGTCGGAAATCGAAGAATTTGTGGAGCGAAAATTACCCACGAATGGAGAAGCATCAAGTATATTCTTTCACCATCATAATCCTCTTAAATTTTCTGTTCGAGAGAGTACACAAAACGTTATCGACAAAATAACTAATATTTGAAGCGAAACCGGAATAGGAATTTCTCAACCTTGCATTAATTTCAAGAGGTTACAAAAATTACGATTACAGGGGGCAGCATTGAAAAAAAATCATTTACGGAAAAATCGTTAAATCCTTCAACGAAAATCTCTTTCAACATAAGTTGGATAAATTATTCAAATTAAATTATTACGTCTATTGGCGGGGAAAAAAAAATACGAAAAACCGAAGAAAAGAAATTAAAAGTCGTTTGAGCACTACCTAAAAAATGTTTAAACCTCTCAAACTTTGTATGAATTAATTTTTCATAACGTAGTAACATTTTTCGTTGAGTACCGCGAAATTATTTTTTTTATTAACCACCCTTATATATATATACATTTATATGCATGTATGTATATATATATACGCGGGGAATCCGATCTCGGACGCGGCCATCAACCTCATTGGCGGCGCCTGAAGCCTCGCCCGAGATGCACCAAGTGCATTCCCGTCGGGAGACGTCGGATGCACGGAGCATTAAAAGGCAAAGATGCGCACTTGTACATATCGCCCGACGATATTTGTATTTGCAAGTGTGTGTGTGTGTGTGTGTGTGTGTGTGTGTGTGTGTGTGTGTGTGTGTGTGTGTGTGTGTGTGTGTGTGTGTGTGTGTGTGTGTGTGTGTGTGTGTGTGTGTGTGTGTGTGTGTGTGTGTGTGTGTGTGTGTGTGTGTGTGTGTGTGTGTGTGTGTGTGTGTGTGTGTGTGTGTGTGTGTGTGTGTGTGTGTGTGTGTGTGTGTGTGTGTGTGTGTGTGTGTGTGTGTGTGTGTGTGTGTGTGTGTGTGTGTGTGTGTGTGTGTGTGTGTGTGTGTGTGTGTATGTGTGTGTGCGTGTGGATCCAAGACAACTGTCGACTCGATGTACCCCCCTCTCTTCTTCTTCTTCTCCTTCATCTTGGATTTATTTCTACGTTTCTTCTCGGTTTTAAATCTTTCGCAGGGAGAATTCACGAGCGCTGTAGATCGCTGATCAAGCCGGCGAAGCCTCGCGCTTTTCTCGAATCACAATCAGCTCGACGGCGCGGCGTCGCGAAGCGAGCCAGGATTAATTAGCGAACGTCGTTTCGTTAGAGGACAGCCGGAGGGTATATAGGACTGCGAGTGGCTCGCCGAAGCAGGATAGCTATACGTAGTTTCGAGAATAATAAAAATTGTAAGCAATAAAAATAAAACAAAGTAAAAAATAAGCAAGTAAGAATAAAAATAATGTATATATTTATAAATATTTACACACATATTTGTTTATTCCATTTCAAGAGGAGAGATACCTTTAGGTGAGGAAGTAATTGCGGATGTTCATGAGTTTTTTTTTAAGGCAGGATTCTACTTTGAAACCATGAAAAAAACGCTATTTTCGTGAATTTTTTCTGAGAATACTATTAAAGATATCGATATGGGGTTTAAACTGTTCAATAAATACACTCTTTAAGTACATAAAAAAAAATTTTTTAATGTATTTTATTCATTTTTTGTACACGTAAAATATGTTTAAAGCCAACGCCTCGAAAAGCAGGTACCGTTGCCGTGGTCGTGAAATCTTCCCGACGGATGGTCTGAAACAAAAAAATCAAATAGTTTCATGTTCAGTATGTCTTCAGGAACCGACCTAACTAGAATATTTTTTATACGTGCAAAATTAACAAAATGGCGGCTAAAATACGAAAAAAACGCGTTTTTTTGGGTCTTTTTTTGCAATAAAAAAATAGTTCTAATCAAAATTTTAAGTTGATTGTAGTTAGGTCGGTTGGTACACACATATAGAATATGTGTTCCAAATTTCATAAGGATCGGTTCAGTACTTTTTGAGTTATCACGACCACGGTACTTGAAAATGTCGTTTCGAGAAAAACGCGTTTAAAGTTTTGGTGAGTGATAGGTAGGTGCTCAGGTAGGTGCGTTCGAAAGGCGAAAAAGGATAGTTAGGCTGCTTGGAACTTTATAAAATTTTGACCGAACATTCTTGAACATATTTACTTTCGAAAAATGTAAAAAAAAAATTTTTTTTTTCAAAGTTTCAAAGTAGAATCCTGCCTTAAAGAAAGATTTCTTCACCATTTTCGAGACTGTATGTTTTATTACTTCTTTTGGCTGTTACATGGTATTTTTTAAAAGTAATCTTTAAAAACGGTGGCGGTATGGCACGGTCGGCGGGATTAATCTGAAAAAAAAACCAACGAGGATTTTTCTTTCATTAACCCTCATAGGCAGAATATGAAGCAAGAAAAAGTGGGAAATGTCGAAAATCGATGAATCGGTACGGTTTGAAACAAAAAGATTGAACTTTCCGAAAAATGGCCATATTTTACAATAAAAAATACGTTCTTTTCATTTTCTAAAACATTTAGGGTCATGTTTTAGACGAAAAGGTTGGAAAGATTTATACCAAATTTCATCAGAATCGGTCGAGTAGTTTTTTAGCTATACGTCACGCCAATTTTGAAAATGCAATTTAGAACAGCGGTTCCTAATCTGTTCAGTCTTGTTACCCCTATGACCTATCAGGAAAACTCCCCCCCCCCCCCCTCCTACACACAAACATCGCCACGCATTTTAAGAGTGTCCACGTGTCGCTGATCTGTAATTTTATCACCTACAACGGGGTCCTTAAAATTACCAGCCTCATTACCCCCGCCGAATAGGTGTTTGACCCCCGTGGGGGTAACTACCCCTAGGTTTGGAACCCAGGGTTCTGAAGATCGTGCCATACCTCCACCATTTTGAAAAATTAATTAAAAAAGAACCCCCGTGACAGCGGAAAGTAGAAATAAAACATACTCCATGTCTCAAAAATGGTGAAGAAATCTTTCCTTTAAAAAAAATAATGAAAATCAGCAAATTTTTTCCTCGCCTAAAGGTATCTCCGCCCTTGAACATTTCGATTATATATATATATATATATATATATATATATATATATATATATATATATATATATATATATATATATCTGTGTGTGTGTGTGTGTGTATTATTTCCAAAAAGCGCCTATTGTTTGTTGCACAACCAACCAATACGCGTATGCGCAAGCACCATTTGCCTGAAAGCTTGTGAGGGGTTATATACAGTTGAAATTTTCGAAAAATCGATATTTTTATTATTATTTTTTTCGTAATGTACATATATTCAAGTACACGCACAGAAAATTTCTTGTCAATCCGGCGAATATTCTTAAAGTTACACGCACATTTGTAATTACGTGTCAGAGCGTTTGAAAGTGCTTTTGAAACTTTAAGGTAGTTCCTCTGCGAAAATCTCAACCAAAAGTTTACATACCATGTTCGTGTTTAAAAGATTGATAATTGGTTTAATTAGTAATAAATAAAATTAAAAACTACGCAATATTGACTCGGTACTAGTAGATAATACGATGGATATCATTTATTGCCGTAAAATATATTTTATATTGTGTTTTTGATCTACCATTGCCAGTAAACTTTTTGCCGGGACTGTCGAGGCTTTGCCCCAATTGTTTTTTTTCCAGGCTTTGCCAGGCTTTGCACCAAAATTGTGAGGGCTTTTCATGGTTATATCTTGGAAACTAGATGGTGAATCATTCTCATTTTTTTTCACATTATTCGTGATATCTTACTCTAGCTTATCCTCGTTTTTTATCAATTTCTTAATTTTAGTTTTGACGGTAGAATTAATGATGCTCTGTTTGCCCATCATAACGCATTTGTTACGTGTAAACCAAGCCAACTTTAAGTGTAAATATCTCAGGTTTGGGCTGGTCAAACTTATTCAAATTGCACAGATGTTTGGATAATGTATTAAATAACATAGATGTCAAATTTCAACCATTTTTTAATTCAACTCTTCTGTGGAGGTACTACTTTAAACGCCCTTTTTCTCAAAACTGTGTTTTCGAAGTCGGTGAGCAAGATTTCTCGGATACGGCTGAACCGATCAGTCTCAAATTTTAACACAATCTTTTCAAGTATATTTTTTAGTAATTAATCGAAGGTTTTTTCTCACCGACAAATGTTTTCCATTTTACAAACAATTTAAGGCCTAAATTTGTGTCAAAAATCGATTTTTTTTTTGAGAAGTCGTCATTTTGTCAGAAATTATTATTTTGCTTATTCCTTCAACCAATTACAAGATAATCCATCATATTAACGAAATATTTTTGGTTTTTTCATTTTGGATGATCCAGTCCATGGATATCGTGCTCACCGCAAGACGCCTTTTTTTAGAGGTGCTCCCGGAGATCAACTATAGCAGCTTTCAAAATAATTATTTTTATAAATAAAAAATGTTAAAATACAGTTAAAAGTTACCATAATATGTGTACGATTTTTTACGTTATAGATTTAAAGGTCTTGTCAAGAAAAATTCTTGAAAAATCGATCTTTTTGGGCCTCCTGACTGTATGTAACTCCTTAATCCAGCAAACGAATGTTGTTTTCTTCTTTTCGCTAAAAGCGCACGCGAATGGGTCTCGTCTATACTTGTCTCAACTTTTCTTACCCAATTTCGTTGCGCTCGCCTCGTTCGTCTCGTACGATAAGTAGTATAGTGTAGCTTGCGACGAAGCTTTTCAAAGCGTACACGCTTTTGTACGCGAACATAACGCGCGTATGATCGCGCGGGAACGCATGTGAATGTTTATTGAAGGCGAGACTGCTGCCAAAATACGCATCTGAGAGAGGAACGCGAAAGCGCGTATAAATATCTACGAGCGTGTGCATTCGCGTATTCGTCACCGCGTAGCTCCAAGTTTTCCCCAATCGACAAACACGGGAACGAGAAAACGCGAATTGGCCGCGAATTTTGCCGAAACAAAGACACTGCTGTACTGACGAATCGGCGGGGGCATACTCACCTTCTATGCCGGTGGTGACGCATTTCCGGACCATTTTCCTCAAATGCGCCTTAAGGCCGGAGCCTGAATTGGAAGGTCCGAAAAATCGTTTTTTTATTGCTTAAATCGATAGATAAACTCTCGAAGAACATATTTACAAAGTTACAGAGGCCAATTGTAAATATTTTCGAAGATACAAGGGCAAAAGCAGAGAAACCATTGATATTTGGTAATGATATTTCCTTCCATTGAAAGCTTTTTTTTCAAATTGGCCGACGTGATAGCAAGAAAACTAAACGACCTATTGAATCAAACCAAAGTTTATTTTCGTCAGTGTGAAAATCTCTTCTAACAAGGAACATCCCTCAGGTGACACCTTCCGATTTTGTTGAAATTTGGATATGTCATAAGCACCGAAAAGTAAGCGATACGTATTTTTTTATCAGCGGAAAAACGGTTTTACGGGCTGAAACGCACCCTCAAAAATGAGGATGTTTTTCGTTTTTCGTCGATAACGTTTTAAGACGTTACCCCCACTTGTAGCTCAAAAAAAAGGCCTTTTTCATGAATTTTTTTAAAGAAAACTACAAAACTTTTTTAATCGATCAATATACCATCTTAAAGAACATATCTTCAAGAACTTTCAGTAATTTTTTTATTGAAAAATATTACATTGTTTAGTGGCAAATGGCCGTCAATGAAATAATGTTTTTATATACACGGTTTGCGGTGACCAACATTGCGGCGAAGTGGATCATCTGAAAAAAAAATGCGGATGGATTTAGTCAAATATAAGTATAAACTAGTCTTTAATCGAAGGATTTTAAAAAATATTCAATTTTCACAAAATGGCGGACAGTCAAAGTTAATGGTTCGATTTTAACGAAAAAAACCGCCGTTTTTTGGCTATAAAACGGCCATTTTTTTTCGAAAAAAAAAATCGAACGATTAAAGACTACATTTTTATGTATTAAATAAGCCTGCAAAATTTCAAGAAGATCGGTTCATTAGTGTTCGAGTAATCTTGGTCACCGACTTCAGAAATGCCATTTTGAGAAAAACGCGTTTGAAGTTTCAATTTCAGTTTACACGAAGAAAATATTTTTTTTTGTAAACTTATATAGAGTCATCTATTCCGGACATAAAAAAACGAGTAGTGAGTTGGCATGTAACTCACGAAAATTGATGTGTAAACATGTGAGCTCGCATCAGTTTGGTGTGGGAAAATTGAGGGCGTGCATTGGTTTCGATCAAAATTTATTTTGTAATAAAACAATGCGAAAATAGCATAAAGAATCAAGTTTGAAAATTTATTGATCAGTTTCTTTTATACATGAAATGATTGGTTTGTGGTAACTGTAATAAGACACACATACTTTCGAGCACGATATTCTCGCATGTATGCAGCTGCAGCAGCTCGCTTCTGGGCAACCCTCTCTTTCTTAGCTTGAACAGGATCCAGCTGTTCTCTATTTTGTATAGTGACCGAAGTCGCACTCATCAACGGAGGTGTCGTATGTGTCAATTCAGTATTCTCCGGTGGATAAGACTCTTGACATGGATCATGATTTGTTCGCTGAGAAGTCATCTTGCAAGTTGAGCAATTGGAGCCCAAATGAAGGGACTAAATTTCCTGAAATGGGTGAAATATTTCAGTATTCATTATTTGTCGTAACAATATGGAGGGAGGGAGGGAGGGAGGGGGAGGGAGAGAGAGAGAGAGAGAGAGAGAGAGAGAGAGAGAGAGAGGGAGAGAGAGAGAGATAAATGCGGTTGATTATTGCCCAGGGTTGGACGAAATTGTACAGTGCAAGCATATGACAAGAGAAAGCCGTGTCCAAGCATATTACAAGAGCGAGAAAGAAAGAGAGAGCATATTAAGAGAGAGAGAGAGACAGAGAGAGAGAGAAACGTGTTAACCTAAAAGTTTCGGAAGCATCGTTCGTAATTACCTTTTAGGTTGGCGACACCACGTAAAATTCCAGTAGGAAAAAATGTCCGTCATGTGGACTGTCAGTTAGCCCGCACAGTCAACTGTCAAACGCACACATTAACGCGCTCACACAGACACGGTCTTACGCTGACGTCATCTGACGCTCGAAGCCCCAGCTAGCCCCTACCGTAGACCGAGCGCTAAGATGTTTACACATAAAAAAAACTGCACTTCAAATTGCACTTCAAAAAAATGCAATAAAAAAAATCGATTTTTTCAAAATCGCAAGTGGGGTAACCCCTTAACGGTACGAGATATTAAAAAATTTTAAATTGCAACAATGTTTATTTTTTTCTGCACTATACATTGGAGATGAGAACGATAACGTTATCGAGGAAAAGCGAAAAACACCCCTATTTTCGAGGGTTCGTTCCACCCCTCAAAACCGTTTTCCGCCGATAAAAAAAATACGTGTCGCTTAGTTTTCGGTGCTTTGTAACATATCCAAATTTCAACAAAATCGAAGGGTGTCACCTGAGGGATGTTCCTTGTAAGTGAATTAACATAGTCGGTGAAAAAGTCTTTTTAAATCATTTTTATAGCACGTTAAAGTGTTTTTAAACACATTTTTTTTTAACCTGAGAAAAGTCATAATTTCACGATTTGAATGTTGTCAGACCGCGTGGGAAGTAGCATTGGCGGATTAATCTAAAAAAAACCAACGTACATTTTTCTTTCATTCACACTCATACGCAGAATATGAACCAAGGAAAAATGAGAAATGTTGGAAATCGATGCAATAGTACGCTTTGAAACAAAAAGATTGACGTTTCCGAAAAAATAGCTACATTTTGCAATTAAAAAATACGTTTTTTTTTAAATATTCGAAAACATTTAGGGTCATGTTTTAGACAATACGGTTAAAAAGATTTATACCAGATTTCATCAGAAGCGATCGATTAGTTTTTTTAGCTATACGTCACGCCAATTTTGAAAGTGCACTTTAGAAGACCGTGCCATACGTCCGCCATTTTTAAAGATAAATAAAAAAAAGTACCATGCAACAGCGAAAAGTAATAATAAAACATACCCTAGGTCTCAAAAATGATGAAGAAATCTTTCCTTAAAAAAAAATCAAGAAAATCAGCAATTTTATCGTCTAAAGGTATCTTCCTCCTTAACGGGTTATGGCTAGTTGTAACAGTCGAAAAAAGCTCATTTTTGGGATTTTTTTTTGACAATCTTGATGATGCATTTCTACCTATCTCGCGTAAATCTACGCTACCTAGCGATACTGCATTGCTTTGTGAGATTTCCTCCACTCACGTGGGCAGCTATACCTGTATGCATGACGCTCTCTCGGTACACCGGGCGGCTGGAGCATAGGTGGAGGCTGTGCTAAAGATGCCCACTTATCGCACGCACGAGTGCTCGCGTAATGCGAATGCTTTATCACTCTGTACTTTTACTCTTAGATCGTAGAGTCTTTTCATTCAGACCGAGATTATTGGCAATTGAAAAAAGTATACCTATTCATACATACACACACACACACACACATAATTCTCAGTCATCGGCGTTCTAATAACATTTATATATTAGGATATTGTCTAATCTTATATATTTATTTATTTGTAATAATTAGTCTGTAATTGGACGTTCCTGTCAACGTTCCATATATACAAATACGAGAATTTGAAAATAACACAAATAGTTGTATTTTATATATATATATATATAGTGTCCTGTTATGAATAGATAATCCTGCAACTGTCGATAGGTTGGGTATATGCTGGAATTTCAATTTAGTAAAAATCCCACGGTTTTCGAGATTTTGGGCTTCATGTTATTTTTTTTTTATCAAATAATCAAATAATCCAGCAATGTTTTATGCAAACGTGAACCATTTTTAAAAGATACTATTATTTTTATATTTTTTTTTAAGTGAGGGATAGGCAACCTTGTAAGTTAATTAAAGAAAAAATATTGTATGAAATCAAAGTTTTAAAGAATTATTTGTAGTTTGAGGACACAGTAACTAAGAATTATCAACGATAAAATAAAAATAATCATCAGACTCGCAGACTTTTGGTCCCCAAATTCAAAAATGTTTGAAGATCATTCTTATTTTATTGGTGATAATTGTTTGTTACTGTGTCCTGGAACTACAAACAACTAAAAAGTTTGATTCCATATAACATTTTTCAAACGAATTTTCTAAGTTGCCTATCCGCACGTAAAAAAAATAATATTTCGAAAATGGTTCCCTTTTGCCTAAAGCATTACTGGGTTATTTGATAGCGGAAAACATGTCCTATAACCCTTTCATGGAATCGTGACCGATAACTAGTAGCCCTGTATATGAACACGGAGAAAAATACGGCCTCAAATTCTAATACGGTTGCCAGAATTCTAATATTCAGTGCTAGAAAAGTATAGCAGTTTACTGCCAGTTCGGAATTCTAAGGCTTGTTATAGAAGTGTAAAAATGATTCTCACACCGTATAGTAAAAATGATGCGTGCATGTTACATTTGATCTCGCATAGGCGCGAGTCCTACCAACCTTTATTACATGCTATATTTTCATGTGGATTTTACTATACGTATAGCATAAATCTTCGGCGTATAGCGAAAATTATTACGAAGTTATTAGTAAAATGTGACTCTTTACACCGGACTTTTTGTAGAATACTGGAAACTTATTGTTCCAATCACGTGGGCAAAATATTTTTTGAATACTACAAAAATCACAATATGTCGAATAAAATGTATTATTCGTATCGGTTTACGTGCCAGATCGTAGGTTAACATTTAAATTTCTTCATTATTACTATAGCATAATTACTATTTTTATCTTCCATTCAATACTTTTTGATATTTGATGATTTTTTTTAGAAGCATAGTATTAATTCTAAACTTCGAGGCCCCTGTTTTCTCCGTGTAGATTTGTAGATATTTAGTGATTGGATTCTTTCATGTCTCATTATTATTTTATTATATGTATAATGATAATACAAACGCTAAAATTATATATTAAATATATAAATAATATTAAAATATAACACATCAATAAATAACCATTCAAAAAAATGTAAAGAGAGAAAAAAATGTTTCTGCGTTCCTGACCAAAGGTCTTTATTATTATTATTATTATTATTATTATTATTATTATCATCATAATTTGTTATGAGTGGTGTCTCAATTTTTATTATTGTGTTATTATATTTATACTCGGATAATAGATAAAACTCACAGATAATAATAAAATACAAAACATTAACACTACGAAAAAATAGTAAAACAAAAAAAAGTTCTTCATTTCTAATCGCAGATTTTGACATCCTGCGTTTCGCCTCTCAGACGAAACCTGGACAAACCTAAATAAAAAATAAAAAATCAACCTTTGAAAAAGAAACGTTAAATTTCCATTTCGAATAATAATCCAAAAACTTGGATTTCCATTCGGTGTTTTTATTTCTCCTTTCATTTTTCTGTAACTTTATTTTCCGATATAAACTTCGACATTTTGTGATATCTCGCGTATTTTCGGTTGGTAAGAACGTATTTTTTTCTTCAACAAGGACGAATCGAATCTTAAGGGGCCAGTCCACTTTGAAAATTCAAAAAAATCGAAAGCAAGCAAGACTTGAAGAAATCGACGATGATGAGCAATCAGAAGGGATTTTGTACGAAGGAGGAATTGCCGATTGAGTTTAGGTAAGAGTTTTTCATAGTATAAACATCAAACGCGTTTTTCTCGAAACAACATTTTCAAAATCTAGCTCCATCGTATCTCTAAAACTAATAAACCGATTCTCTTGAAATTTGAACCACATATTGTAAACATGATTCGCAACAAGATGACCCTCAATGGTTTTAAAATTTTGATTTTTACCCTTTTTGTGCGAAAAACTGCGAAAAAAACGCGTTTATTTACTTTTTTCGTTTTTTATCTGCCATTTTTTTATTTTTTGATAAAACTTTATATCCGAGGGTCATGTGTAGCTGGTGTCATACTGAATCTAATGGACTTTGATTTTTTTGTTTCAGACAAGCCGTTGCCGAGTTGTGATGGAGCTACCTAGCCCACCTATTTTTGGGGCATTACGTTAAACTATAGTTTTTGTACTTGAAAATGAATGAAAATGAATTAAATTTTTTTAAATGTATTTCGAGACTATTTATCAAGCCCAACAACTTTTATATTCATATCTTCTATAAAATCCTCAATAAAAATCGCGAAAATAGCCTTTTTTCGTGGCTTCAACGCGGACGAGCCCCTTAAGGTAATCCTGTCGCCAGGCTTCGATCCATAGGATTTTCATTTTTTTTTAGCTTCAATAAATATATTAATAATCGTCTCTGTAAAATTTCAGGGTCGCTTATCGACCTAATTAAAGAGAAAAAAGAAATTAAAATTGCGTATTTTTGTGAAGGAATTCCGAGACGACATACAAAAACCCAATTTCCAGTCGCTACAAAAGTGGATATAATAGTGGGAATCCGTCAGATTCTCAAAAATAATCAGATTTACATACTTAATACTTGTAGTAATCGAATACTCTCAGAAAAAATTACGCTTATTGACCTAATTTTTATGTAATATCAAGTTTAATTTGAACTTCCGGCATTGGATTTATTACCACTTGCTACGATAAAGAGACGTGACAGGAAGGCAACAGCTGACTGTAATCCTAACCTCATCTCACTCATTCGAATTTCCACACATACACGTATTTCATTTTTAACCGACATATTTCGCCGACACAAATTTTCCACGCTTTTTGCCAGTCGTCGCCCGAATACAATGCTTTATATTTCCCGCACCTGACATTGTTTTGACAGATCGACGTTGAGAAGCATGGAGGTTAACGGGTTACCCCCACTTGCGATTTTGAAAAAATCGATTTTTTTTATCGCATTTTTTTGAAGTACAAGTATCCGGGCCCATACTTCTGTATGGGCCCGGAATAGATGACTCTATGTAAGTTTACAAAAAAAAATATTTTCTTCGTGTAAACTGAAATTGAAACTTTAAACGCGTTTTTCTCAAAATGGCATTTCTGAAATCGGTGACCAAGATTACTCGAACACTAATGAACCGATCTTCTTGAAATTTTGCAGGTTTATTTAATACATAAAAATGTAGTCTTTAAGCGTTCGATTTTTTTTTCGAAAAAAAATGGCCGTTTTATAGCCAAAAAACGGCCTTTTTTTCGTTAAAATCGAACCATTAACTTTGACTGTCCGCCATTTTGTGAAAAATGAATATTTTTTAAAATCCTTCGATTAAAGACTAGTTTATACTTATATTTGACTAAATCCATCCGCATTTTTTTTTCAGATGATCCATTTCGCCGCAATGTTGGTCACCGCAAACCGTGTATATAAAAACATTATTTCATTGACGGCTATTTGCCACTAAACAATGTAATATTTTTCAATAAAAAAATTACTGAAAGTTCTTGAAGATATGTTCTTTAAGATGGTATATTGATCGATTAAAAAAGTTTTGTAGTTTTCTTTAAAAAAAATTCACGAAAAAGGCCTTTTTTGCGCTACAAGTGGGGGTAACGCCTTAAACTCGCCTGGTTAAGTAAAAAGAGACGGAGATAGAACCAATGTTGCCAAATATCAAACTTAGAAATACTGCGCGAATCTTTGGAATAACTATTTTATCATTTTTCTAATTAAATGTGAACACTCGTTAAACAGTTTACACATGGAAAATTTTAGTTGTAACAAATGATTTTTTTGGCATATGTTAAAAATATAAATTGTACAAGTCTCAAATATGATCAGTGGTATGACTAGTGTAAAGCCACAGGATTACCTTAACTCGGCGATTTTTCTTTCGTTGCACAGCTATATCTGTGTATATTTATTTATCCAGAAATACGCATTTATTCAAAGGACACTCGGCACGCAAGACTCGTCGATAAAAAAAAAGCGAGAAGAAAAAAAACCCACAAAAAAGAACGAAAATTTATTCATCTTTGGTCCTCCATACAACGTAAAGATTAGAAAAGGAAACAATTCAAACGAGATCGAAAGAAAGAAAAAGGAAAATATATATATATGTCGTATATATTCGTATCGTATATAATTGCGACAATTAATTGTCGTTATTAATATTACATGGATTACAATCGTCGTCGTTGTCGTCGTCGTCAACTGCGGACAATACTCCGTTGCCCGTTGTCTTTTTTAATCTCTCGCGAGTGTAAGTAACACGTTTTCAAGTACATTGATTAAGGCGTAATGCACTATACACACGTTTATTCGATTGTTCTTTCAAAAAGGAAAGAAAAATATATATATACCGCCGTAACGTTTCGTTCTCGGATCGATCGACTAGAATAATAATTAAAAAAAAAAGAATATTAAATACAGGCACACTACACAACCGTTTTTTTCCGTATACTTTTTTCCCCCCTTGATCCTTAAGCTTATTTTCGTCGCTCTCTGACTTCTTGTGGTCTGCACAGGAATTCGTTCGATTCGACGTTTATGTGTGTGTTTTTCGTTAAGTGTACAAATGAGTTTATCGCTTTTTTCCAAGGATCCAAATTTGTTTATTAAAGTGCAAGAAAGATTTTTATCGATAAAGTAGTCTTGATTGTTTTAAGTCAATCGAGGTAATAGAGACTATTTCATCGATTGAAAAAATACTATTTTATTGATCAAAATATTTTTTGTACTTTTTTAAATGAATTTTTGACTTTACCGAAAAACGCAAGATATTAATTTGTACCCCCAATGTATGTATATTAGATGAAATTGAATTCATGCTTTTTCGTAAGGGCCAATATTTATTTATCAGAGTGCAAAAAAGATTTTAATCGATAAAATAGTCTTCGTTTTTTTTTAAGACAATCGAAAATTATGACAACTATTTTATCGATTTAAAAAATCACGATTTTGTTGACCGAAATCTTCCTTGTATGTCACTAAACAAAAATTCAACTGTGCTGAAAAAAGGAAGAATTGACTTTGGACAATATATATATATATAGGGCCACATTGAATTAACGCTTTTTCGTAAAACTCGACGTTTATTTGCAACCATTCGGGAATTATTTGAATCAATAAAATAGTCGCCATAATTTTCGATCACCTTAAAAATGACAAGGATAATTTTATTCACCAAAATCTTTGTTGTTCTTTTCTAAATAAACTTAGAACTGTCGCAAAAATACAAGAATTTTGCTTTATTACGTATATATTAGGTGAAATTTAATTATTCTTTTCTTGTTAAGTTCGAAATTTATTTACCACAGTGCAAGAAAGATTTTAATCGATGAAATAGTCCCATCACTGCCAATTAGTTTGAAAATGACGAAGATAATTTTATTCGCCAAAATCTTGTTTTTTTTTCTAAATAAATGTTTAACTTTACCAAAAAGTCGAGAATTTTTATATTCCTAATATGCATATATATGAGGTGAAATTTAATTATTTTTTTTCTTTGTGAAATTCGACGTTTATTTGTCGTAGTACAAGAAATATTTAAATTAATAAAAGGGTCTCAATAATTTTCGATTAGCTTAAAAATGTCAGAGACCATTTAATTACCAAAATCTTTCTTATACTTTTATGAATTTATTTAGACCTTAGAAAAAACAAAAAACTCATTTATACTCATACACACATGCATATATATATATATATATATATATATATATATATATATATATATAAGGGTGACACAATTTCAAGCTCTATTTTTTCCTTTTTCTGACTATCCTATTATCTTCTTTGAAGAAAAAAAAATTGTCGCAAAAGCTGTAGCCGGTCAATGAATATTTAGTGATCGATGAAGAGCTTTGAAATTTCCAATTTTTTTTCACTCTTCTCACTCATAAATTTTACGCTTTGTAAAATTTTCAAAACAACTAATCCTGTTTTCTTTAGAAACATATTTTTCAAATTTACCTCACACTTCTAACCCAAGAATTATAATCTTTGTTCTCATAAATTAATTCTTTAAAACTCTTGTCCGTAAACCAAATTATAGGTCGTTTTATTCGGAAAACTGAAATGGCAGCTGTTTTCCGCGCATCGAAATGCGTCCCACAATTGGCCTCGTTAGTCAAACTGCGGATCAATCGTAGCTGTACTCTGTGACGAGCGACGCCATAATACAATAATACATAATAATACGCAATAACACATATCGTCTAAGTGGTGTTTGTTACAAATTATTATAATACATTATTCAGAAAGTGTAACACTTGGCTGTTTATTTTGTTTTTATGCTACAAGGATATACAGTGCATGCGAGATTTATGTTTGGCGGAAATCGTAAATTTTGAAAACCTTCAGCGACCACTAAATATTCATTGGCCGGCTAGAACTATTGCGAGGTTGATTTTAAAATTATAAAGCGTAAATTTCATGGGCGAGAAGTGGACAAAAAAAATCGATTTTTTAATGAAAATTCGAATTTTTGCGACGCTTGAGCAGCTTCTAAATATTTTTTATTCTCTTTAGAGAAGATGAATAGATGGTGAGAAAAAAGAAAAAAAATAGAGCTAAAATTTGTGCCGCCCTAATATATATATATATATATATATATATATGTGTGTGTGTGTGTGTGTGTGTGTGTGTGTGTGTGTGTGTGTGTGTGTGTGTGTGTGTGTGTGTGTGTGTGTGTGTGTGTGTGTGTGTGTGTGTGTGTGTGTGTGTGTGTGTGTGTGTATACATGCACGTGTGTATAAAATGACTGTCATTACTTTACAATTCATACGAATAACTTTTGGCCACGATTCTTGGTCACTCGACACAATTATTTCCAGGCTGAGAATATCTCGCAGATCTCGCAGCCGTTACTAAAAAATCAATACTAACATTTTCGCCGTTCTCGGCAATAGTACATCCGTTGCTTCTTTCATTCAACAATTAACGCGTTCAACAACATGGTATAAATTTTGTAAATTTGTAATCGCTCGCACGTCTTTTATTTCGAAAATAGCTTGGCACGTTGCAATTTGGCGAAAAAAGATTTAAAAAAAAAACAACAAAAAAAACCGCGAAAGGAAACAGGTCACGATGGCCTTTCGAAAATCATTTCATCGGGATATTCCCCGCGCTCGTATGCGAAACCGCACAGAGAATCTTTTGCGCTTGCCGCCGTGACGTAACGTATCACGGCCAAAAGACTTTTCCGCGCATTACAATTTTATTGCGCGGGACGCAAAATTCAGCGTGTCCGGTACACGCTAAAACGTAATTCACTTAACGGCCACAACCGCGGCCGGGTTATTGCATTTTGTTTTTAAAGGGAAGAAAAACAATTTTTTTTTTTTTCATTTGGCAAAAATTCTTTGGTTTCATTCCAAATTTTTTGGATTCTCCCGCAACGTCTTGCTGCTTCCGGCTTCTTGCTTTTTCCGCTTCTCGGCGGGAGAATTTTTCGGGCGAACTTCCGGCCACCTGGCGGATGGTCGGATACTTAGCCTCGTCGCTCGTCTCTTTGGGAGAAACGCTTCGAAACGAGAACGTGCAGGATCTGGAAAAATTCATTCGGACCAATCAACGCAGCAGTCAATCCTGAAATATTGTAAAAAGGATTTTTTTTTTGTTTCAATACAATTCGTTGGTACTTTCGATCCTGTGGGGGGAGCTCAATCTTGTACGGGAGTAATGTTGTTTTTTTAACGGGCTACATCTACCTAGGTGGGTGAAGAAATTGCATTTTTCGAAAAATATTTTTATTCGATAGTATCACCTTTTGGCTATATTCCCTGAAAATTTCATGGAAATATTCCTGAAATTGAATGAGCTGCAGCTTCTCACAGTCGAACTTTAAGGGGTGTTCTCACTTTAAACGCTAAAAAAAGGCAATTTTCATTAATTTTTTTGATAGGTTTATACTATAGATTTTGATATAAAAGTTGTTACACTTAATAAATACACTTTCGAAATGCATTAAAGAATTTTTTATGTATTTATGTAACCCAAACGAACTTTAAACCCGTTTTTCTCGAAACAGGGTTTTTCGACGGCTTGTTGATAAAATCTTTCGAAACTACTGAATCGATCCTTATAAAATTTTAACCACATATTCTTTACAACTATAGTTATAGCGCATATGAAGGATTTTTTTTAAATTTTGATATTCACTATTTTTTGCCAAAACAGTGAAAAAAACAGGTTTTTTTGTTTTTTCTAAAAATGTCCGCCATTTTGTTATTTTTGCATATATAAAAAATCGTATGATGCGCCTTATAGCCATTAACACACTGAATCTAAAACCGTTTGATTTTTTTGTTTCTGACGATCATATCATCGCAAGTTACATATGTTTAAGTACACGCACAGAACATTTCATAGCAATCCGGCGAATATTCCCGAAATTACACGCGCATTTGTAATGACGTGTAACTTCCGGAAGAGCATTTGGAAGTGCTTTTGAAACTTTAAACGCGTTTTTCTCAAAACTGTGTTTTTTAAGTCGGTGAGCAAGATTTCTCGGAAACGGCTAAACCGATCAGTCTCGAATTTCAACACAATCTTTTCAAGTATATTTTTTAGTAATTAATCGAAGGTTTTTTCTCACCTATAAATATTTTCTATTTTATAAACAATCAAAGACCTAATTTTTGTCAAAAATCGATTTTTTTTAGAAGCCGCCATTTTGTGCAAAATTATTATTTTGCTTATTCCTTCGATCAATTACAAGATAATCCATTATATTAACGAAATATTTTTGTTTTTTTTTCATTTTAGGTGAACCAGTCCAGAGATATGGTGCTCGCCGCGAGACGCCTTTTTTTAGAGGTGCCCCCGGAGATCAGCTATAGCAGCTTTCAAAATCATTATTTTTACAAATAAAAAATGTTAAGATACAGTTGAAAATTACCATGATATGTGTACAATTTTTTACGTTAATAGATTTGAAGGTCTTCTCGACATAAATTCTTGAAAAATCGATCTTTTTGAGCCTCCCGACTGTATATAACCCCTTAAATTAATAATTCATTAAAAATGTATTTATTAAGTGTAACAACTTTTATATCAACATCTATAATATAAACCTCCCAAAAAAATTCATGAAAGTAGCCTTTTTCAGCGTCCAAAGTGAGAAGACCCCTTAAGCGCGTTTTTCTGAAAACACTGTTTTCAAAGTCAGTGGACATGATATCTCGAGAACCTCTCGATGGATTGTTTCCAATTTTACAGGAGATACGATGAGAAATATTTAAGAGTCGTTGACGATCTCACTTTTCCAAAGTCGATCTTTACTTTTTAATAATTACTTAAAAATGACGACTTTTTTCATACCTTTCGTATGCTCGAGTTCCAAATCATCGCCACGTTGTTAAAAAAAATTATTTAAATAATCGACGATCGTCAACGACTCGTATTTATTGTTAGTTTGAATAACGCGTTTGGTTTTTAGATTTTAGACGGACCGTTCAAGTTGGAGAGTGTCCACCGCCAAACGTCGTGAAAAAAATTTCATCATCTGCCGGCGGCCATGTTTTTGTTGTTTTTCTGTATTTTTTGGTAATATTTCTTTAAAGCGCTCAATATACCTTTGTGTATACCTTTGTGTATAAAAAAATAAAGAAAAATCGGAATTTTCCGATTTTTTCGGGCCTCTAGGTAAATGGAGCCCCTCGAATGAAGCTCGCAAGGACTTTCGTTCGAGGAGAACTCCGAGCAGAAAAAGTCCGATTATTTATGAATTATAGATGATGAATATAATACAAATTATATGCAACGCATTTTCGGCAAACATTTTTTAAATCGAATTAAAAAAATCCTCCTATTTTCGACTTTTAAAAAATCCTTCTATTTTCGTCTTTGAAAAAATCCGCCTATCCAAAATTTGTATTTCTCGTGCGGTGGAGTGAGTTCGACGGAATTCGATTCGGAAATGAGTCGACGGGAGTAAGACTTTTGCAAATTTTCAAGGGAATCCCGGTTGAAAAATAGTTATTCAGTCGTAACGAGAGAGCTAATATCGCGTATTAGGATCGCTTGTCTATCGTATATACGCGATAATAGAGTCGAATATTTTAAGACACAGAATTTTCAGTGGGAGAGCTCTAAATAGTCCCAACGATGTTGTAACTCCGATGCCCCACTGCGACTTCTTCTCTTTTACTGTGCGTGTCGAATATGTGAGTGTGTAAGAGAGAGAAAGAGAGAGAGAGAGAGAGAGAGAGAGAGAGAGAGGCTCATGTGTTTGCTCCCTTGCTTTCCACCTACCGTTTTTCACTAGTCGCCTTGATATTAAGGTTTTCGAAAAGACCGCGACCAATCCCGTTTCATGCGCGAATTTCGAGCTTTTGAGCGAAATTCCATGCGCATATATACACATACTAAAATTTCGAAATCGTAAATTAAAAATCGGATACTCTAACGTTCCGTGGCTTTCATAAAGTAATTCCTTCTGTATACTCTACGATATACAGGGTGTCCCATTTTAATCTTACACCTGAATTTTCTGGAAAAATATTGCTCGGACGAACTATTGTGTGGAACAAAACTTCTAGGGATTGAAGGGGGACGTTTGAAAAAAATTTATTTGAGGAGCCAAAATTCAAAATGGCGGCGTTACAAAGGCTGACATGTTTTTTTCAAACGGAAACATAATTTTTTTATTGCCAAAAAATTTGTCAGCTGAAAACTAAAAACTTTTGTTGAAATTTTTTTTTGATAAAGTTCATAGTTTTCAAGTGAGAACATCATTTTCAATTATTTCAGATGTATCCAGGATTTGTGTGTGTGTGTGTGTGTGTGTGTGTGTGTGTGTGTGTGCGTGCGTGTGGAACACTGTTGAAAATTTTTGTTTTTTTTTTGTTTTTTTTTGTTTTCAAATTTCGACGATATTTCATGAGAAAATTTTGGAGGAAAATCGATGAAAAATAGTTTTTTTCCATTTTAATAGCGTTTGTGCCATTTTCAGGCCCAAAAACGTGTTTCTTTAAATCCTTGACGAACTTTGATCACGATGGGTAGAAAAACACATACACACACACACACACACACACACACACACACACACACACACACACACACACACACACAAATCCTGGATACATCTGAAATAATTGAAAATGATGTTCTCACTTGAAAACTATGAACTTTATCAAAAAATTTTTTCAACAAAAGTTTTTAGTTTTCAGCCGACAAATTTTTTGGCAATAAAAAAAGTTATGTTTCCGTTTGAAAAAAACATGTCAGCCTTTGTAACGCCGCCATTTTGAATTTTGGCTCCTCAAATAAATTTTTTTCAAACGTCCCCCTTCAATCCCTAGAAGTTTTGTTCCACACAATAGTTCGTCCGAGCAATATTTTTCAAGAAAATTCAGGTGTAAGATTAAAACGGGACACCCTGTATATTTACACTTACGCTTTACATATTGTGTGTGCGCGTGTGTGTGTAAAGCGATCTATGAATTGACTAAAAGTATAGCTCCGCGAATATTTTTACACGTATAGTATTTACACCTGTAAAAACATTACGGATAATGTTCGGTTAAGTGAAAACGGCATAAATAACATCATTGTTTAAAAATCTTCTTCAATGTGAAACATTTGTAGCTCATGTATTTTTTCAAATCTTATTTCCGGAGTTCCAACATTTTTAGCTTTTTTCTATCAAAAAAGTATATTCTATTTTAGAACTTCTTTATGTGTATTTATATTTTATCTCCTGAGTTCCAAAGTTCTTCTCTTTTTTATCAAAAAGTATGTCATTTTAGGACTTATTTATATGTATATTTTTTTTGTATATATTTATATTTTGTTTCTTGAATTCCAACGTATATCCCTTGCGGATTTTTACGTATTACTCTTTCAAATTGAAGTCTTTCCTATCACTCCCTAACTGCATTTCGCTGATCTACCCTAACGTTCCGTTGCGTCCTTATTAGCCGTGCACGCAATCCGGTGCACGGCTAACAAGGAACGTCACTTGAGGCGGGATATACATTTAAACAGGAAAAAAATAAGCAATATTGAGGGATTTTTCAAACTAAGAAATAATTATTCTACAATTATCAAACTTTAGGTATACTTTAATAGTATATTTAAGTATACAAAACGATTTTTTTAAATTAATTCATTATCAAAATGGCGGAGTTGTGGCAGAGTGTTACAGCAAGGTCGCCGCGGGAGTTGCGAATCGGCGTGCAGTCTAACTTCCGGTAGACTTTGATTTGCAAAAAAGTTCAAACATTTTTTCAGTTAGAACATGTATTTTCCGTTTCTATGTAACGGTAACTAAAATGGAGAAAATGCAAATTTGAGAAAATAGCGCGCATTTACAAAAAAAAAAAAACTTTTCACGCGACATTTCTGTAAAATGTGGATTAAAAAAGTCGTTTTTTTTCCAATTTTTCAGAAACAATTCTGGTCAAGTCGAAGGTACCAATATTTCTACCAAGTTTCAACTCAATCGGCTTAATAGTTTTTGAGTAATCCTGCACGACAATTTCGATAATGCAGTTTCGAGAAAAACGCGTTTGAAGTTCACGCCCGCTCCGAATCCGAGCGGTGAGGCACAGTGTTGACGGGCTGTAACGTTTGAAGTTTTTCGAATTTCGCTTTGAAACTTTGGTAAAATATTCTACATATATAGTTCTATCGTTTAAAGAAAAAAAAAGAAATCGATTTTTGGATCTATGTAAATGTATATCCCGCCTTAAGCGTCCGTCGTCAATTTTGTTGAAACTCATATATGAGGCATTCTTCATCAACTGGGCCACTTTTTTGTTCAACCTCTCGAATTGTTTTCAAAATGTGCCGGTTTGAAATATTAATCAAAAGGAACGTCTGTGATTTTTTAGGTGTCCGTTCAGGATTTTCAATTTTTCATTACAAACACTGTATCCGAAAAAATATTCATCAAACAAAAAACAACATAAGAATAAAAACTTTTTATTTTTGCCGCTTTATCGAAACAAATCAAAATCATAATTTTTCTGCATTGAGAAAATTGAAATTTGGCAAAAAAATGGGAATAACATTTTTTAAACCTAATAACACACTTTAGATTTCGGTACAAATTTTACGGGATGACTGTCATTGGGTAAAGAGTCTACGAAAAAAATTCAGCATGGTACTTGCAACGGTTAGGATGAAAAAAAAATACAAACCCTGCGAAATCTTATAACCGCATATATGCGGTTATGAGATTTCGCAGGGTGCTCACTGCAGGAAAATTATGCTTCCGATTTTTTCGATAAAGCGGAAAAAATTTAAAGTTTTTATCCTCATGTTTTTTTGTTTGATGATTATTTTTTTTCGGATTTAGTGTTCGTAATGAAAAATTGAAAATCCTGAACGGACGCTTTAAAAAATCTAAAAAAATCGCAGACGTTTATTTTAACTAATATTTTAAACTGGCAGATTTTGAAAAAAAATGGAGAGATTGAAAAAAAAGTGGCCCAGTTGATGAAGAATGCCTCATATGTGTTAAAACATTGACAACTATTACGTTTTTTTTCTGCGGTAACACGGTTTTAAGGGGGGAAACCACCCCTCGAAGAAAGGCGTGTTGAGGGGTGGTTTTGCAGTTTCACCCACAAGCAGTCCACCGCTATGAATAAAACAAAAACCAAAATTCTCATAATGTAAAGCGATAAAAATCCACTATAGAATTATTGAAAAAAAAATCAAATCAAGGGTCGACACGCCTGTCTTTGAGGGGTCGTTTTCTCCCTTAAAAACGTTGGTCCGCAGATTAAAAAAAAATTTCAATGCTTTATCACATATGTGAGTTTCAACAAAATCTAAATCGGACACTTGAGTGATGTTCCTTGTAAGCGGCCACCGCTCCAAGTATCGGCAAGCACACCGCTGCTTAATTCGAGGGACCGCCGGAGCTGAACTCCGACCAACTATCCACCAGGGTCGTTCTCTTGTATAATTACTACTTTATTAAAAAAAAAAGATATCACTATTTGTAGGGAATATTTTGAAATTCTAGTAATATTTTGTACATGTGTACAGGAATATTATCAGCATTCTAATTTTTTTCTGTTAAAAAGATGATGATACTTTTAGTAACTCATATTATGAAGGTCTAGTGATATTACACGCATATAGGAATATGCTAGGAATTTTATGAATACCCTAGTTCATATAATTCTCTAAAAATTGATATCTTAAAAAAAAGAGATTACTTTGAATATGCGATAATTATTAAATGCTAGTGATATTATCACTATAAGAACTTTCTAGGAATATTACGAATATTCTAGTAATATCTTGTATATGTGTACAGGAATATTATCAGTATTCTGTTTTTTGTTAAAAAGATGATGATACTTTTAATAACTTATATTATGAAGGTCTAGTGATATTACACGCATATAGGAATATTATGAATACCCTAGTTTATACTATTCTTTAAACGGTAATATCTTTTTAAAAAAGAGATTACTTTTAAGATACGATAATTATTAAATCCCAGTGATATTATCTCTATAGGAACTTTCTAGGAATATTATGAAAATTCTACTTTATATAATTCTGTAAAAAGTAGTATATATTTTTCAATACCACCTTTTGTAGGGAATATTATAATATGAATGATATTTGTGGGAATATTTTGGTAATATTTTCAGAGAATATTATAAAATTGTAGTAATATCTTGTATATGTATACAGGAATATTATCAGCATTCTATTTTTTTTGTCAAAAAGATGATGATACTTTTAGTAACTTATATTATGAAGGTCTAGTGATATTACACGCATATAGGAATATTATAAATACCCTAGTTTATACTATTCTTTAAACGGTAATATCTTTTAAAAAAAGAGATAACTTTTAATATGCGATAATTATGAAATCCTCGTGATATTATCTCTATAGGAACTTTCTAGGAATATTATGAATATTCTACTTTATATCATTCTGTAGGAAGTAATATATATATATATTTTATCATCTTTTGTAGGGAATATTAAAATACGAATTGTCTTTTTCGAAATATTCTGGTAATATTTTCAGGGAATGTGAAATTCTAGTAATATTTTGTATATGTGTACAGGAATATTATGAGCATTCTAGTTTTTTGTTTGTCAAAAAGATGATGATACTTTTAGTAACTCATATTATGAAGGTGCACGCATATAGGAATATGGTAGGAATATCATGAATACCCTAGTTTATATCGTTCTTCAAAAAGTAGTATCTTTTTAAAAAAGGCGATTACTTTTAATATGTAATAATTATGAAATCCTAGTGATATTATCTCTATAGGAATTTTCTAGGAACATCATGAATATTCTACTATATATTATTCTTTAAAAAGTAATATCGTATAAACAAAGATATTACTCTTAATATGCCATAATTACGGAATTTTTCTAATTCTCTAATTCATCTTTTCGGAATATTCTAGGAATATTATGAGCATTCTATTTTGCATATTATTGTTTGAAACTAGATATCACTATAAATTAGTCCTCATTTACTAGTGTGCAATACTATCAAGTTCTAGTAATATTACGTATACACTAATATTCCAGGGATATTATGAATAAGTTAGTTTTTTTAATTTTCCCTAAAAAAAATACATTATTTCCAGTACGCAAAATTGCAAAATTCCAGTGCTACGTATCAAGGAGTATTCTGGGAATATTACCAAAAGTTTATACTTTTTTCGTTACGTCGTTCTCAATAAAGTGATTTTTTTCGCAAAAGTAACACGTACTCAGTGTACCTCTTTCCGAATTTATGAGCCGACATGCGTAGCCGTGAATTTTGAGACGGAGAGATTTTTTTTATTACGTTTCACGAATTGATTGTGTCGTTTAACACCGATAAAAAAAAGCTGCTGGCTGATTTTTTTCATGGACGAACCTTGATCAGGCTTCCTGCAGCTCGACCTTGACTCCTGTTAGGCTGTGATGATGCCTGGTCGCGAGTTTGCTCGCGAGATCGTGCATCACGTCCCTGTATATAACCGTGTCCAAATTCTCGCCGAGCATGTAGAGGAGAAACCAATCGCCCACTTTGCTTCGACGTACTATCGTCTCGACTGCTTCTCGTCTCACCAGGTGAAACCTCAGCCTCAGAAGATACACCCTCGTACGTGGCGAAAAAATTATGACGATCTGCGATTGAACAAAAAATTACGATGGGTGATCGTGTATGGGGCAAAAACTGGCGGGTTTATTTGAAAAAAAATATTTTTGATAGATTTATGTTAATTTGTTTTCTTTTTAAATAAGCTTTGTTATTTTGAAAAATAATTTTATGTTAATTGGTTTATTTTATTTTACATGAGTTTTTCTTAATTTGTTTTTTCTTTCTTACACTAATTTTATGTTAATTGGTTGTCTTTTGTAATATTTTTGTCTTTGTTTGAATATTTTTTTGTTAATTTGTTTTATCAAGTTTTTTTTATAATTTTAAGTTATCTCGTTTTTTTCTTCAATTCTATAAATTTCTTTTTTCCAATTTGGAGAATCTTTTAATTCGTTAAAAAAAATCTTGTTTTGAATTTGAACATGAAAGAGGAAGAAATTTTTTTTTCACAACTTATTTCCGGGAAGAAAAAGTTTGCCCAGGGAAACGATAGGGATACGTCAATTCCTCGGTAAAATTGTGAACGGTCCACCCCGAGCCGAAAACGAGTGGGCAACACACTCCCAGGGCAGTCTCCTCGGAACAGGAAGTAGCGAAGTGACTTCGTACGAAGGAGCACGTGGCAAGTGATTAAAAAATAACTATTTTTAAATAATAACATTGATGAAAGTATTTCTATCAATGATATCAATAACAATGATAAAAGACATTCTTCATTTTTTATCAATGATATCAGAAACATCGATAAAAAAATAATAACATTGATAAAAGTGCTCACCCTGTACAACACAGTCAAGAGACTGAGAATGCCGAGACCGAGAAACCAGAACCACAAGAAAACGTAGATCTTCTCGTTGACGACATTGAGGGGCAGTATGCAAACGGCGTCGTGGGTCTCCACCTCGCCACTGACGCCATACTTGTAGAACGTGCACTTGGTCATTCGAGGAAAGACGTAGATCATGGGATCGACTCGATCCTCCTGGTCGGACTCGAGGAACCTCAGCACGTCGATGCCGAATGTGAGAAAGGCACCGTCGAAGAAACGATTCATCAGGAACATCTGGCCTGCGCGAGGATCACAATGTTTAAGATTGAATAATAAACCAGCCTCCAAAATCACACTAAATAACATTTTTTTAGCCAAAGAGTAGATAAATTTGTAGCGGAGTGAAATAAAATTCATCAGGGTCAAACAGATCGTTTTTTTACAAGTTTTTTTTTGAGTTTTTTTTTCGAGCAAAGTTCGTTTAGATCGAAATAAAAATCTCGAAAGTGTATATCAAAGGTGTCCATTTGGGTCTTTTTTTAAATATTGCCATCTCGCGATTACTGACCGACGACGTTTATCAGCGCGAGTAGTTCGCAGATGTAGTATCTGTACGCCCACCAATTGTGAAAGCTCAGATTCTCCCACAGATAGTCGAGGAGCATTTTCTTCTTCTGCTTCTTCTCTACCTCGGAGCACAGTCCTATATCGAGGTCCATCATCAGCGCGTGAATTTTTCCGCCCTCCCAGCCTTTCCAGAGCCACCGCGGGGTGTAAAACAGGATCGCCTGCGACAGAACAACATACGATACCAACACTGACGAAACCCAAAAGAACCTTTGACATTCTCTTGTCGGAAATAAAAATAAATAAAATCGGCGACTGATTGTGAGATGTCCCTCTCGCTGCAAAATAAAACGAGAAGAGCTAATTCGACGCATAGCCCTCTCCGTTTTAACGCCAAGCGAGATGTAACTCTCGTACCGAAGAAAACCGATAAATTATGTTTATACTCGCGGATGTTATAAGCCCCTGTGTGCGCGAGCGTACAACGAATACATTAGGACCGCGTCGGGATAATTTACTGCGTTATATATTTGCTTTAATGGAAGAGTAACGAGTGACCGGTGGCACTGACCAAACTATCGGACGAGCAATCACGAAGCCCGGTCGCTCTTAGAGAGTTACATGCATCAATCGCTACAGATTATACAAACGTAAATGTAGCTAGGTGTGTACCAAACGATAGAGATCGTAACGAAACTCCCATATATCTATAAACAACGATAGTTGGTATTGAACTTTTACTCGTTTTCATTTTTATATTATATTGTATATATATATATTTAATTTTTTACGTATACATTTTTTTCATTTAACTTTCGAAAGGAACGACCTTTTTAACTGCATAAATATATATGAGGTATTCCAGCCCAAGTGTAAACCCGTGACCCTGACCCTCTCGGATTTCTTTGATTTTTTTTTCATATGATCGCATTGAGTCTAAAATACAACCTCATAATTTTTTTAGATTTTGCGAAATATCCCTTATTTCAAAAAAAAAAATTTGAAAGAACGCCATTTTTTAAAAATCTACAAAAATTCTGAAAAAACCGTGATAATATATAAAAAATTTCAAGCTATCACTCGTAGTGGGCAGATTTTTTTTCTGTGTTTTACAAGCTATTAACGTTCTCAAAATTCCAAAAAAAAATCTCAAACAGCTCACCTTGAGCAGATACTGAATTATTTTGGTACTCAAATTAATTTCGTTGATGATTTTCGAATAATGAAATAGGAATTACCGGCCTTAAATTGAAAACATTACCAGTATTTTTATTAACCGATTGAAAAACGAACTATTCCATTTATTGCCATGAGAACATAGATACAAAAATTCACAGTTAAAATCCAATCATCGGGAAAGTTTTTAGTTATGTTTTCGAATGTTATACGATATATATTTTTCACTCGTAGAAAATCGTTTTACATTTATAATGCCGTTTATTTGAGGAATTATGCTGTGCAATTTTGACGTTCCTGGTATTCGGTTGCTATTGATGAATCGACTTTCCTATAATATTTTTGATTCATTGTACCGATCTTCAGGTGAAAATTTCACTGTAATATTGGGAAGATTGTTCGATTGTGAAGCCCACTCGAAAAGTCCTTGCGAAGTTATTATTTGGCGATCAAGTGGTAACTGCAAACTGGCACGGGCGGCTAATCTTTTGACGGTGCCCCCTACGCCATCACAAGCACCTTTACCGTGAGCTGTTGGAAAATAATGCCATTCTGCACTGATGCCATAATCCCCCTTATGGTAATATATGTTTATAAAATTAAAAAAAATTTTAATTGTGGGGCTCCATCCGACAAATATAATTTTGAAGCCGCCTCGTTGATTGATTTAATAAAATCAATTATAATTCTGGTGTAAATATAAACAGCTATTGATTCGTGCGTCAAGCAATCTGAAATGACCACCATGCTTTTGTGAATAATTTCACCGTTATGTTTGAAATATACAACAACAGGATATATCGTTGCCTCATTGTTCTTCCAGTGGAATCCGGGAGCCGCATTTTACACGACGAAGGCGTAATTTTCCGCGAAATCACAAAGAGAGAGAAATTCACCGTCTTGTAACGACTCTTTCGTTACTTTCATAAAATTTCCTTGTTGCTTTGTGATAAATGAATGCGGTGAAAGAATTTTTACTTTTTAGCAGGAGTCGTCAACAAATTTAGATGCGTTTTTGATCGTGGTTTTGATATTCGTACGTGGCGTTGATATCCAATGTTTATAAGTAATAGAGTCAATATCCTTTTCTTCCAAAACATGATTAAGGAAGTCGTGTAGTGTTTCTATTCCTGAGCAACCTGTACATGTTCCACTGTAGCACTCTGGAGTTGCATCGGTACATATTATTAAGGCCAAACAATTGGTATAATATTCCAAAGGGTGTACTGAGTCCTTGGTCAATGCTTGTAAGTTACAGCCTACAAAAAAAGATTAACATAACCTTATTTGCACTAAGTTTATTTATAGCTAATTCGTTTTTCAATCGGTTAATGAAAATACTGGTAATGTTTTCAATTTAAGGCCGGTGATTCCTATTTCATTGTTCGAAAATCATCAACGAAATTAATTTGAGTACCAACATAATTCAGTATCTGCTCAAGGTGAGCTATTTGAGATCTTTCTGGAATTTTGAGAACGTTAATAGCTTGTAAAACATAGAAAAAAAAAATCTGCCCACTACGGGTGATAGCTTGAATTTTTTTACATATTATCAGGGTTTTTTCAGAATTTTTTTAGATTTAAAAAAAATGGCGTTTTTTTACAAATATTTTTTTTGAAATAAGGGATGCTTGGAAAAATCTAAAAAAATTATGAGGGTGTATTTTAGACTCAATGCGATCATATGAAAAAAAATCAAAGAAATCCGAGCGGGTCACGGGTTTACACACTTGGGCTGGAATACCTCATATATACACAAAAAAAGAAGGGCACGTATTGATTTTAATTTTTATACACTTATACATTTGAAGGTATAATTCTGAAGGGGTCTTCTCATTTTAGACGCTAAAAAAGGTTATTTTCATGATTTGTTTTCATAGGTTTATATTATAGATATTGATATACAAGTTGTTACACTTGACAAATACACTTTCGAAATACGATAAAATTTTTTTTTATGTATTTATGTAACCCAAACAAACTTTAAACGCGTTTTTTCTCGAAACAACGTTTTTCGACGGCTTGTTGATAAAATCTTCGAACCTACTAAACCGATCCTTATGAAATTTTAACCACATATTCTTTACAACTATAGCTATAGCGCATATCAAGAATTTTTTTCAATTTTGGTATTTACTATTTTTTTTTGCCAAAAACGCTGAAAGAATTTTTGTTTTGTTTTACCGAAAAATGTCTGCCGTTCTGTTATTTTTGCATATATCTTTTTTTGTTACGGATGATTCATCTCCGAGATTTCATCAACAGCGCAGACCTACAATTTTTTCAGGACATTTTTTCAACTAGCATTTTCGTCTATAAATAGTGACAAATAAATTTAAAAATGATTTTTTTATGTATTCCGAAAGTGTGTTTATTAAGTGTAACAACTTTTATATCAGTATCTATAATATAAACCTATCAAAAAAACGCATGAAAATGGCCTTTTTTAGCGTCTAAAGTGAGAAGACCCCTTAAGCTGAAGTTCGAAGGCATATAGTTTTAAACTAAAAATAATGTATATATTTACACGTAAAGATGTTAGCAAGGTATCATATAAATAATAATATTTACATAACAACGCATTTACACATAAACAAAAAAGGTAAGTATTGATATTCAATTTTACAAATTCTCGAAGGTATTATAAATTGATACGTAGAATTCACACACATGTAGAATATGTAAACGAAGGTTTTATAAATTTATAATAATTCTGATTCTTTATAAATTCATAAACTCAAAGGTGTAACTTTCAAGTTGAACTTCGAAGGTATATATTTCGACCTGAAAATAATATATATATATATATATACACACACACATATATATACATACATACATATATATACATACATACATATATATACAAATATATGCACACGTAAAGTTGTTAATAAGGCAGCATAGCCATAATAATATTTATACAACAACGTATTTACACATTAAAAAGAAGGGAAAGTATCGATTTCTATTTTTCTAAATTCTTGAAGGTATTATAAATTGACACGTAGAATTTACACACACTGTAGAATTTATTCAACGAAATTCGTAATAATTCATCATTTTTATAAATTTATCAAGTCAAATGTGTATATAATATGTGTGAGATTTTCAGATAAAAATATATACCTTCGAAGTTCAGCTTAAGAAATAAACCCTTGACTTGATAAATTTACAAAAATAAAGAATTATCATGAGAATGAGAAGAAACACACACCCATATGATCTCATTAAGAATGAGAATGATATGGGTGTGTGTATGAATAAAAGTGGTTTATTTTTTACTTTAATTTATGTATTTTTTTCTATAAATTAGTACATATTATTTTAGAACTAATTCATATATATTTATTTCCTGAGTTCCAACGTATACCCTTGCAGGTTTTCACATTTTACCCTTCCCAATTGATCGCTTTCCTATCACTCCCTACCCGCACTTCGCTAATCTAACCTAACGTTCCGTTGCATCCACAGCCGTCTTAAGGGGTAACCCCACTGTAGATTTTTTTTCAAAAATTGATTTGCTAAAATTGGCTTAAGAGATGCTTTGAACCATCTGGAATAATGGGAAAAAAGTTTGGTACAAGACTTCGACCGTTTTTCTCGGAACACAATTTTTCAAAACGGTGGGCAGTATAGCTTCAATAATTTTCCTTCTTTACACTCCAAATGTTGAGAACATCTTTAAAATAACATTCCGACGAGAAATACTTACGGGATTTTCCATAAGTTAATTATAACATTAGTTATTAACAAATGATATTACTTTATTTTACTTCACTTTAGATGCTTTTACTTTAAATGCTTGCTAATTACACAAAAATTAATATTTTGAAGATCCTCTGCGTATTTCTCTAGCTATACTCGTGTAAATTAATAGAATTTTTCATATTTTTTTCCTAATTCAAATTTGCGTCCGTTATACTGCGTGCCGCAGAGCGTCTCAAAAACAACATACCTTGCGAGGATGGCTCCAGAGTTACCATTCTGTATAATTTTTTATTCGTCCACTTGAAGATATGATTGATAACATCCTTGATTATCATTATCCTCTTACTTGTCCTTCAACCAAAAAAAAAAATCGCGAAAAATCACTCAATTTTAGACGTTTGCAGTGGTGTAAGCCCTTAGGCTATTTCCATTAAGTATTTCCGGGATGAAATGTAAATAGGATATACGAGCACAGAAAGAAAAAAAAACGAGAAAAAAAACGTTAAATTGTTGCGAGCTGTAAAAATACAAGAGTTACTATACTTCGAAGTTAAACGGCTGTTTTGACTTGCGCAAAGTGCCATAACTCGTTTGTTCGCTGTAAACCCTCGCAATTTTTATCTCACTTTTTTCTTTTTTTTTCTCTTCGCACTAAGCCTCGGCGACAAAGACAAACGTTCCGCGCTGGACTATCATTCGGCCGAGGTAATCAATCCGGACGATTAATATTTCCGATCAAAATGTTGTCAAATGGAATTAATCAAATTTTTCTCCGAAACGTTTTCTCCGGTCAAATTTCACGACGAATGCACAAGCTAATTTTGGCTGAAAAATCATTTTCGAAACGCCCAATTCCCATGATAATTTTCGGGGGGAGGGCAGGGGCGTTGAAGCTTCAGTTTCTTCCTTAAGGACGTCCGTGGGCGTTTACGGCGCGATCGTTCCATGTTGAAAGTGTCTTGGCATCGCGCCCATCACGCTTTTTGAATTTCGTGGGAATTCGACGAGATTCGTAAGGCAGGGCGATTGCTCCACCCGCGCACGACCCGAACGAATCGACACGTGTGGATCGCAGCATGCGGCTGCCAAACGTGCGTGCATCGCGAGCATTGCATTGAACCGATCCACAACGAGGGTCCACACGCCCGTTAACTCTATCGTAGCTGACCTATTGATCGATTGCCGAACATGATTGTCGACCATGATTGCCGATCATGATTGCCGATTATGATTGCCGATCGTAATTGCCCATTGTGAATGCCGATTATGATTGCCGATCATGAATGCCGACCAAGATTGCCGAGCATGATTGCCGATCATGATTGCCGATTATGATTGCCGATCATGTATGCCGATTATGATTGCCGATCATAATTGCCGATTATGATTGCCGATCATGAATGCCGACCATGATTATCGATCATGATTGCCGATTATGAATGCAGATCATGATTATCGATCATGATTGCCGATTATGATTGCAGATCATGAATGCCGATTATGATTGTCGATCATGATTGCCGATTATAATTGCCGACCATGAATGCCGATCAGATTGTCGTTCATGAATGCCGATCATTATTGTCGTTCATGTATGCCGATCATGATTGCCGATAATGATTGCCAATTATGATTGCCGATCATGAATGCCGATTATGATTGCCGACTATGATTGCCGATTATGATTGCCGATCATGATTGCCGAGCATGATTGCTGATCATGATTGTCGATTATGATTGCCGATCATGAATGACGATTGTGATTGCCGACCATGATTGCCGAGCATGATTGCCGATTATGATTGCCGATTATGATTGTCGATCATGATTGCCGACCATGAATGCGGATCATGATTGCCGTTTATGATTGCCGATCATGATTGCCGTTCATGATTGCCGATCATGATTGCCGAGCATGATTGCCGATCATGACTGTCGATCATAATTGCCGATCATAATTGCTGATTATGATGGCCGATCCAAATTTGGCATGATCGATGCAAGGCTATCCCGTGATAACTGAATCATCGACACTTTCACAGCCAAGAAATGATACGAATATCGACAAATCGGCATTGCCGATCACATCGTTCGTGAGAACGTCGCGCAGATCACAGAGACGGAGTCACACACTGCTGACTCGAAGATGAATCGTTCCGTTGGCCTATCTGTAAAAATCGTTCTGTAAAAATAAAATCTTAACGCGATAAATCACTGGGCTTCCTCCCCCGCGACTAAAGCACGCTTGTCGCGCTCTCGAACTACGAGAGAATAAAAAATACTAAGGAATAACGTTCCCCGAGTGATATTTCGTAACGAGACGAGAAAACGGACGAAGACGAAGGAAAAGATGTAAATGAACGGTTGTCATCGATCTCCGCGACGACGGTGAACGAGCGGACGTTGATAAAAACGAAAAGACGAAGAGAGAGGCTCGCGCGAATTTGCGGAGAAAAGAGGAGAGGTATAGGATGAAATGGATTTTGAACCCGCTTTGTCTAGGTAATATTGGCTATCTAGGTAATATTGGCTATCAGCACAGCTGACTGTTTTGAGAAAGGACCTTAAGGTATTCCTTTCACGAACCCGAATATTCAACAATTAACAGATTTTCGTTCATAATGAAGTAAAAATACATTCCAGTATACTGGTAAAACTTCAAGCCAAGTTACCGAACTTTTAACGAAAAATTACGACTCTAAAAATCGTCTCATTTATACGGCGTTTTATGGATATGACACGCTGGCCACTTTTTCATCTAAGAATTAATACACTAAATAACTTTAGATACTGGATATAGACTGCTTAAACGTGTAAAAAAAATCTAAAGATTCCGCAACGACAATAAAAACAGGGGGTCACCGAATGTTGAAAGAAAATATTAACGATAAAACTTCGAAGAATGTGACTAGTAGAAGAATTCTCGTAGCCTCGGATTTTCAAAAAAAATGTCTAAATCTATTAAGGGGTTAGGCCACAGTAACGGGTATACAATCATGTGCGAATTTTACAATTTTTTTTCTTATGAAAAAGTGATTCACTCATAAAATTAGTTACACATCTATTTAGTATGAATATCAAGCTGATAGAAAATATATATAGTATTTTTCGATGTACAAAACGGCCGACTACT
>OX101791.1:34471294-34489139 GCA_944452715.1 Ophion slaviceki
CCTACTAGCTACTGGATGAATGCCCTAAACTAGATGAGAACCCTAAACGACCAGTTGGAAAACATTCCCTGGTAATTACGAACCGCAAATTTGAACGAATGCAGACTATAGAAAACTTGAAGATTGGTGCCAGCCTTGGGTTGTTTATTAAAATGATCAGAAAATCCATTCCTCCTAGCTTCTAAATGAATGCCCTAAACGACCAGGTGGGAACCATTCCCTGCCAATTACGAACTCCAAATTTGAGCAAATGCAGACAATAGCAAACTTGGAAATAGATGCCTGCCTTGGGTTTCTTCTCCAACTGATCGGAAAATCCATTCCTAATAGCTACTAGATAAGAACCCTAAACGACCAGTTGCAAAACATTTCCTGGCAATTGCGAACCGTAAATTTGAACAAATGCAGACAATAGCAAACTTGCGTTGATAGCTATTCCAATAACGACGTATCGAACGCCGCCGTTCGTCAGCCCGTAGTATTTTCGTTTGAGGTCAGGCCCTCCGCTCCACTCAGGCTCATCAAGGAGGATCTGGTTTCTGTCATAATTGGGCGATAATTCATTGGTAACGAGTTTCCATACGGGTGCCTGCCAGGACTAATATTAATTATAATCAGAAAGATCGTAAAGGTGTCTGGTTTGCTGAATACACATACACATGCCACGAGCCATTCGCCTCATCAGCTCCTGGCGCTTTGAAGCGGTTGCGAGCGTTTCGCTGCTGCTGGCCTTTGGCCCAAGGCCTGCATGCCACGAGCATTCGTTCACGAAATAAGATATCTCTCTCTCTCTCTCTCTCAAGTTAATGGGAAAACGAATAAAAAGACCGTAAGACCTAGGAAAAAAAAGAAGACTATTCATGATTTAGGGGTTTGCTCGGGAGAGATGTTTCTTGAATACAAATAGGGTTGATGGTGGAATGAAAAATGTGACATGTGAATCACGTGACACCGTGAAAGAAATCTGGGTCATTGTCAAACTATAGTTGAGCTGTGCATCTCTTGTTCTTCTCTCTTTGCTCTCTCTGACTCGCTCTCTGCATATAACTCGGTCCTGTTTCTGTTCTTTAGCTGCTGGCCACTGTGCGCGATACACCGCCATGGATGAGTATGAGAGCTCGGATAATATTCCGGGAAGACCTTATTATGACCTCGACCGATTAACCTGTTCTTCAGTGACTACCTCCTACTTTCGTTGCCTTTCTCATTCGTCGTACACCCCAATTTATAAATAAACACAAATGAACGACAAAAATGAAAGGGGGCAAAACTACGAGAATCTTGACGCTCTTCGGAGGGGTGGAGAACACATTTAGCTGGTGACCCGGAACCGTTGGAAGGCAACGGTTCACCTGACACGGCTGCAAATTGGCACAAGTGGTTTTGCAAAATATCTGAAAGGGTGAATTCCCAGAAATGAAGATACGTTGATGCGTTGATGAAAAAGACTATGGGCAAAGGAGCTAGTGGCCTTTGCAGTCTGAACCTTGTCGAAAGATCAACTGCCTCAAGGCAAAGGTGCCATCCCCTTGCCCCCCGGTTGAACGTCCCCGACCCTCAGCCTATGTACCACCACTGCACGACAAGTTAATCTGCTTAGGGTTTCCTTCTTGGCAATGAACTAGATATAAACCTTTGTATGCAGGGAAGTAAGTTTCTATCCCCGAGTGCCGCGATCAAAATCGATTCTCAGCTTCGTTACGACCTGATGAATGACACGCAATAAGGACAACATTTCTCATTGGCTGAAGCGTTTTTGTGACACTAGGGGAAAAAGACTGGCAATCGTCACGCAATCAGTTATAAATGACAACGGTTCATTAGTACTGAAGTATTCAAGTTGGAAGCGAGCGAGAGGTAGATCATGTGAGTTGGGAGCTTTGCACAGCTTCCAGATTTGGAGATCACTTGTGTTTGGTTTCGGGGAAAGATTATTTTAGGTGGCGTTTTCTGCATAATGGGAGAGGTAGAGAGAGAATAGATATAAGTATAGTATACCGTGGGATACGATGCTATAGAGGTAACTATTATAAACCAGATCTTGAACAAGGCACAAGTGTAATCCAAGTTCGATGTAAATAGAGCAACCTGGCAAGATATATACTTTCAAGCAGAGCAGCGTTCCGCGTAAGCTTCGAAGACTCAGAGATAAAAGGCTTGCACAGTTGGAAAGCCGTGCGTCCGTTCGAAAAGCCCGATAAGTCAAAGCGAAAATGGAGAAATCTTTGAAAAATGGAAAACGAAGATCTCCATCAAGATCTTAGCAGACTTTTTTCCGGTCATTCTAGTTTTCGATGAACGTATATCCTTACGGGCTTGTGCGAACCCGTGCCCTTGTAGCTTTTATCCAACACTTGTCACTTGATCATTTCCAGTTCCTTGGAGACACCCTGGAGCGTTTGCGTCAACGCGAGGGCAGCGGGAAACCGCGAAAAACCTGTGCCGATACAGGCTATATTTTCACTAAGTTCTCAAGATAAAAACGGCAAAAGCTCCGCTCGGATGGGTGACCGGTCCATCCGATTATTGGCCAAAGCTCAAAACGGCGGAGAGTCTTGAGCGAAGTCAACAACCCGAGATCCGTCGAATCTGAAGGTGGGGAGGATATCGTGTTTGCGGGAAGTCAGCCAGGGCTGATGGGACAAGACACAAGTGGGCCAAAGACAAGAGACATCCGGTTCTTTTCCACTGAAAGATGAAAAAGAGGATACCGCTCTCGTCGGATATACGTGCCTGGATGTAACGAAACGGGAACGTGAGACCTGTAGGCCGGATTCATCGCTTGTGTTTATCGTATAGCAGGGAGCTTGTAACGGGTCGTGTATATAGCGCATATAGAGGAGAAGAGGAAGAAGAGAGCGAAGAGATCGAAGCTACGAGCTTGGACAGAAGATGTGTGTGGGTGTTGCGAAAGATAAATCCACTCTGGAACACTCACACGTCTGTTAAATCCCTCGGAAACGATCGTCACGCTCGTTCGAGATAATCGGATGTACTCCCTAAGGTGTGTGTGTGTGTGTGTGTGTGTGTGTGTGTGTGTGTGTGTGTGTGTGTGTGTGTGTGTGTGTGTGTGTGTGTGTGTGTTAAAATCGGCTGTTACTCAATATAAGACCCTGCTACCCTTGCGCTCCTCAAACGCAAAGGGATGATCGTTTCGACGGACGAAAAAAAGTGGATCTTTGACAGCAGTAGAAAAATTCACTGTCGTCGAATATCCATAAGTGAATGTCCATAAATCGAATATCCATTAGTACGAATATCCATAAGTCGAATATCCATAAGTGAGTATAGAGTAGAAATGAGTGCCAGAAATGGCGAGAAGTAAACAAATATAGTGAGTTTGTTTGGGTTTGTTTGTATGTTTGGGTACGTTTGTTTGTTTGGATATGGATATTCGACTTATGGAAAGTGAGTATGGAGGGTGAGTATAGAGTAGAAATGAGCGCCAGAAATGGCGGGAAGTAAACAAATATATTAAGTTTGTTTGTTTGTTTGGGTTTGTTTGGATATGGATATGCACTTTTGGATATGCACTTATGGATGTTGGCACTTATGGATATGCACTTATGGATATTCGACTTATGGATATGCACTTATGGATGTTGGCACTTATGGATATTCGACTTATGGATATTTGTACTTAAGGATATTCGGTTGTGGAAATTCGACTTATGGATATTCTACTCAAATCGAGAAAATTGGTTCTCGTATTTAAGGAGTTTCGGAACAAATGACGATATTTTGCCATTTGATTCAAATTTTTACAGCAAATTCTTTGTCACATACTGAATGCACCCTCCAAATTTTAAATCGATCGTCTACACCGTTTATATAAAATGTTTACAATTGAAGAAGTGCTTTTCAATGTAGGAAGATACCTACGCTCATCGCTGAGTGGCAGATTTACTCACGAAATAGGGTGAAAATATATTTAAAATGTTATGAAAAACTGTCAAATCATTAAGTACAGTATGACACTGATGAAAAATTGTCATAATGTACTGATTGTAAGTGAAAGGCTGTCAAATCACTCAGTACGTTGTGAGAATTTCGTCTCCCTTGACATTGTGACAATTAGGCACCCCCTATGTTAAAAAGTGTTCTTTAAATTGTGCATTTAATATAAACGGTGTAGACGATCGATTTAAAACTTACAAAGAGGGTACATTCAGTATATGATAAAGAATTTACTGTATGAATACGAATAAAATAGTAGCATATCGTCAATTGTCACTTCTCAGAGCCCAATCGCATAATGTTCGGCAGTGCGCGATTCGAATTCAAAATATATTAAGGGGAGGTACCTGAGTAAATGGCGAGAAAAACAGGTAAACTTCGGGAATTTTTATTTCAAAAACTAATGTTTCGATTGGATCCGGGTTTTTTTTTTAATGGAAAATATGTACATTGAGGTATGTTTAGGATTTTTTTTTTTTTAATAAATTCGATGACCGGAAGCGATTCAAACGCGATTATCTCGAAACATAGTTTTCAAAGTCGGTGCCGGATGTATCTCGAAAACGGCTTGTCGGATTTTGTCCAAATTTGGATACAATATTCTTCGATAGTTTTTCTCGATTCGCCACGTAGGAGTTTTTCATTTGATTGAACCATTGTTTTTTTATGCAATGTGTATGCAATCCAAAATCGTCGGAAATTGCGAACGAAAAACGAATGTTAAATTGAAACGGTCGCAATTCCGTCAAAAATGAAAATTTCAAAAAATCCCACGTGGCGAACGGGAAAAACTATCGAAGAATATTGTATCCAAATTTGGACAAAATCGGACAAGCCGTTTTCGAGATACATCTGGCACCGACTTTGAAAACTATGTTTCGAGATAATCGCGTTTGAATCGCTTTCAATCGACGAATTTATTTTTAAAAATTCTTAAACATTCCTCAATGTACATATTTAGAAAAAAAAACCCGGATCCAATCGAAACATTAGTTTTTGAGATAAAAATTCCCGAAGTTTACCTGTTTTTCTCGCCGTTTACTCAGGTACCTTCCCTTAATCTTTTTTAAAGCTTATAACTAAGGAGCCCACGTAAGCTTGAAAATTGATAAATACGATCTTTTAAAATTAAAGTTTTTTTGTGGTTGAAAATCGACTTTTTTATGGCTCACATATTTGTAATTTTAAAAAATTAAAAAGTATCAGGTTGTCCGACGGTTTGACTAATATACTAAAAGTACATTCCCTAGTTTTTCATTTTTGATAACCCTAGTTGCCAGAACAACGTACACTGATTGGCCATGCAGCAACGGCGGCACTTTGTTTAAACAATAATAACGTCATTGCTTATCAATATTTTGCAACGAAAAAAAAAATCAAATTTGTCAAGACTATGTATCAATTTTGTGTAAAATCCCGACCTCGTTTCCCCAATACTCTCACCAGAAAAAATGATTGAAGTGACCTGTTTTTTGAGCTTCTATGGAGGCCCGATCCGATCGGTATCCTTCATACCGATCGGATTTATCAGTAAAGCGCTCGACTGCTTCTCAGTCAAATCAGGAAGATCGAGCCGAGATACAACATGATCAAATTCTTATTCCCCTCCCGTACTCGGAATTGCGCAAAAAGTGCGGGGCCAGGGATTAGCCCAAGACTATGAAGGCCTTAGGCCACAGTAACGGGTATAAAATCATGTACGAATTTAACAATTTTTGATCGTATGAAAAAGTGATTCACTCATAAAATTAATTACACATCTATTTAGTATGAATATCAAGCTGTTAGAAAAAATATATATATTTTCTTTTGTTATCTTTTTTTAGGCGCTCCGCGGCGTGACATTTAGCATCCACAATTTTTTACCTAGAAAAAAAAAATTCTCGTCAATCTACATTAGAATACCTAGAGAAGTACGTACGGAATTTAAAAAATATTGTTTTATTCAAAGGTTGTAGGTATTAGAACTTAAGAAATGAATTTTCAGTGAAAAATTTCGTTATAACTGCTCATAAACTGCTCATAAAATGAAAAGTTTTCGATTAATCAGAAATTCCCTACGTACTTCTCTGCGAAATGCAATTAGGAACATAACTTTTAAAATTAAGAGGTTACCCCCACTTGCGATTTTGAAAAAATCGATTTTTGTTTATTGCATTTTTATGAAGTATAAGTATCCGGGCCCATACTTCTGTATGGGCCTGGAATAGATGACTCTATGTAAGTTTACAAAAAAAAATATTTTCTTCGTGTAAACTGAAATTGAAACTTTAAACGCGTTTTTCTCAAAATGGCATTTCTGAAGTCGGTGACCAAGATTACTCGAACACTAATGAACCGATCTTCTTGAAATTTTGCAGGCTTATTTAATACATAAAAATGTAGTCTTTAATCGTTCGATTTTTTTTTCGAAAAAAAATGGCCGTTTTATAGCCAAAAAACGGCCGTTTTTTTTTTCGTTAAAATCGAACCATTAACTTTGACTGTCCGCCATTTTGTGAAAAATGAATATTTTTTAAAATCCTTCGATTAAAGACTAGTTTATACTTATATTTGACTAAATCCATCCGCATTTTTTTTTCAGATGATCCACTTCGCCGCAATGTTGGTCACCGCAAACCGTGTATATAAAAACATTATTTCATTGACGGCCATTTGCCACTGAACAATGTAATATTTTTCATAAAAAAAATTACTGAAAGTTCTTCAAGATGTGTTCTTTAAGATGGTATATTGACCGATTAAAAAAGTTTTGTAGTTTTCTTTTAAAAAACTCATGAAAAAGGCCTTTTTTGCGCTAGAAGTGGGGGTAACCCGTTAAAGTAAATCGAGTAAAAATTGTTGAAGTTATTTGTCACGCCAATTGGAAAAAAGCTGTTTCGAGAACTTTCGAGTAGTCGGCCATTTTGTACATCGAAAAAAAACATATAAATTTTCTAACAGCTTGATATTCATACTAAATAGATGTGTAATTAATTTCACGAGTGAATCACTTTTCCATAGGAAAAAAAAATGTTTAAATTCGCACATGATTTTATACCCGTTACTGTGGCCTAAACTTCCGGGGCGATCGGCAATGTCTGCCCCTCCGCGCATTACGCAGACAAGCGTTACATCTTTCGTCCCAATGGCTTACAACGACGATTATGCGTTTGTGTGTGTTTTGAAAGTACGATTTACCTGGAAGAACAGCATGAAGCAGACCCACTGATAGTACCTGTACTCCTTCCTCTCGGTGGCCGGATGTAGTTTGGAATTGTCGATGCCCGGAAACGGCACCTCGGAGCCTTCTTTCTTCTTGTATGCGGCAGTGATGGTGTAAGTGCTGTGTATCCAACAGTAGGTGTTCAGCACGTCCTCGGGTAGATCCTTGCTGTGTATGCAGTCGATTGGATTACCGACGTACTGTCTCGTCGTGACGATAAGTGAGAAAGCGACTAGGATTATCACGGTGAAGCTGTAGTGCAAACGAAATACGGCAGTGTCGATGTGCACGTGGGAGATCTTTATCAGGCTCTTAAGGCCGCGGAATATGTCCAACATCTTGCGACGGACTCAAGCCGTCGTATCGTCCTTCCGGTCTCGTCCTCAGCGGCCGCGTCCTTGGGGTACCACGGGCCGATCCCTGAGTGGCCCTTGGCGAAACTTTTGGTAACGAAGCTCCCCAATGGATTCCCGATCATCTGCGCTTCCCTGATGCAGGATCTTGCGATCGGAAGTTTCTTCGCCGTTTCGGCGCCCTCTTCTCCGACCAACTTTCGCCAAATGCGCGTGATTTTTACCCTCGCTTTCACTAATAATAAATAATACGTCACCGTACGTTGCTTCGCTCTCTTCTCGTCTCTCCTTACGTCAGTCCTAAATGAATGATCTTTCGTTTCGTTGTTATTCTGTTCGGATCACCGGGTCCTCGACGTGATTCACCAGACCTTTGCAGCCTCCTAGCCCTGTACATTATTCCCTCGGTGATGACGTTCAAACGATCGCGAGTCTCCAACGTTCGCCCACGCACAGGCGTATGAAAAACAACGATTTTCACTTGGCAAACTTGACTTCTCTCGTCCTGATACCTCTTTCCCTCCTGATCCGATGAAACTCGGCAGTCCTCGAATGCCTCTTCATTTATGGCGACGCTTCCTTCTCTCTCTCTCTCTCACACTCACTGTCACCCACGCACACTTGTTCGTATATGCACCCCCGATAAGTTACGGCCGATGCAGCCGTTACGGCGAGAGAGATACTACGAAATGTCGCGACTACTGTCCACCAGATAAAACTTGGCCCTCCCGTCGTAGTGGCGAGGCTTCCCGGAGACGGCAACGACGTGACGGACTGCGACGACCACGACGACGAATCCGACGAATCCGATGGGCTTAGTCATCCTCACTCGTCGTCGTGATCGCATATATGTATATTTTAGGCTCCGGTCTATATATATATCCCTATAAGCTGCATAAACTTTACGTGTGAACTTGCACATCTCTCTGTGTACGCGTATGTAGATGGGGACAATGGTGACTTTGAAGACATTCGACTTTTCGAGGACCCGCCAGCAGCCAATTGGCTTCACACTGAACGTTACGCAAACCTCGCTGTCTTCAAAATCACCTTTAGATTTGTGGGAGCACATTTGGGTGGAGGCGAGCTCGAGGACCGGCCTCGAAACAGCCAGATGTGTTGAGAGGAGACGTTAGATAGATATGGCGAATTCAAAATAATGGTTTTTTAGATATGTTTTTCTAATTTTCATTCTGCAATCAGTCAATGGTTCGTGTGGAAACAAATTAAGGCGGTCCTCTAGTTTCTCGGGTCGAAAAAATCGATTTTTTTTTTTCATAAATCACATGTGCAACATGTGTAGAAAATGTGTGCCAAAGGATTTTTCGATATTCAAAGTGGTTCACAAGTTACGGCCCTGGAACGGAGCAGGTATACGGAGCAGGTATACTTTCAAACGCGTTTTTCTCGAAACACCATTTTTCGAAACGGTGACCACGATATTTCAGAAACTACTGCACCGATCTTGTTCGAATTTATATAGCATCTTTAATATGTTATAAGCCAGCGATTGAACTAGGATTATCATGATTGCTTCGATAGTTTTTTTTTGTACGAGCGAAAAACTTAAGAAAAAATGAGTAAAAAATAGAATGTAATTTTCAAAAGTGTATAAAAAAGTCAATTTTTGTAATTTAGAATTCACTCTAGTTCAATCGCTAGTCTTAAATATAAAGATTAAAATGCCGTTTGGTTTTTTGATTTCAGATAAGCAGAACAGCCGCAATCTTGGTCACCGTCAAGCACCTCTTTTACTTGATGTCTTCCTGTCGGCCACTATAACGTTTATTCTATTATATATTTTGACTTCAAAAAATTTGTAAAGCTTATTTAAATGTTAATAAAGATTATGCAAAAACAATGAGATTGATTATTTCGATGCTTTGCCCGTAAAAAATTATTGAAAAAGCCGTAAAAAAACAGCCGAGAAACTAGAGGACCCCGTTAAGAGCTGTTCTCGAAACAGCCGGATGTGCTGATAGGCGTCGTTAGATATGTGGCGGATTCGAAGTAAGCGTTTTTCAAAAATATTATTTTTTTAACGGGTTATACGGAGTTGGAAATTTCAAAAAATCGATTTTTTTAATTGCATTTTCGGAAAGTACATATATGTGAGTATATTCCCTGAAAATTTCAAATCGATCCAGCGAATATCCTCGGAAATATACAGATATTTGTAAGGACGCTCGGAGCGCGTCTCCGAGCGTCCGAGAAACTTCAAACGCGTTTTTCTCAAAACGGTGTTTTCAAAGGCGGACGATTTCTCGAAAACGGCTGAACCGATCGGTTTGCAATTTTAACACAACCTTGTCAGATATATTGTTCAGGTATTGATCGAAGGAATGAGATTTCCGATAATTATTTCTATTTTTTTTCAACGATTTAACGAAAAAACATTTGTTCGAAAATCGAAATTGTTTCTTTCCGGAGCCACCGTCTTGTCAAAAATTAAAATTTCGACCGTTCCTTCGATCAATACCTGTATTCGTCTATCTCCTGAAAGAATCTTTTTGGTTTTTTCATTCTAGATACTCCAAACCGGAGATACTTTGCTCACCGCCGGACACTGTTTTTCGGGGACCTCCAGGAGACTTCCTACAGGAGCAATGTTAATGAATATTTTTGAAAATAAAAAATGCCAATCTGAAGCTAAAAGATGCCACTACACTGCCGAATACTTTTCGTTTTGCCCTTTTCCAGAAAAAAATCGTGAAAAACGACTTTTTGGCCTTGCAACTGCGTATAACGCCATGATTTTCATTCTGCAGTCGGTCAATGATTCCTGCGAAAAAAATTAAGAAATGTCCTTCAGGCCTTAGGCCACCCTGGAGGCCGAAAAAATATGCTTTTTCAGGATTTCTTTCAGAAAAACTACAAAATAAATCGAGCCTACAAACAAGGGTGTTTATCATACATATCAGTGACTGTATACAATAATTTTTTTATACAACAATTATCTGACGATTTTTTAAGCAAATTTTTCACTTTCCGAAAATTCTCGTCGGATAATTGTCAATAACAAATGAACTATGCAATGCAAAAAAATCCTACGTACTTCCATAGACAATGTATTTTTCAAGATATATTCAACATTTCAAGTGAATCGGTTGAAAATTGTCTGAGTTATGTTTCCGGCCAACTTGAAAAATGCAGTTTTGAGATAAACGCTGCACAGCCGCCATTTTGAAATTAATCGCTTCAAAAAAATTATTGTATACAGTCACTGATATGTATAACAAACACCCTTTTTTGTAATCTCGATTTATTTTGTAGTTTTTCTGAAAAAAAAATCCCCAAAAAGCCTTTTTCGGTCTCTAGAGTGGCCTAACCCCTTAAAACAGCCCGATGTGCTGATAGGCTACATTAGATAGATATAGCGGATTAAAAATAACTTTTTCCCAGAAATATATTTTTTTAAATTCTATTCTGCACCCGAATTCAATTATTTGTGTTAAAAAAAATATCAGAACTGTCCTCTTAACAGCCCAATATGCTGATAACCGGCATTGCAAAGATATAGCGGATTCAAAATAACTTTTTCGCAAAAATTTATATTTTTTCATTTCTATCCTACAACTAAAATCAATGATTCGCGTAAAAAAAATTAAGATTCGTCCTCGAAAGAGCCGGATGAGCTGATAGGCGACATTAGATAGATAGAGCGGGTTAAAAATAGCCCTTCCTCATATATATATATATATATATATATATATATATATATATATATGTATATGTATGTATATATATGTATATGTATGTATGTATATATATGTATATGTATATACATGTATTTATACGCGTGTACATAGCGAGTTGCACAAGTTTATATATATACTTCGCGGTGCTTGCAGCAACTGCGGAAAATGCAAAGCCGCGGAACGCGTCGCGAAAACGAATGAGAAAAGAAAGCTTTTCTTGAAACGCATAAACTCTTGGCAATGCTGGAGAACGCGTTGCCCCCGAATAAGCGAGATATAACGCGATGATGCAAAAAGAGCTGCGCACTACAAAAATATTCAACGTTGCTCAGAGCAATCGAGTAATAACCTCTCCCTGCATATACAGGACAACAATTGTAAGGTAGCCATGTATTATTTAAGCGTCTCGCGTTTTTCAAGTCTCGTTCGAAAACAAATATTGCGTATTTTTGTGAGCAGTCGTATTTGCCGGAAGAAAATGTAGCATTCTGGAAAAAAAATAGAAAAATTGTCTCTACAGTCCAGCAGAATAAAGATAATCAAATTCCGGATACGAAATACTCCTGGAAAACTTTTTTTTGTGGAATTAAATTCCATTTGTTCACTGTGCATCTTTGATAATTTTTTTTCACGATGACGGGATGCACCAGAAAAGTGTTTTCAGGAGTGTTTCGTATTCGGAAATTAGTTATCTTCATTCTGCTGCACTTAAAATAGAATTTTTATTGTATTCAGAATTCTCTATTTTTTTTTTAAACACGAATTGAAATATCATTGAATATCGTATCTTTCTTGATGGCAAAATTGATATATACATATACTTATTACTGTATACTATATATAAGTAGATATACAAAAATAGAAACACGAGAAGGAAAATTGGAACTGTAAAAGCGAAATGTAATCGAGGAGAGAGCAAGCGAACAAAAATTCAATGTAACAAGCTATTGAGAAAAATTGTATGACTGACGGAACTGTAAAAGCTGTAGCGGACCATATCGTCAAATAGAGAATCCTGTCCTATTATGAATGGATAATCCTGCATCTGTGATAGGTCAGATCATGTCCTACTGTATACTGGAATTTCTGTTTAGTTGAGGTCCCACGATTTTTTAGATAAAAATCATCTGCATTTGGTTTTTGACAACTTTTTTTGAAAACAGATGATTAAAAAAAAATAACATGAAGCTCAAAATCTCGAAAAACGTGGGACTTTCATTAAACGGAAATTCCAGCGTATAGTAGGACATGATCTGACCTATCGACAGTTGCAGGATTATCCATTCATGACAGAACACCCTATGTGTATATATATATATATATATATATATATATATATATATATATATATATATATATATATATATATATATATATATATATATATATATCATTCTGCTGTATTTAAAATAGAATGGAGAATTTTTTCAGAATGTCCACATTTTTTTGCAAGTACTTCTCTTTAAAAAACACACTAGATTTTTTCGAAGAGAATTTGAAAAACCATTGAATATCGTATTTTACTTGATCGCAAAATCTATATATATACGTGTGTGTGGGTGTATATATATATATATATATATATATATATATATACACATCGAAAAAAAATCGATTTTGTAATGAAAATTTGAATTTTTGGGAGGCTTGAGAGCGACCTCTAAATATTTTTTGCCCGCTTGCAGTTTCCGTGACCATTTTTTATTTTCTTTAAAGCACATAATTGTATGGTGAGAAAACGAAAAAAAATAGAGCTCAAATAGAGGTCGCTATCAAGCCTCCCAAAAATTCAAATTTTCATTACAAAATCGATTTTTTTTCGTTCACTTCTCATCCATGAATTCTACGCTTTACAATTTTCAAATTAACGTTGCGAAAGCTCTAGCCTGTAAATGAATATTTAGTGGTCGCTCACGAGCTTCGAAATTTCCAATTTTCGTCAATTTTTTTTACTCTTCTCACTCATAAATTTGACGCCTTGTAAAATTTTCAACACAATTAAGCGATTTTCTTTAGAAACAGATTTTTCAAATTTACCTCACACTACTAACCCAATAATGATAATCTTTGTTCCTATAAAATAATTCTTTCAAGCTCTTGTCCGTAAACAAAATTATAGGTTCCCCGTTTTATCGGGCTAGAAGTGTGAGGTAAATTTAGAAAATCCGCTTCCAATGAAAAAATTGATGAATCGTTTTGAAAATTTTACAAAGTGTTAAAGTAATGAGTGAGAAGAGAAAAAAAATCACAATTGGAAATTTCGAAGCTCTTGAGCGACCACTGAATATTCATTGGACAGCATTCGAGCTTTCGCTAGCTTAATTTTTAAATTATAAAGCGTAAAATTCATGGGTGAGAAGTGAACGAAAAAAAATCGATTTTTCAATGAAAATTTGAATTCTTGGAAGGCTCGAGCGACCTGTAAATATTTTTTTACCGCTCGCAGCTTTGGCGACAATTTTTATTTTCTTTATAGTAGATAATTGGACGGTGAGAAAAAGGAAGAAAAATAGAGCTTATATTTGTGACACCCTAATATATATATTTTCACACACACAAATACATACAAATATACGCATGTGCTTTAAACTCGATTGAAATGTATTTCGCGGTAAATGTGTGTACACGCGGATGCTAATATCTCTTCTCGCCCCCAGGCCACTCGAGAATCCCCCGTGGCCGCGGTACGTCGCGACACTCGGTTACGACGAACAATTTTTCGACATCATATTTCCGACGGATTTAGAGCACCGCGACGAGAGATTTACAGGGTGCAATGTACGAGACCTTGGTACTTTGCCTCGCGCAGCCTCGCGCAGCCTCGCGAATTAAGAGAGTCATCCTCGTGCTAGAGCCTCTTCCGACACTTGCACGAGACATGCTCGAGACTCCAGTTGGTTCGGCACGTTTATTTGTGAAGCGCAAATTTCGCAACTCCGATCGTCGGGTCGCTCGTAATGGTCGCCGAGGGCCCACGTGTATCGCTCAGAACGGACATACTATAGGGGAAAAAATCGGTTTGCGATTTGGCACGCGAGAGCGTTGGTGAGCTTCGAATTTTTCGGATGCTTCGGACGCAAGTGGAGGGCTCGAGTTTCTAGCGCGATCGACACGCGGAGGGACACGAGGACCACCTGTTGCACACGCGCGTTTTACGATTCGTCAACCCAAAGCCACTTCGTACTACTTCGCAGGGGAATTACGCGATCGATTTTGCAACGAGGGGCCGGTATGCGGAATATACGAACGTGTCGCATTTCGAATTTTGGGACATTTTGGAAATTTTGGAATGATGCTCGAAAGTAATGCCGGAATTTAATATTCCGTGGAAAAGTTGGGAAAAATGGTCAATCTGACCGAAATGTTTGAAAAAAATAATTTTTGAGTCGGGGGAATATGTGATAATTTTCGAAAATCGTAGGAAAATTTTGTTATTTTTGGAAATTTTTTTAACTAATCTACGAAAAACATTTAATTTTTGTGACTGATGTTTAAAAATCATTTTGAAATGTTGATGAATCTTTGTGAAGCATTTCATTTGTTTATTCGTCTGAGGATCATTCAATTTTTTTATTGATGTTCGAAAATCAGTGAATTTTTCAAAGTAACCTATGAAGATCATTCAATTTTTCTTATTGATGTTCGAAAATCATTGATGGTTTTTTTTAATAAAATTACGAAAATCATTCAATTTTTTCAATTATTCTTTGAAGATCATCAAATTTGTTTTATTGATGTTCGAAAATCATTAAATTTTTGTTATATACTTTGAAGATCATTAAATTTCTTGCATTAATGTTCGAAAAGCATTCAGTTTTTTAAATTAATCTTTGAACATCATTTAATTTCTTTTATCAATGTTCGAAAATCATCACAGTTTTTTAATTAATGTTCGAAAATCATTGAATTTTTTCGATTAATCTTCGAAAATCATTAAAAAATTTATCGAGATTTAAAAATCATTGAAAAATTCACTGATCATTGATAATCATTGAGAGATTCACTGACCTTTTAAAATCATTTAAAATTTCATTGATCTTCAAAATTCATCGGAAGATTCGCTGATCTTTGAAAATCATTGAAAAATTCACTAATCTTTGAAAATCATTGAAAAATTCACTGATCTTCGAAAATCATTGAAAAATTCACAAACCTTTGAAAATCATTGCAAAATTTAATAATATCCGATTTTTCCCTTGAATTTAACGATCTTCGAGAATCATCGAAAAGTTTGACAATCGTCACGAACCATCGAATAGTGAAATAAACTCGACAAAAAATGGTCAACAAATTTAACTCCAAATTCAATAACTTCCTCAAATTCCCAAATACCGGACTGAATATTATCCCTCGATCATCGATAGTCCGTCCTACCACTCGACGGCTCTACGTTGTTTTAAAAAGTTGAATTTCCACAAAATGCAGTAAACCCAAACAAATTTTGACAACTTGGATACTTTTTACCCACCCAGATGAATTACCACAAAGAGACGGTGCAGAAAAAAAATCGCGCAGACTAAAAACTTTCACGCCGATTCCTCGCCACCTTTTTTCGTTCTCGGAGTTCCTTCCCCAAGTTGCGACATTCGAAAAAAAAACGACTCGCTCATCGGAGAAACGAGCGAAATAAAATGAAGCGAAGAAAGTTTTTAAATTACACTTTTCTTTTTTCTTTTCACGCGTGTGTGGGGGTGCACGCCTAAATATATATATATCAAGAAGCGGGTGAGCGGTAAGAGAAATTCTTTTTTTATGCTCATTGCGCGCTATAACTGACAGCTCCAAAAAAAAACTCGGGCTGTTTGGAGAAAAGGTTCAAACAGATAAGCAGCGGGGTTCACATTCCGTGTAGACTTCTACTCCCCTTCTTCGGTTCTCGAGATATCGGATTGCTCCGCGATCACGCGGGGATGTTATACCCAAGGATTTGTTTTCTTTCCGATCACACATTTGGCTTGTGCGCCTCGTCAAAAAAAGAAAAGAAAAAGGGAGGCTCATTTTCTCCCGAGCTCGATTTCTTCTCACTTTTTTCCAAGTTAACACGATCTTTCACAGTGGTGTTGAGCACGTGCGACACGTGCTCACGAGCCGCGGCATTTTTCGAAGCCAAGAGACGGCGAGAGAAAGAGTCGGTTCTTTCCCTTGTTCTGGTCGCTTCGAGACTCGGTATATACGACGGCTTTACGAGAAGGTTTATCCTTTTAATTTTGTTTAATGTATATGCTATTCTATTTTGGAGTTGACGCTGTAGAACTGCACTTTGCTACCAGAAAAACGGCGTCAACGTGACGTTCTTGGGGCAGGGGCGGCGAGGGAGAGAGAGAGAGAGAGAGGGGGGGGGGGGGAATCGGTTTTGTATTCTCGAAGTATGCACATTTTTAGCGTGAAGTTGTGAAGTTGTGTATATATCGTTTCAAAACCTGTTATCTTCATAATATTGTTAGAGAGAACTGGAAAGTATTTACTTACTGTTAATCTTGCCCAGAAGTTAGAGACTAGAGCATAATAAAACAATAAATTTCTCTCTCTCCCCCTCCCCCGCCTCGCAGGTCACTTTTGAAAAGTAAGACGAAAAAAAATTTTTACAATATTATCATTTATTCGCTTTATCGCCATCTTTGAGTTTTCGTTTTCTCCCATTATTCGATCGATACACCTAGATAAATAATAAATATAAATATAAATAGTAGATAGCGCCACGAAAACGTACTAAAACAGGGATATATACTGCAGCTGTATGTTCTTGACTCTTCGCCGATAGGTTGGAGATCATAAGAAATAAAAATAATTGATTGAATAATTTAAATTTAAAATTATTAAATCAATTATCTTTGATTAATGATCTCCTATTATGATAGTATTGATTTAACATTATTAAATAAAATATTTTTATTTATTAATTAAGAATAGGATTAAGTACCTAGATATAAGCGTGGAATGTATATGAAACTGGCGAGGGGTACGTAATAAGTGCAAAGCGTTCAACAAGAGAAAATGGAAATACAATACAATACAATATTTTTATTTCTTATGATCTCCAACCTATCGGCGAAGGGTAGAGAACATAAAGCTGGAGTCTATTTCGTCCGTTTTAGTACGTTTTGGTGGATCATAGTCTAATCACCCGACCCGCCCAATTCTGCTACCCGCACACCCTTACTATTTTGAAAGACTGTTTGAATATAAAACAAAGGCCTTGAAAATAGAAAAAAAATGTCCAAACCGTCGGAAGGTGGAAAAAAACCCAAAATTAAAAAAAAACGGCTATACATAACGATAGCTGCATTTCTATAGATATCGATAAATTTTTGACTTTTTGCTTACAGGTGACCTTTCATAAAGATATCGATGGGACAATGAAGAGAATTTTTTTTGTCGTCAAATCAAGGCATATATCTCGGTTCATTTTAAAGATTTTTTCATAAAAATTGATATCAAAGTAGATGAATGTATACTTAATAAAATGAGTATAAATCCGATCCTTTCATAATTAGCTATGTCTATGAAAAAAATCGCAATTGTTGACGACGAAGCGCCCGTTACGTAACGGAATAGAGAAGGAGAAGGGGGGGAGGGTCCGGCCAGGTGTTACGGTCCTGGTACGTGGGGGAGGGGGGGGGGGGGTCAAAAAT